>NW_020716779.1:1060246-1089981 GCF_900518725.1 Notechis scutatus | reverse complement strand
TCCTTCCTTCCTTCCTTCCTTCCTTCCTTCCTTCCTTCCTTCCTTCCCTTCTCCCGTTCCCTTTGTCCCTCACTGCCGTTGTTCCATTAGTAACAAGGTCGTAATATGAATCCGGCTTCCCCACGGACTGTCAGAAGGTCGCAGAAGGGGATCGCGTGATTCCCCAGGGACCTTGCAGCCACCCTCAAGATGGAGTCAGTGTCCAAGCGTCTGAATGTTGATCACCTGACCCTGGGGAGGCGGTGAAGGTCATCAGTCTGGAAAAAACGGTCGTAAGTCGCTTTGGTCGGTGCTGTCGTAACTTTGAACAGTCACTAAGCAAACTGCTGTAAGTTGAGGGCTACCTGGGTTGATAACGTCCCTCCCGGGGTGACCTTGGAAATCCATCCATCCCGGGCGACGGGGGAGAGGCTGCCTGCGCCCAAGCGCTGCCCCCGGTGGGCGCCTGCCCGCCTGCCCTGTGAGTAAGCAGAATCCGCTGGCCTTCGCATTTTCTCCGGCGCATTTGCAGCCATTAAGTTATCTCCTGGTTATTTATTTCTGGGGCTTGTTATTAGCTGCGCGGAGGACATGATTCTAATTATGCCAGCCCAATCAGCAGTATTGCCTGCCTGCCTGCCTCATTTGCATCTGCTTTGTCTTTCACACCATGATTTTAATCCAGGGAGACGCCAAACATCCACATCGACCCGCCATGGGGAGGTCAAGCCGCTCTGCCCTTCCACTCCATTAGCACTCCAGCGTAATTGCGTTGGTCGCTCGCCCTGCGACGGATCGCGTCCGGGTGGCTGCGGGGGGCTCGGAGGAGCCAGGCCTTCCCAGATGGTGGGCTTCCCTCCTGCCAATTGGCGTTTATTGGGGAGGGGGCCTGCAGAGGTGGGATTCAGCCGGTTCTGACCAGTTCTGGAGAACCGGTCGCGGAAATTTTGAGTAGTTCAGAGAATCGGCAAATATCACCTCTGACTGGCCCCGCCAACCTCACCTCTTCTCCGCCTCCCATCGAGTCCCAGCTGATCGGCTGGGTCTCCTTTGGTTGCCCTGCCCAGGAGAACGGAGCTGGAAAGCAGGTTAGTACGGTGGGGAGGGAAGGGGGATTTTGCAGTAACCTCCTCCTGCCACGCCCACCAAGCCACGCCCACAGAACCGGTAGTCAAAAAACAATTGAATCCCACCAGGGCCCCCCCCCGGGTCTCCGGGACACTGGAAGGAATGCGCCAAAAAGGAGGGGGAGGGCCTCGCTCCTGCGAAGGAATTCTGCTGGGAAAGATGGAAAATGTCTTTTTTGGTCCGAGCTGAGCTCTGGAGAAGCAGCCGAGGATCTCCGGTAGCGAAACCCCACAAGAAAGGGAAGGAATGGTGGCAGTTCTCCACTTCCGGCCACAGCTGAGCCCAACATTTCTCTTACAGGTTGTGAAGTCAGTTTTGCCCCCAAAATCGGGTCACCGGCTTTTTCTTGCCCCGGTTATGAAGTGAATCGCTGCAGCTGTTACGTTAGGAGCACGGTTGTTAACCGAATCTGACTTTTGATGGTCAGAAGGTCACCAAAGGGGATCACGTGACACACACCCTCCCCCCCTGGACACAGCAATGGTCGTAAGTGGCAGTCAGTTGCCGAGCATCTGCATCTCGATCCTGTGACCATGGAGATGCTGCAATGGACATAAGGGTGAAAAATGGCCGAAAAGGGTGAGAGGGAGGGAGGGAGGGAGAGAGAAAGGGAGGGAGAGAGGGAGAGAGGATGAAAGAGAGAGGGAGGGAGGGAGGGAGAGGGAGAGAATGAAAGAGAAGGGGAGAGCGAAAGGGAGGGAGGGAGGGAGAGCGAAAGGGAGGGAGAGAGGGAGAGAGAATGAAAGAGAGAGGGAGGGAGAGAGGGAGAGGGAGAGAATGAAAGAGAAAGAGAGAGAGAAAGAGACACCCAAGTGGAATTCTTTACAAAGCTTCTAGTCCTTAATGCCTGGGGCAGCAGAGAGAGAAATGGGCCAGGCCACCTGTCCGCTGCAACCTGCCAGGCCCTCTGCGAATTCCTTCCTAAGGTGGCATTTAGGTCACCGCAGAAGCTGCTCCCTTGGTGGGCATAAAGCCGCTCTTGCGTCGGGCACAAGAGAGCTGCTCCCAGAAGTGACGTTCAGGAGGATGCAATGGGGGGGGGGAGGATCCCAACCCCTCCCTGAAAGCAGAAAAGAGACTCTCTCAGTTTCCTCATCTTCACCCCAGCAGAAACTACTCAGAGGCTGGTCTCAAAGGGGGGGGAGGTTTATTGGGGCAGGTGGGGGGGGTGTTTTCTCCCGCTGGAGCTCCGAGTGGTTACAGCTCCTTTAACAATATTTATAATGAAGGGAGAAGGTTGGGGGTGTCCAGGAAGATTATGCAGTCAGTTCCTCCCTCTCGCACGCACGCGGCTTCCCTTAGGCGAGCAGCCGAGGTACCTGATTCCCGATTCTCAAACAGAAAAGCTTGAAAGGAGCCCAGGCGAATAAAGTTTGCATATCCTTAAGAAGAAGAGCACACAACCAAGAAGAAAAGAAGAAAAGGGAGATTAAACAAAAGCGGTTCGGCTCGGATGGGAAACGATAAAAATTTCAGGGATTTCTGAGAAGTTGGTGGGTTTTGGGCTCTCCCTCCCTCCCTCTCTCTCTCTCATGTTCTCCCTCTGCCCCCCCCCCCCCCGCCCCCCCCAAAAAGAAGCATCCGTCCACTTTGATCTCCTGACTTCTGCATCAAAGGATATTAAACATTCAGGTGCTTTTATTAGATTGGAAGAGGAGGGGAGCTCGACATCATGTCAGGAGGAAAAACCTTCCTTCCTAACTCCGCACCTGCCTGTGGGAACGAAGGAGAGAAGGAAAAGCAGCAGCAGCAGCAGGAAAAAAAAACACCTGAAAAGGTTGGTGTTTTTGTTCAGGTATCAGCTGGGGCAGCCACCCCACCGATGGCCAGAGCCCAAGAAGAAGGGGCCGGTTTTATTGCAGCCAGCAGTTAGGGTGGACTCTCCGTCCTGAACTCAAAGACTCTGCAGGACTCAGAAAATAAGCCAGGATTAAGCCAGGATCTAGAATACTGCTAGCCCCTTTTCTTTGATATCTGCTTCTATCTAAGAGTGGGACAAGACTGAGTTTTCCCCCCACATGGGGGGCGGGATGCCTCTCAAAGAAGGCCAGAAAGTCACCCGGGGAAATTCTGGGCTGAGGCTTGGTCCAAGGTCAGATTTAGACTTGGGGAGACCCCAACTCTCTTTGAAGGCCCTAGCAGAAAATGAGGCTGTGTAACCACTAGACACGATAAGGAAATTGGCCAGCCTGAAGAACCATGATGGGCTGGGAAGGGGTCTTTTTATGGGTCAGAAACAGGGCACCTCTTAATTAAGGAGGGCCCTAAGAGATTTGGAGGTCCGTTGTTGGAGGCGCAGAAGGAAAGTTTTGGAGATAGATCATCCCAGTCAAGGTCTCTCTCCACGGTCACTAAAAACTGGCACCAGTTTCAGGGCACGTAATCAAAACAACACGTTAAACCAAATGCCGCAACCTCTGCTTTTCACAAATCACCACAAACAACGTGGCTGACTTGCTGCACGACAGACAAAACAGAAGAAGAGCGTGCAAATGTTCCACCCGGCGTCTTTAACGTAAAGTATTGATGCTATTGGTCCCCCTTAAAGTAAACATCTTTTGCAGTCGAAGTGCAGATGTTTGTAAGCCTGTCCGTCGGAGAACATCTGCAGGAAATACATCTGTTCCACAGCTATTAAATCTCAATAAACACACTTAAAGCAATCAATGGGAGTTGAATGGGCAATTATGGTCTTATTAATTCCAAACAGCCTCTGCCTTTTTACCTTCACAGCTCCAGGCTGACATTTGCCTCCCAAATTACAGGCTCAGATTAAAGGAAAAGCAGCAGAACTGACCTCGCCAAGATAAGAAGGCAAAACCGGAGGCCTTGCCATGATTTTTTTTTAAAAAAACCTCATTCTATTTCTACGATACTTGGCTTCCATTTTGGCATTCAAGGGGATCCAGGTCGGAGGGAGAGGAACTCAAGGCAACGAGTGGATCTGCAGGAGCTGTCCAAGGTCCTGTACAGACCAACCTACTCTAGAGGCTCTTGGGAGTCTTTCCTTCTAGATCTGTTCTTTGCAATCATGGCAACTTTAAGATGGGTGGATTTCAACTCCCAGAACTCCACAGCCAGCGTGGCTCCGGGACAATTCACTAAGGCAACCACGAGTTTGCCACAACCCTTCGAAAAATACAATCCTTTAGCAGGACTTCAAGCATAAATGATTCTGGTTTTCTTCACCTCAACAAAGGTGCCTCGCCTGTACCTTTTCCCACTGCTACTCCTCACCCAACCTTTTTGTGAGATTTGAAAATACAGACCTTTGAAGAAGTGGCATCATTAAATAAATAAATCATTAAATAAAGGGTTGGCTCCAGCTTCTCCATTCTTTCCTTCAGCTTCCTCCCAGCAGACAGTATAGAGTCTCCTGCTCAAGCAGGGGGGGTCAGACTAGAAGACCTTTAAGGACCCTTCCAACTATTATTCTAGGTTCTAGGTCCTGATACAATCTGATACACCAATCCATCCAGAATCTGACGGGTCCCAAACGCAGGCCGTTAATCTGAAGCAAACACGCTGACCTGCCTTGCACATCACAGGAAGGCCCTACTGCTCTACCCAGACTGTTCCCAAAATAATTGCATTGAACCGTTGCTCAGCTCCTGTTTGGCCTTCTCCGTCCTCCCCACTCTTCTTTGCTCCCCCCCCCCACATCACAGGTCTCTCCCACCCACCCACCCATTTCTCGCTCGCTGTCTTGGTCCTTTTATACGCCGTATTCCTCTGCCGAAAGAACAGCCAACTTTTTTCCCCCTCTTTGCGTTTCTGCCCCCTTTACACTGTCAAGCAGACACCAACAGGAGAGGGAAGATGACAAATCCCCCCCCCCTCCATCACCCTCGCCCCCCTTGTGAGAGAGAGAGCTTCAGGCCACTGTTTCGGCTCTGCCACCTTCCCGTGTCTCCATTTGCATATCAAGGCCACCGTTGGAGAGAGCGGCTCCCTTTCGCCAGAAGGAGAGGAGGCAAGAACATAGCAAGCAGCAGGAAGGAGGGTGGGGGGGGTCTCTCTTCATCAAGGCCCACTCAGGAATCTTTCCTGGGGAAGTGCAGGACTTGCATTCCTGGTGCTTTGCACGCAACCCCCCCCCCCCCCCCCGGGAAACCAAAACCAAAAGCCAGCAGCAAAGACAACTCGGAGAGTTTGAGATAAAACCCAGGCCTGACGGGACCTGCGCCGGGGACCCCTTGCATGGCGATGAGGGCCTGCCAGTGGATCGGGCCCCCCTTCTTGGTAAGAAGCCTCCCTCCCTCCCTCCCCTGCTTCCACCTCCCTCTCCCTTCTATTTCCAGGCCAGCAGATGCGCAGAACGGAGCTGAGATGAAGCCCTTTGAAGGCCCAATCCCAGAGTCAGCCCAAGCACCAAAACTAAGTTTTAGGAGGAAAAAAAAAAGCCCCCGTTTTCTGTTCACTTCGCTCTCCTGAATTTCTCTGGGGAGAATTCCCGTTGGCCACGGTTGACCATACGTGCATTCCTCTGGGCATGTGCAGAACGCCTCCCATCCCTGCACAGCACCGCCAGCTCTTCTCCCTGGCTTTGAACAGGCTCAGCTTGCAAAAGAAGCCCATGGCCTTATTTGGGAGAGGATTCTGCAAGGTGGGCAATTTGTGACTGCACACACACACACACACACACACACACACACACCACAAGTTCTCCTACTGGCTCAGCTACCACAATTATGGGGCTAAACATCTGCCTCGATTTGCAGAAAGTCTCACTGACTTCATATGAAATTCTTGCACTGACTTTAGAGCATGGTTTTCTTCTTCCAAAAATAATTATTTGGTCCAGGAAGGTCAAAAGTTATATCAGTCAGGGATCCTGGCTTACACCTACTAGGTTCCTGGGGGTGGGTGGGGGGCGAGGTTCAGGATGAAATTTTATGTGGTGTTGCAGAAGATTCCAAGTTCTTTTAAATTTTGTTCTATTTTTTTCTGTCCATGTTTGCTAATTTGAGGATTTTGCTAATTTTTCTTTTAATCGTTGCTCAACGGAAAGATCTCTTCCTGCTTGACAGGGTAGTGTTGGATTGCCGCTTAAAGCAGATCAATTTGAACCAAAGTGAGGTCAGATCCAGCTTCGGTTCCCACCACTTCCCACATGGGCTCCTAGCAGGATCCAGGCGAGGGGCAGATGGCAGCTCTCGACAAATGCCACCCAACACCCTCCTGCTCTGAAGGGAGGATCACAGCAGAAATGGCACTTGGAGGCAATTTGGCACCGCCACAAGTAACCGCAATTAATGAATAATATTTGTTCCTATTTAAAAACGGGGGCAGCCCTGAAATTTTGCAAAAATCAGCAAGAACCGTATCTCCCATTTCCTTTTTTTTTTTTTTTTAAAGAACAGCTCCTCCTGCTCTTTTCTCCTTGGTAGTAGATATTCAGAGAGGCAGCCACAAAGAGAAGCCATCCCAGGCTTCAGAGCTCAGCGTTGATGCCCCCAGCAGCCGAGCAAGTGACCAGAGAGGCCTCCAACAATTCTGCAAAGCAGCATCTGATTCACTTGAGCAGCTTCCTGCCCTCCCCTCATCCTGGCCACCAGCAAGAAGCAGCGTGGAGTGTAATTGGCCTCCCCTAAACACAAGAATCCCCCTCCAAACAATTTTGCAAAGCATAATCCAAAGAACCTCTTGACAGAACTCCATCCTGATGTATCATGGAAAGTTGCTGTGGACTTCTGGCCAAAGACAGTTGGCCCTGGTTAAAAACTCATTCCTGCCATCCCAACTTTGGAGGGGGGGAATTGCAGGGGGGGGATGAGGCCGAGAGTCAGTTCCACCTGCCAAGAGAAATGCAGCATCTGCAAAATTTTGCCTGCAATTCTGACTTGTTTAGGAAGAAAAAGGTTCTGTGTTGCTTGGAACGGGGTGGGACAGGAAGAGGGTCCAATCTTGGGAAAGGGGGCAGGGAAAGCCAGCCCAGAGGACCCTACAGGAAAGGGGACTGGGGCTGGCTGGGGGGATTCTGGGAGCTGAAGTCCACATGTCTTCAACTTGCCACGGTTGGGAAACATTAAATGCATTGGATCCCTAAAGAGACTCAGGTGCTGCACAAACAGGAAATAATACAGGGCAAGAATAGAATAATGTGTGTATTAAAGGAAACAACAGACCAACAAAAGTATCCTGTCGAAGGTTCAGCGCCCATCCTGGTGCCCAATTTGGGGGGAAAGTCACAGCTTTAAATGTAGAGGGACCCCAAGCTCCGTGAGCCCCAGTTTATGTTGCAAATTATATGGCAGAAAGCAATTCTCCTGCAGCAAATAATCAAAAGGAGAGGCAGGAATCTCTGGGGTGACAAAATTAAAGGAATTATTGGTCAAAATTGAACTTCTTCTCAGAAGCTGCTGTCCCACAAGATCCATAAAAACACGGAGTCAAGATATCAGGAAAGATATCAGAAATGTTTCTGCTGCTCTAATCCCTCTTTCTATGAACATTTGGGGGTGTTACAAGGTTACTTCGGCCCAGACGGTTCCTCGTAAACAAAAACAGAAAACCCCCGCAAACCTTTTAATTTCCAAGTTAATGAATCCATGGGCCTCTCCATCCACCAGGGATTCAGCCCGGCAGAGGGTCTGGGTTCCAGGCAGACCCCGGCCCCAAGAGTCGCTTGCGAGCAGCGTGAAATCAGCCACTTGTCAGCTTCTTCCCCATATTAAAATGCTTAAAGATAATAAACAGAGGCAGAAAATGGACTGGTTTTATCCGTGCCTGACTTCAGCCCAACTGGATTACCAGCAGATTAGAGGTAATTAATTATAATCTTCCAGGGGGAAACGTGGCCTAACGGGCTCATTAAAGGAAAGGTTGCCCACCCCGTTTCTTAAGTCCTGGTGGTTATAAACTCCAGCGAAGAATGTTTGATGAGGGATTTTGAAAACTTTATGGTGAATAGTTTCCACTTCAGGTGGGGAAGACATCAAGGGAGCTCCGGGGTCTCTTCTTCAACCGGGAGCTCCAGATGTGCCACAAAAACAACCCACATCCGATGCAACACCGCCTCCATCCCTGTTGGGGATAGCCGAGTCCATGGAGGAAATGCTCTGTAGATCACGAGGGGGTTGGGTGGAGGGGTCAAGATGGCGGCTGGGGTCACATGATCCAAGCCACACCCACCTGCATGGAGGGACAGCTGTGGAATAGGGGTGGCGCTTCAACACACGGAATGGGGTCTCCCATCACAGCCCTTGGCTTTCTTAGCTGCCTTGTAGGCCTCCCTGATAACCATCTGGCCAGTTCTGGACCAAGATGCTAGTCCTGTTGGTTTCTTCTGCAAGCTACGATCCTCCCAGCTGTAACGGTGGATGGCACTAACCTGCTTTCCAGCTCTGTTCTCCTGCGCAGGGCAACCAAAGGAGAGCCAGCCAATCAGCTGGGAACTCGATGGGAGGCGGGGCCAGTCAGAGGCGGGATTGGCCGGTTCTCCCAACTACTCAAAATTTCCGCTACCGGTGGTTCTCCAGAACGGGTCAGAACCGGCTGAATTCCACCTCTGCCTCCATCTCATCCCAGGGAGGGAGGGAGGGTTTGTGCCTCCTTCTAATTTGTAAACATCGGGCACTAATAGGCTGGTTTTCCTGATGTTTGCCTTCCTCGTTTGGAGAAATTACGGCTACAAATACCGTGTACGGAGCACCTCTAAACTACCAGCTTGAGCAAACAATGCTGGAATTCAGACAACCTCACACTGCTGATTAAAGCCACTTCGCAGGCAGCTGTGATTAGCAGGCTTGACGGGCGGGTGGCCATCCTTGCCTTCAACTCCTTCTTCGGGGTTTTGGCAGCAACAAAGCATTTGGTGAGCATCTCCCCCTGGCCACCCCACAGCCGGAGGCCCAACCGCCCGATGAGGAATAATAAGGAGGGCAGATGGGCCCCTGCGGAAGAGCCAGGCCCATGGCTGAGCGAGGAGGCTGGTGCAGAAGCCGGTACCCATCGGCTCCAGGTTGCGTTTCCCTCCCGGCTTTCCGAGGCCCTGCTGAAAATTGGCTGCCGAAAAGAGGCATGCAGATTTGGGGAGGGGGTGCAGGGTGGGCACTGCCAAGACTTGGTGCCATGGGATGAACCCACCCTGTCAATCCCTCCTCCACAGGGAAGATCCAGGTCACCCTGAGCTTCTGCTGCTAAAAGTGGGGTGGTTATTAAATGTGTCCCAATTTCATGACTTTTTTTGCTGATGTTGTTAAGTGAATCAGATAGTTGTTCAGTGAATTTGGCTTCCCTCCCCCCCCTTGTCGGAAGGCAGCTAGAAAAGTTGCAAGTGGCAATGATATGATTCTGTGGCCAAGCACCCAAATTTTGGCCATGTGACCAAGGAGATGCCATGATGGTCCTAAGAGAGAGGACGGGCTTGTAAATCGCTTTTTTTTTCAGCGCAGTTGTAACACCAAACAGTCACTAAATGAATGGTTGTAAATCAAGGACGACCTGAAGAAGGTATTAGTTTAGCTGCCAGAAAGATGCCTGTGTCCCTCGAACCATCAGCATCTGAGAACCTGGTTGGTCCAAGCCATGATGGAGGCCCACGTCTGAACCTGAGCCAGCCCTGCAAAGCTTCCTAATTCCAGGCTAGAGACTCAAAGACAGGCCGAAGCCATCTTGGATGCTGCAGGCCAACATTTCTGGGCCACCTCTTTGGGAGTGGCTCCTTCCTCTGCTTTGGGTAGGGCACGTGCAAGAGAGAGGGAAGAGGGAGTAAGAGGGAAGCCCTTCTCCTTGGACCTTCTCAACAGAAAGGACCCTGGGTCCTACGCCTCGCTCGTCAGTTTCGAAAAGCCGCTTCATCTGATTTACAAAATATTCTGTCCATAAACCTCGTAGAGATCTCGCAAAGTAGCGTGCCGTTTTACCCAATGTAATCTAACCAGCATTCTTAGTTAACAGGTGAAAAACAACAGTTCTTGATCCCACAGAGTGCTTTCCGATGATCTGGGATCACCGACATTTTGAAGCACGATAGAAATACGTGGATGGAGGCGCCTGGAATAGCTTCAGAATTCATGCCAAAGTGATGGAAAACTTCAGCTCAGCATCTCTGCATCTGGTGAAATTAGAGTGTAAGGGAACAATTATCCCCCAAAATATCTTCAGTGGCCAAAATAAATAAATACATAAATTCAGAGAAGAATATTTTTTTTTTGCATTTGATTTTTTTTGTTATAGGACAATATTGGTTTGTCAACAACTAGTAAACTCGTTGTTTCATCCGGCTGCTATTATTCACCCTAATGGACTTGACGTGAATTCTATTTTGCATTGGAACGTTGTAAAATTATACCAATTTATATAATAGCTTTGGCCGATGCAAATCTCACTCTGTTCAAATAGGACTCCTAAACAAATTTCTGGCTAAAAGTGACCTAGATATCTTTTGCCAAAATAATATCAACTGTTTCATTCTGATGCAAGTGGTCACTCACGGCTTCCCATGAATTACATCTCACACGTTGGCTGTTCTTTCTTTCTTTTCTTTCGAGAAATACATCATTTTTCTGCTTTTCCATTTAATACTAGAGGCTAGAGTAGGAAATAAAACTCTTCGCATTTGAATAGTTACAGTCTTAACGTGCTCTTTTCCTTTCATTGCAATTCTAAACACACCACCCTTGTAATAAATGCCATTCTTTTTAGGGGTGGTTTGTGAAGGTTTCATCCTAAATAAAGTTGAATATAAATTCCACGAAGGCTAGTACTTGCAGGTAGAGGCACAACAATCTTTTTCTCTGCACGCAAATCTTTTTGGATGTGCACACACCTTTTTTATCTATCATCTATACATGTGGAGATGCACACTTTAAATAATAAATGGCTGACAATTCTGAAATGCATGTAAGTGTAATGTCAAGACGACAAAGGCTTTTCTTTTTCCCTTCAGGGAAAAAATCTCTCCTATTTGGAACAGCCAGTACTAATTTGTATCATTCTAAAATCCTCTATATATTTTGAATATGCAGGGAAATAAGCTGCACTCACAATTGTTTAGAGTCTATATAATATTAATAGATGGCGAAAAAAGGACCTAAATTCCTTACGATATCATGCACAGAGGCAGAAATCCTACAAAGTTTAATTTCCAATTGCCTTTAATTCAGTGGGCTTCAAATTAAGCATAATTGTAGCTGCAAATCTGCACACACAGACCCCACTGAAGTACCTCCCCAGCTGGGAAAGTAAATCATTATACCCAAGATAATGGAACTTTTACATTGTATCACAACTATTAGATATCCGTGCAACTGTGTTTAAATCTGGAGTAAACATGGATAGAATAGTTTTGCTCGGTTCTTTGGAAGCAATTCGGTTCAATCAGTGGTCCACAGTGGATCAAAGGGCCCAGCTGACCTCTTTCAACAAGTGGGGTTCAGTTCCCCCTTTCTTGCTTTGATAGACTTTTGGGATAATTTCAGCCTCAAAATGTCTCATCGCGAGAGAAGACCAGAGGTGTCTTGGGGATCTGGAAATATTCAAATGGTTTGTAGTTTAACTGCACAAATGTTTGCCGCAGTCAGCATGGCCCCTACAAAATTGTGCTGGCCAGAGATGGCAGCATTTAAAATTTTAAAATAGGCAGTGTTAACCTCACTGTTGGCCTGGGAGGTGTGTGGGGAGAGGAATTCTCTCTTGCTTTTGATCTTTTACCTGCCTGCTTCTCTCTCCCCTTCGGCTTATTTCCACACAGAAGGGCAACAGGAGACAAGAGGAAAGAAGAGAAGAGAAAAGAGGAGAAAAGAGAAAAAAGAGAGGAGAGGAGAGGAGAGAAGACTTTGGGCAGGAATCTGCTTGTTTCCATTGTCCCAACATTAAAAATGTCCAAGCTGGACATAAATAAGTCAACCAGCTTAATTAAAGACTTTTCTCTCCCTATTAAAAATTTAAAAGTGCTCTTGAGTATAAATAGGCCATTTGGAAAGGGAGCAAAAGATACACTTGCATCCACCAATAATTGGAAAATTGTTGCTTTTACTTGGATCCTGAATAACACCGCAGAACCATAAATTACTCTAATGTTGCTCTGTTTGGTAAAGGGCATCTTTAAATGCTAGCGATTCTTTGCAAGAGTCACCTGAACGCCTGGAGTAGAATTTTTGTTGTTTTTTTGGTACACGACTTGCAATAATTTAGGTAAACACTTGCTTTCCTAGCACTAAATTTATCCATTTTACCCACAACATTCTACACAGACAGGGCAAGGGGCGTGTTTAATCCTTCCACAAGGAAACTGAGTGAGAAAAAGATGGGATAAAGACTGGAAACCAAAGGTGTCCATCTTGGCCACTATAAGGTATGTAGACTTCAATTCCCAGAATTCCCCAGCCAGCACAGCTGAAATCCATGTCTTGTGCCCAGTTTGGACACCCTTACTGTAGACCATTCATGGGACACTTCTTTGTGTGAAGAAGATCTCCGCTGCAAAGCCCAGGATCTCCAATCATATTCATGGATGCCTTGCATATTTGCATACATGTATTTATATTTTACTGTTGTTTTGCACTTCCGGTTGGATGCTAACTGCATTTCATTGCCTGTATCCATGGCAATGACAATAAAGTTGAATCTAATCTAATCTAATCAAGAGTGGGGCTAGCTCCCCACTTGAAAAACTGGCAGACTAGCCCCCTTTGGGACGTTGACTGCATTGTCCAGATGTGTCCAGCTGTAGCACCTGTAGACCAGACCAAGCATGCTCCACAATGGGGTTGTTGGCCTAACTCAAGATTTCTCAACCTTTGCTTAAGTTTAAGATGTGTGGACTTCAACTCCCAGAATTCCCCCTGGAGAAATTGACATCCCTGCCAGATTGGAAAACTCCTGCACTACCTAAAGTTTCATTCGGAAAAGCAAGGGGTGTCCAATGTCTTACTCACCCCTAAACCCAGTGCATTTATTTTATTCATTGGGGGGGGATTGCCCCAAACTCATTGATCCTTTTAGAGGGCGAGGAGGTCACAAAATCGAGAAACTTTTGCCATCATCAGTGACATCTGATTTTTTTTTTTTTATCCAGGAATTGCCCTTTCTTTTCCTTGCTGCTGACAAGTTTATTGCAAACCCAGCTTTTTCGGGTCTTGCTCCCACAACCTGGAGGGAGGCTGAAAGAAAGATTTTATTTTATTTTGTGGAATGGTTTTCTTTAGAGGCGGTTCTTAGATAAAGTGTTTGCAGTTGGCCATAGAGCCAAGAACCCTCCGCTTTGCTTTGAGCGCCTCCTGGTGGGCATAGGTCATTTCTGCAGGCTTCGCTTGTGTACTATAAATTGTTCTGGAAAAGCAAAACGTTTCTTGCTAAAAATACAATTTTCTCTGCAGGTGGAAGAATGGCTGTGAACCAGCAAATGCAGACAGGCAGCTGCCTCCAATTACTTATCAAACATTAATCGATCGGCCCTTCAAAGTTAGAAGGGCACTGAAAAATGTGACTCGCAACCAGTCCTTATGACCATTGCAACATCCTCATGGTCGTGTGATCAAGATTCGGGCACTTGGTATCTGGCAGATATTTGCAATGATCACAGCATCCTGGGGTCACATGCAACCTTCCCAGCAGCTTCTGACAAGTCAATGGGGGGAGCCAGATTTGCTTAACAATCACATGAATCTCTTAACTGCAATGCTTCGCTTAACAACCATGGCAAAAAAAAAGGTTGTATAATCGAGCATGGCTCATTGAAAAGCCCCCTTGTTTGCAAGAGACATTCTGGTCCCAATTGTGTTTGTAAGTTGAGGACTTGCTGTGTTCCACCCTCACCCCACCCTTAGGAAGAAGTTGTTCTCCTTCGGGTCAAAGCACAGGGGGAAAATCTGTTTACTGAAGACACACACACAGAGAGAGAGACGCACACACGCTGGAAAAATGCCCCTTGCTCTCTTCTTCTCTCTCAGCACACACAGACCCACAAGATTGTGTGTGTGAGCTGGTATCAGAAACTGGGCGCTGTTTTAAGGCAGAATATTATTTTAAAAAGGAAGATTACAGAATCAAGATATGTGCCTAAAAGACGCTGCAATCGTAGAGTTGGGGTTGGAAGGGACCTTAGAGGTCTTTTAGTCCAACCCCTCTGCTCATGGCAGGAGTCCTTATCCCATGCCAGACAAATCAATGTCCAATTTACACGCAAGGAGGCTGTTGTTGCCAGAGGCAGACCAAAGAACTGCACAAACACGGGGTTTCTTTTAAAGTAAAAATCTCATGTATTTTTTTCTTCCTTTATTTGTCCTTTCAACCAGACCCCACCACGGGTGGAACCTCGTGATGGATCCTATTGTCGTATCCGCTTCCCTCTCTTAGGAATGTTAGTTGCTTCAGCCTGGTGACTCCCACAGGACTAGCTACTGGGCAGGAGCTGAGCGGGAAGAAGGCGGGAGACACACACGGAAAGCGAGCCAGGCTTGGCGGCGTACAGAGCAGGCAAGAGCTGAGTTAGCCGGGTTCCTTGTAGGTCTGCAGAGGGAGGGAGAGAGAGAAGGGAAAGCAGCAGCGGTGGAAAAAAGCACATTTCCAGCTTGGAGTGGTTGGAGGGGAGCCTCTCTCCTGGGCTTCAGTCTTCTCCCCCGCAGAGGTTCAGGAGCGCCCGCTGGTAATCGCCCTTTGTGTCTTGCTGCAGGGAAACCCAAGAGAGAAAAACAGCCAATGAAACCTCTGAACGTTGCAAAACCAGCCCTCCGCTAACAAAAGTTCATGGAAGTTACAACGGTGCTGGAAAAAGGGTGGCTTATGACCGTTTTTCACCCTTATGGCCGTTGCAGCATTCCCCACAGTCACGGGATCAGAAGTCGAATGCTTGGCAACGGGTTCATCTTTACGATGGTGGCAGGGTCATGTGATCCCCCTTTGCGTCCTTCCAACAACCCAAAGTCCAGGTGGGGAAGCCAGATTCACTCAGCAACCGTCTTACTAACTTTAATATCTGCAGTGGTTCACTTAACGAACGTGGCAAGGAAAGTCGTAAAAGGGAGCAAAGCCACTTAACAAATGTCTCGCTTAGCCACGTACATTTTGCGGGTCTGTTGTAAGTTGTAAGTTGTGGACTCCCTGTACACCAAATCTGGCTCAATTCCCCCTCCCCTTTAATCTCCAGAGCACAGGACATGAGATGAATTGGGGGTCCCCAACCCCACCTGGGGGTGCAGGGCATGGAAGAAATGAGCCCCTATTCAGTGGGGACGTGGCTCCCTTCAAGGGATTTTAATTGGAGGGGCTGAGGCCCAAGCCGGCTCCGTCCTCTTGTTCACCCACCTGGATGAAGTAGTAGAGGGATTTTCCGTATTTCCTCTTGAATTCACTCTTAACTTTCAACATGTCAACTTCAGCTCGGGAAACCATGACTCGGATTAAGACCTTGTCCCGGGTGCCTTTGCCCTGAGAATAAAAACACCTCACGCTGAAACCGAACGTCTGGGAAATCTCTGAAAGCATTTTTTTCCCCTCTCCTTCTTCAGACCAACGAAAGGAAAACTGAGAATTCCTTGACAGAAAGATGGGGAAAGCAACTTGGGGAATATTTGCATAAGCAGAAGAATTAATTGCAAAGGGTTGGATCTCTTTCCCATTTCTGCATCCTGATTTGGGAGGGGGGGAAGAGCCCCCATGAGCTCTGGAAATTATTTGATGATAGAGCAATTCAGTATCGGGGAAATAATGTCCAATTCTAACATTGGGGTAGTTTAGAAGCCATAGCTTCTCTCCTGACCTCCTTTTAAGTGACAAATCAATCCATTAAACTCGATGAAGTCAGTGTCTGCCTCAAAAGATTGACATTTATACTGTATTAACACTTCAACTGCATCTCTAGTATGCATCTGCACCACAATCTCACTCTGCAGGGATATTGGCAGGTTTGGTTCAAAAAGATGTTATGTAAGATTCAGCTGAGCTTCGATTCCACCACCAGGGCCACCATCTTGACTTTTTTGACCCTCCCTGCCCCTCCTGCTCTTGAACCAGGCTGCTTCTCCAAGGGCCTTACCTTCATGGAGTCATAGAGCCGGTCAGCAAAGTAGAGCTGTTTGTTCTGAATGCACTGGACTGTGGAAGGAATAAGATCAAAAATGAAGGCGAGACAAAACAAGGAAACCATAAGAAACTTTTGTAAATGTACAACACTCAGAAACAATTTACACACAGTGAAGACAGGGCCAAAATCTCAAAACCCATCTTCTAAAATGGAAGAGATCAAAATTAGGGCCGCCTTAAGTCTGTCCTAGCTATTGACTTCTCCTCCGTTAAAACAAATCAGTTACAATTTTGTCATGTCCCTAATCAATTATGCACGGGTCCAATCAATGCAATTGATTCAGAGAGCAAATAATCTTTCATCGTTTACATTCCATTGGACACTCATAACAGACATGGATTTTGAAATATTGTGGGTTGTTTTTGTTTTTGCTGAAATGCAACCATCTGGTGTTAATTAGAAATGCAACTTCTTTGAGAGCTCGCATAATGCAAGAAATCCATCCAAAGACGTGCCTCAAATTCGGCTGGAGATTATTTTCTGTCCTCTCTGACATCGTGCAGCCTAAAAAGTGACACAAATCTATAACTTGAAGACAACCAAGCTTGAAAGCCTTCTCATCACTGAATTAATTTCTCAGAACCAGGGAGATCTCTAAAGTGCCCTCACGTTCTGACATCTCTACTTCTGCTTTTAAAAAAAGGATCCAGGAAGGGTCTTCACCCCAGTTTCCCCTCCATCAGGCCAATGTCGGCTTCCTGCTTTGGAGACAGCCCACCCAAGATGTCCATGGCCAAGTTAAGAGGGCCGGTTTTCCCTTCTCCCTCCGTTTCCTTACCGAGATTAATGAAGGCGTTCTCAAGGTCACCTTTGACCTCCTTTTTGATGCTCTCCAACATATCATAGGGACTGTAGCTCTTGTACCTTTCGAACACTACCGAGACAAGGGAAAGGAAAGTCAAAACCATCATTTGGGTGAAGACAAAGTTCAAGAAGAACGTCGGGATCTAACTTAGATCTATCATGACACTGCCAGGTCTCAGGAAGAAGGGCCCCCAAGTTGGACTTATCACTTCTGGTCCTCCTGATAAGCCTCCTCCAGGTTGAGAAATGATAGTAGGAAATAACTCCATGAGTAACAGAGAATTACTCTTTCACCTTGGCTCAGTCGAGCTGCTTATCAAAGAAGTTGGTTGTCCATAAGGAGCTTCTCAATGGTCCACTCTCAATGGTCAAGAAAGCTCTGGAAAGTGAAGCTGCTACCCAGAGCATGGACTTCTTTCCTAGTCTTATATATTGGCTGGCAGAGGCGTCTGCCATGATTGTCTCCTTTGGACCTTCTTCTGAAAGCGGATCCTCTAGGCCAGGGGTCTCCAACCTTGGCTGGCTGAGGAACTCTGGGAGTTGAAGTCCACAAGTCTTAAAGTGGCCAAGGTTGGAGACCCCTGCTCTAGGCCAGAAGTGTCCAACCTTGGCAACGTTAAAACCTGTGGACTTCGAGTCCCAGAAGCCCCATGGAGTTGGCCCATTGACTTGCACCCCACAGCTGTCTGCAGAGGTTCGTTTTACCTTTCTGGAGATGGGGGATGCTCCTCTCAGTCATAATGTTGATCCACTTGGGAACATCGGTGCCCTTCCGCTTCACTCCGGCATCGTAGAGGTCCTGGGGAGGAGAGGGACATGTCTGGGGTCAGCTCCCATCCACATCTGGAATGACCCGAGCACCTTAAGAGCTCAGACAGCAATTCTGCGGGCAGAATCGGCCAGCTCTTGCCAAAGTGGCACAAAAAACAAGGACAGCTATAAAGGAAAACTTGTGTGGTCAGATGAAGTGATAGAAACCATCAAAATGGGAGAGGCAGATTGTTTTATGCCACATCTGGGGGAAGGCGGGTTGTTTTAATCGCTTGTGGGAGATGGGGGGCTATAAATGCTGGAAGTAAACACGTTATTTTTAGTTTTTTGACACAGAAGGGAGTATTTATTTACCCGAGCATCTTGGTCAATGAGCTCAAAGTCCACGACAGAACAGTCTTCGTTTCTCCTGCCCTTGAAACAGAGAACAGAAACACAAAGTAAACCCCTGTTATCCATCACAGAGTCCCTACGTAGGGAAGGCCCATGGAGGACATCTAGTCCAACCGCCAACTTTTGCACACCCGCAGGAATCCCGTTGCTGCAGCACCACCATCAGATTCTGAGATCCAAATCAAATCAATTTGGGTGTCAGAACCATTTGGGGATCATTCGCTGAGCGTATCATCGTGAGCATAGCTGGCTGGGGAATTCTGGGAGTTGAAGTCCATGGATCTCAAAGCAACCAAGGCTGAGAAACACCGATTTTGCAAGGAGTTTCCTACCTTGGCCAGCGCAACCATCAGTTTACGGAAATCGCCAGAAGTGTCAGAGGTGATGTCTTTTTCCAGTTCAGTTTTGTACACTAAAAACCAAGCAGAATGAAGGTTAAAGATGGGGGGAAACACCTCTGGGTTTAATCTGACAAACCCTGAATGTTGGTCACACCTGACTGCAGCCCTGAAGTTCAGTACAGATGCAGGAATAAGTTTGGCTTGATGCCCTATAAAGCAGCTGCAATAAGAGGAACCTCCTGGGTTCCTGACTATAGGGAGTCCTCGTTTGGCAACTATAATTGGGACCAGCCACTCAGACATTCAGCAAAACAGTCGCTATGTGAAACAGCGACTGCTTAAGGTCTGATGAAGTTTTCATTTTGTTTTGAGACCTGCCAAGGTCATCAATGCAAGGATCGCTTGCAAAGTGACTTTATCTTCACTGTCATAGCTGTGAACAGTCACTAAACAAGGCAGTTACTAAACGAGGAGTGCCTGTAATTAAATTTCACCCAGAGGACACTGGTGAAGCTGGGAAAACTTGGTGGGATTTTTTTTTTTCCTACAAACGTCAAACTGTGTATTACAGAAAATATTATTTCTTGTTTTCACACCCACTGCGGATATCTTGGCCAAGAACCATATTTTCTATTCCTTCAGTCCTGATGGGACCTGTTTGACTTTTATATCCAGTGAAGTTTGCTAAGTTCGCCACTCCCCGGATGCAAGCTGCTTATTATATATATATACAAATTAATAAATAAAAAATTCTGGAGATTGCACAAACAAAATAACAGAAGTGTCATCTTCGCACCAGGCCTCTTTTCCTTCAGTAAGAAATCATTGTTGCTGTCCATCCTTAACAAAACCCCGGATGCTTCCCATGAGCAACTTGGCCAACTTACTTTCCCTGTAAACTTTGTTGATGATGGCCAGTTCCTGGTTTGTCCGTGAGCAGATGATCTCAATGAGCGTGTCTTCGTCGGTTCCCAGGCCCTGGAATGCAAGAGAAAAATCCACGGAGTGCTTTACGGCCATCTCGGTTGAGATGCATCACCGTCTGACTCCGATCACTGGCAAAACCTTCAGGAAAGTCTTAGTCAGCGGCCTTGCTTGAACCGAGCTCCAGTCCAGCCCTCCCACCTCCTGGGAATCACTGGGAAAACTCCAGCTTAAAGCTTGGCAAGCGGCTGCCACCATTCCTGACGGCTGGAAGGACTTATGAGTCACACAACGCTCGTTTTTGTGGTTAATGGCTGCATCTTAACTTGACCTTTTTTTGTTTTTTTTTGTTTCCTCCTAGAAGTTTTTCTTGCAAATGCAGCGTTCGCTGTCTTTGGCTCAACTGAGAGCGAATCCACTGCTTGCTACAGGAACCCTACAAACCTAAGGAAACCTAACATGCTTTTATTCACAGCACCAATGGAAGGTTAAACGCTTACTCGGTTTTCCAACACTCTTTTAATTCTGTTTCCCCCCCCCCCCCCGTTATTTTGTATTTTTTTACTGTGTTCTTAAAACACTGGGAGAAAGAGATGTCCTCGCTCCTTCCTCCCAGCTAGAAGGCGAAGCGATCGTCAACTCAGATTGCAATGCAGGTCATGGACACTAGAGGAAAGTGTTGGATAAACAAAATACTATTCCCTTGCTATTTGTTCGATTGTTTGATTTTATTTATTGATTCTCTATTGCCCCGGGTGCAATTCCCAGGTCCCAAGAGGGAGATTCCAGAGGCCTCAAATCCTTCAGTCCCTTCCTGAGCATCCCAAAAAACCCTTTTTCCCAAACCTGCCAGTGGGTGGTTCTCCCATGCCCATAACTGCCAAATGTCCCCCCGTCTGTGTGGCTGAGGTGGACGGGGCCTTCAGACCAAGAGCATCCTTGTGGGCAGGGCAGGGTGAGTGACATTTGGGAGAGAAGGAACAGCTCAGTTTCATCCTGGGAGCAGGAGACATCTTGCCCTTGACCGGAGTCGGTGGGATGGACGGAGGGGTGGATCTCACTGACCTTCATGGCTGCCTTCAGCTCAGAGGCGTCATACTGGGCCGGCGTCTTCAAGAGGCCCAAGATGACCGTTTCCAGGTGGCCGGAAAGGGCAGATTTCAAAGCAGCAGCGAGTTCCTACGGCAGGGATTAGATCAACCCGTTAGAATGCCTGCTGAATTAGCAGACCTCTCCGCAAGCCACTCCGTTCCCACAAGCCATAAATTGTGGCTTACAAATCGGAGGCTCCAGATTTTCCCTACAAAACCTAGACCTGTCACTCTAAGCCAGGATTAGCAAGGGTCAAACAAGCCACAATGGGTTATGCAATGACTCGATGCTAAGTTCCCACCTCGCCCAAGGGAATTCTAGGAACTGGAGTCCCAGCCTCCGTACCTTCTTGGTTCTCCGCTGGTAAGCAAAAGCGATATCCTGCCGTTGTTCGTTGCTGCGGTTTGTCAAAAGGTTGACAATGGTCACTTCATCCACCCCTGCAGAGAGAGAAGAACGCCCCTCCCTTGAGACTTTCAAGAGGAGATTGGACTGGTGTAGGTTGGGGGGGTGGACTAGATGGCCTGCAAGGTCCCTTCCAACTCTGTTAATCTGTAAACCTCAGCAAAACTTCTCCACCATTCTGTCCTTCTCTCTCTCTCTCTTTCTGTGTCCCTCTCTGTCCATAGCTTTGTTTTCCAACCTTGGCCACTCTAAAGTGGGTGGACTTCAGCTCCCAGAATTCAACTGCCAACTGAAGGTGAGAACTTCAGTTCCCAAGGGATTCTGGGAGTTGAAGTCCACCCATCCAAAAGTCGCCAAGGTTGAAAAACACCACTGTAAGAGATAAGCCCAAGGAGAGGGAATTTAAAAATAACAATAATCTCAATTGATAGAAGCGTGCTGAGAAGGAAAGCCAATAAGAGCAGCTTGTCAAAAGTTGAGTTTCTAGCATCCGCTCTTCCTTTAAGTGATGACGGATTGATTGACCAGCATCATCCGGCTTTTTAAAACCCCCAAAAAAGCCTTGGGAATCTGATTGGGGAGGGGAAACGAAGGCGGGTCTCCACACCCCTCCCTGTGCAAAGAGGATTGGCCGGAGTTTGCGCCAGTCATGCAGAGCGCAAAAACGAGGGTTTTCAGCACGGAGGAGTCTTTCATCAAAGGCACCCCAAAGGGTGGGAAAACCACAGCTGGTGGTCCATGCAACAGGGTGGATCCTGGGCAGATCCTCCAGAGCAGGGGTCTCCAACCTTGGCCCCTTGAAGACTTGTGGACTTCCGCTCCTAGAGGAACTCTGGGAGTTGAAGTCCACAAGCCTTAAAGTTGCCAAGGTTGGAGACCCCTGCTCTGGAGCAGCCGTAGTCCACTGAAAAGGGCAAAAGGGGAAGGAACCCCCCCCCTCTAATCCTGCCTCCATGCCCAGCCAGGAGAAGCAGCAGCCCTGGTTGACTTTGGATCCAACTCCGCACAGTCTCCTTGGCACCTACCTTTGGCCTTGATGGCGGTTTCCAGGGTGAGAGCATCGCGATCGGCATCGAAGTTCCCGTAGGCTTTGATAGTGGCGTAGGCGCTGGGGGGAAGGGAGTGCTGGGGGGGGGAGAGAAAAAAAGGCAACCATCAATCAGAAGATCTGCTGAGCCCACTCATTGCTTGCGGGGGGAGGCCGACAAAATGCCATTCACATAGGCAAGCCTCCCACCCCCAGGAAAAGGAAGCCATTTGCCTTGAGTGAGGCCCCCTTTGCCAATCTGGTGCCCTCCTGAAGGGCTGGCATCAACCCATCTGCAGGCCCCCACCTTGGGTGAGGCTGAATGCCTTGGCAAGGTTCGGCCCCATGGATGTGGGGGGGGGGGCTCCTTCACTTATGGGCTCAATCAGGCATTTGCAAACGCCAGGCTGCCACCGGTGGCTGGGGACAAAGCAGGAGGATGGGGGCCACAAAACGGGGGGGGGGGCAAGGACCCCCCATGAGCCCCCCCCCCCGCAAGGGGGTTCAGGGGGGCCCAGAAAAGAGAGGGGTGTCTCTGAACCCCCCCCCAAATCAACAAGGGGACGATGTGGGTTGAAGCTAATCAAGTAATCGGATTCCCACCCACCCTCAATGAGCCCCCCCCCCAATTCAGGAGGGCGGCAGGTCTCTCTCCTCTCTCTCTTTCTCTCTCTCTCTCTCTTCTCCAGGTTCTGTATTCAAGTTCTTGACAATCCGAATCTCATTAACAAACCTTTGGGCTAATGGTCTTCTGCAATTGAAAGAGTTCAGCCCAGCTCACGTTTGGGCCTCACAAGTGGTGGGCTGAATTACAGCCCCCTCTCTTAAGCCCAGAAGGAAGGGCGGCCCATGGCTAGCGCTGATGGGGTCTGTAGTCCCAACGCCCCTGATTGGGGAAGATAGCGCAGCCAGCCCGTCTCGCTCGCCCAAAGTGCTGGAAAGGAGAAGTGGCTTTGGCCATAAATGTTTCAGGCTGCCAAAGGCCGCTCCCCTGGCAGGGGAGGGGGGCAGGTCTCCAAAGGGGGTTTTGGAGCGGGGGGGGGGGCAGGGAGGGGCACCCTCTTCCAAGCCTGCAAAGCAGGTTCCACCAGGGCAGCTTCGCAGAAAAATATCTATTCTGCTTTTCCTCGGAAACGCTCCCTGCGAGAGGGAAGGGGAGGCGAGACGTGTTTTCCAGGGAACCCACCCTGCCACCTTCCCTCTTCCCCAGGCAGGAGCTGGCCCCAGGCCAGGCCAGGCTTGGCACCTCCAACAGTTTCCCAGAAGAAGCTGCTGATTCATGAAGCCAAAACCAACAAGGAGTGGAAAAGTTAAATGCACCAAACTCTTGAGCTTGTCTGCTCTCCAAACAAAGGACATTCTTTGGCCGTGGAAGAGCAAGCAGTGGAAAAAAAGAGCCTGCAACGGGGGAAGGAAATAGCTGACCCGGCCCCAGGAGAGCCTCTTGCACAGAACCTGCTGAGCCTGTTGGTCAGAGGAGCCCGTTCTGGGCTGGAGGACGGACACCCCACCCCCCACCACGCACACACACACACACACACACACACACACACACACACACACACACGGCAGTGTTGCAGCCACTCCATGGACAAAAGCTCTTCATCGCCCTCAATGGCTCTTTGTTTTCTTGCAGACGTTTTATTACCCAACTAGGTAACATCGTCAGTGCTACAAGGGAGTGGGGAGCTTACTGTTTGAGCCTGCCCTATCTACATTTTCTGGGAAAATCTACTTGGATGTGTGTGTGTGCAAACCCACTTAGGGTTAGGCGGCCCCCATGAATCCGGTGAGCAAAATGGACATCGCCAACGGATTCGTAGCGCCTGGGAATGCTTGGGAGGGGGTCGTGTTTCAAAGCCCTCCCCTCTACAATACTTACATCTCCCTCCAGGGTGAGCTTGCTGAGGATTTCGTGGACAGTTGACATCTTGGCAAAAAGCTGGAGGGAAGAACAGAAAAAAGAAGGTGTCATAAAAATCCACCTCAACTTCTGGGAGGCATTGAGACCTACAAGTCTGGCCTAAAAACTCTGATTCTGTAGCCCACCCACCCACCCACCCCCGTCTTGACCGCCTGGCCTAGTCAATGAATGGCCGTCCTTGTTCACCAGCCTTTCACTTCTGGATTTTCCAAAGCTTCCAAAGAAATGCTTTGTTTCCAGCTAGCCCAACAGAGCCGATCCTGGGTCCTCGCAGATACAGCCAGGAAAACTTTCATACCTGGTCAATCCGTAATTGAAATTTTCAAATGGCAGATTTAAAAAAGTTACCTAAAACCAATTTGCCCAGTTTGGGTTTTCGATTACACATTTCAGACACCTGCTTAGGGGAAACCTTACTGCAATTATGTGGAGGAAGAGGAGGAGGAGGAAGGTTTCTTCTTCATTCTATATGGCAAGAAGCTCCAAGTACTTTGCAATTGAGGAAACATGGCATTTCCTGCGAGGAGGTATTTTGCTGCTGCTATTAGAATTGGTTCCCCAAAGGGGATTTTCTGCCCTTGGAGACTTGGGGCAAGAGATTCAATTGCCAAGGCGGTAATACAATTAAGCGCTATAAAGAAGGGCACAATTTAAGGAAGGAAGCGTTTCAAAGAGGCTTGGCCTCTTGCAAGCCACACAAGAACAACTGAACAACTTGGGGAACATTGAGGAAGTGGAAGCCAGCAGCGTGCCATTAATAAGCCAGCTATTAAGGGTGAGGCAAGGATGAGGAAACCACGGTTTGCCAAGAATTGTCCGGCCCCACCAACCTTATTCGTTCTTCAGTTCTGAAGGCTTCAAGAAACAATAGAAAAGTAAAGTAAACGAAAAGGAGGAGAGAAGGAAGGAAGGAAAGCATTTTATTTGGACACCGCAAAAGAATGCACATTCTTTAGAAAGGATTGGGAAGAATCTTGAGATTCAAAAGCAAAAAAGAAAATGGAGCGAAAGGTCGAAAGGCAGAGCAGGGGCCTCCATCCAGCACAGCCGAGGCAGGTTTTCCATCCTGCAGAGCCCAGATTCCACTTCCACTGTGGAGCAGGGTTGCCGGCCCTTCCCACCCCTGGCCGAGCCTTCAGAAAAGTTGTTTCTCTCTGCCCCAAACTTCTATCAAAGTGTTTGCAAGCATCCTGCCACTTCTGGGCTGGGCCGAGGGGCAGTGGTCCTCGGAGGGTGGGATCCCACCATAGCATTCCTCTCCCTCTTCCAAGAAGGGGGCAATGCCAAATTCCTCCGCTCAGAGAAATCTTCCCGCTGCTGCCCACAAATGCAGCCAAAAAAAAACCCCCAGACAATTGTTTGCAAACTTTCCTTTTTAAATCCACCCCGGGCAAGGCCAGTAGCCAACTTGCAAAATCCAAGGGGGGGGGGTGCCTGAGAGACCCCTAGAAGAGCCACTACCCACTGCCCTGGATTGAAACATCCAGTCACGAAAAGAAAAGAAAAATCTGAAGAACTCCAAAGAGGACACTTTGAGATCATCCAGTCCAACCCCGGCAGCTGGCCATCTTTCCAAAGCTGCAGAGCGATCCTAGGGACACGGAGACCCTGATGTTTAGCCGAGGGACTGGCAAGCACATTGCTCACTTCCCCTCAAATACAGGACTCGGGGAATGGGGAATCTCCCAATAAAGGAGAAGGTTATGGAGGGCAGAAGGGCTTGGGAGGTGAACTCTGGGCAGTTGGAGAGATTTGGGGCTGAAAAGAGGACACCTGCGAGTCACTTCCTAAACAGCTTTAAAAAAACAACATGTTTCTAGTCCCTAGGATGGCCAAGAGAGGTTAGGAATAGCACAGGTCCGGATACAGCAATACCTCCATTAATTTGGAGCCTTTATGTCCTGAGGTTCTAAGGATGGACAACTCCTTGGGGTCTCCAGTGTTTTTCAACCTTGGCCACTTTAGGATGGGTGGACGGACTTCAACTCCCAGAATCCCATGGTTGAGAAAAGCTATTTTAACCCCAATGAGAAGAGCTTTTCCTTCTTGCTACTTCTCTGCTGGCAACCCTATTTCCCAGGTATACTGCCTCCCGCCTTGGAGGCTCCATAACACCCACCAGGTGATATCCCTTACCTCCTTCCTGGGCCCCTCCTCCTCTCTTCTCAAAATGATTTCAACTCTGTAGCCACTTCCTTCCTAGGACCCAATAGAAGTCCTGGGTCTGTTCATTAATCCCCATCAAATGGCCGTGGCTGGAGGTTTATTCTCCACCAGAGCGCTTCTTGGTCTTCATTTACATGCAGGGGTTCCCAAATTTGGCAACTTGAAGACTTGTGGATTGCAACTCCCAGAATTCTCCAGCCAGCTATGCTGGCTGGAGAATTCTGGGAGTTGTAATCCACAAGTCTTCAAGTTGCCAAGTTTGGGGACTTCTGATTTACAGGGTCCAAATCTGGGAGAAGCAGCAGCAGAAGAAAAGTTTTTGAAAGAGGGGGGGGAGGGAGGAGGACGGAATCCAAGGAACGCCTTACGGAAACACACACTCACCCACGCGGACACACACGTTACGCACGCGTGCAACCCGTGCCCAAGCGCAGCCTTTCTGCCAGCCCGCCGCTGGAAAGCCCGGGCGGTTCCCGCTGAGCCGCCCCCGGACCCAGGAGGCCCGACCAGAGAGAAGGCAGCAAGGCGAGGATGGGGTGGAGGGTGGGGTGAGATGCCTCATCCAAAGGGAATCCTGCAAGGATCCCTCCTCCGCTTGGAGAGCGATCTTTGGTCGGGGAGGAAAGATCGCCCGGGTTCAGCTTACGTGGCGGGGCCGCCTTAAACAGGTGAGGATTGCGGTGCGGCCGCTCTGCAGCTTGCAGAATCTGGGCGTTTTGGGGGGGAATGGTTTTTGAATTCACACAGCCAACTTCTTGCGTGTTAAAAGCACCTCTTAACACTGGAGCTAGCCAAAAAAACAAAAACAAAAAGGCATGTTTTAAATCCAGGGGTCCGCGGAGGTCCTCAGTCCTCCAGGCCATGGCTGTCCCAAAGATGGGGTTTTTTTCCCCCCCAAAGCAACTTTGCTTTTCCTTGAAGACGTTTCGCTTCTCATCCAAGAAGCTTCTTCAGAACTGAAGCTTCTTTAGAAGCAAAGGAGCTTCTGGAGTGAGAAGCGAAACGTCTTCGTGCAGTTGCCTTTGGAAAAAGCAACTTTAAAACCCAGGTTTCTTAGTTTCTATGGAGATTCTGCATCCTCCATCCAGGTCCTGGTTCTCCCAGGACTGGACTTTCTGGTTTTTCTTTGAAAACGTTTTTGCTTTTGGGTCCAAGAAGCTGCAGAGAGCTGAAGAAGCTTCGTGGGTGAGAAGTGAAATGCCTTCAAAGAAAAAATAGAAAAGCCAAGTTTCTTTGGTTTGCAGTTTTTTGGCATCCGTTATCACAAATCCTATCTTAACTGCAGCCTGGAAATTAAAGGGTTCAGCGGGGAACTGTAGAGGCTTGTTCTCCTTCTGTCTGGCATGGCTATGTGCTGGCATGAGGAAACAGCAAAGGGGAATCACATCCCAGCTACTCCTGAGAGCAGGAATGAAAGGCTGAGTTGTGTGCTCAGCACAATTGGGCACAAGATGCTTACACAGCAGATGGAGTTTGGGTCTGGTCCAACCCCAAAGTGAATTCTCTTCTGTTAGATTTCCCCCAAGGACTGCTGCTGCAAAACTTCAAGGCAGAGTTGGCCGTATCAGTGCAGTCTGCTCCAACTTGGGTCCCCCCCACACACAAAAGACCTGTGCTTCCATACCCATAATCCTCAGCCAGCAGGGGCAAAGGCAGCGCAAAGGAGCTAGTGCTTCATGGCCATCCTAGAATTGGAGATGGCCACATCTGGAAGCCACCAAGGCAGAAGGCAGATGCTTTGATCCAAAGAGTCCCTTTTACTTTCCCAATAAAATGCAAGCTTTCTGATGAAAGGTAGGTCTGCGACAGCCCTGTGAGGTAGGCCAGGATGCTGGTGCCCAGCAGGAATGAAGAAAATTCAAAATATGCTTGAGCAGAGATTTAGATCTGGAGTTAACAGTTTCATGGTCCCTAAAGTAGCACTTCTGAAACTTGGCAACTTTAGGATGGGTGGACTTCAAACTCCCAGAATTCCCCAGCCAGCCAAGCTCTTATAAATTGAGAAAAACGACTTTAATACTGCAGTAACTGCTATTCAATGCACCAAGAACCCTTTAAAAAAAAATCCTTTTAATCCATCCTACCAGCCAATTCAGCTTCTCCAGCAAAGGCCGAGTTGCCATTTCACAGCCAGAAACTCATCCGTGCTGGGCCAAGAGCTAAGCTGGCTGTGCCCAGACACCCAGCCTCCTGCCTGGGACCACTGCCATCGCCCCTGGCTGCTCCCTGAGGTGCCGCAGTTGCTTGGCGGGTGAGAAAAGGGGGGAAGGGGGGGCCTCTCTTGCCAAGGAGGGGCTGCAAGGCCGGATTCCTGGCTTGGAAGGAAATCTGGGTGTGGCTGGGCAGGAATGCAGGCAGGGCGCAGGGAAGAGAAGGCTCTGGAAAATCTGGTGGTTGGGGGGGGGGGGGTTTTGAGGGAAGGGGCAATATCCGCCGGTGGGGGGGTTTCCTTTCTGGGAAGGGGGGGGGAGGAAGTTAAGAAAAACCTACTCCGGGCTGCGTTTTTTCCCCCACGCCATAAAATCAGACAATGTCTTCAAAACCAAACCTCGTACTGCCCCACTGTAGATTCAGGATACAGAATAAAGCGACGAGTTGGAAGGAACCTTCTTGAAGGGCTAAGTTCTAGTCCAATATTAGGCGTCTCCAAACTTGCCCACTTAAAGACTTGTGGACTTCAATTCCCAGAATTCCCATGGCTGGCTGAGGAATTCTGGGAGTTGAAGTCCACACGTCTTCAAAGGTGTCAAGTTTGGAAAACCCCTGCTTGCCCATATCTCATTCTGGACCCATGGCTGTCCAGTCCCTTCTTGGAAACCTCCAGTAATGGTGGTGCTGAATCAGAACTTCTGGTTCTGGCTCAGCAGAGTCCATTCCATGCCAGGCCTTCCCTGGACAATGAACTCCTGTTGTAAAAGCCTGCAGCTTCTTTTGCAAAACAGGGTCTGTCCCTCCCCATCAGTCTTGGATGAAGATGGGGGGGGGACTAGTTTGGCTCCAGCCAGCCACCCGCTTCTTCTGTGGACCCCGAGCCCATCAAACCTTTCAGGGTGGGTGGTGATTTGAACCCAGGTCTCCACAGCTGTCATCTGTGAGGCTCTACTCACTATGCTACGCCCCTCCCCCCCTTTTGCTTCACTGCCTGGTGGAATTTCTTCTCCCCCCCCCCCCAGTCCAAGAGGCCCTCGGAGTGGGGGGGGCTGCCAACCCCTTTGCAAACAAGCTGGAGACCATCCTGGCTGCAGCCCGTTGGGCCTCTTTGAACAACAAACACATTCGGGCTTAATAACAAACAGATTTAGTGCAGCCAAAGGCCCCGGAAGGCTCGGCCAATGTTTTATTGGAGGCTCAGCGGCTGTTGCAGCAACATGAAGGATGCTTAGAAGAACCTCTGGCTCTCTCTTATGGCCGTCCTTATCTGAGACAACCGAGAAGCGATTGGGAACTCTCCAAAAGCAAAGCCCAAACGGATACAGTGCAGATTCCGTTCCTTGGATGAGATGCAAAGGAATATGACACCTTTGGGACTCTTTTGAGGCCACAACTGTGACACCAGATTTGCAAACTAGAGTGCAAAGGTGCTAGTCCACAGTATTTTTTAGGGGCTAGGCAGCTTTTAAATGTCCCTGGGAGGTTTTTAATGCTCACCAGATGCATAAAGAGGAGATACCCCACTCCTCCAGCCTTTCCTTTCGAGTAAATTAAGCCAAGCGTTTGGCCCCAAACTCTTTTGCGGCAAATGTTCGTCAGAAG
>NW_020716779.1:1013925-1035246 GCF_900518725.1 Notechis scutatus | reverse complement strand
GGAAACAAGCCCCAATCCTCATGGCGCGATGGGCTCGCTTTGTACTTAAATCTGTCGGACAAGCATGGTTAAAGCATGAGCGTATTTGGGGTGAACTAAGCGAGGTGTTAACTGCTGACCTAGCCGAAAAGGAAAAACTTGACTTGCGTCCCAGGAAAGGTCTCAGCAGCACCGTCCCTACCGCTCTTAATAACACCGCACAGCTGTCTCTCGGAATGAGGGAACGCGTCCATCCTTGTGGCACAAACTAGCAAATTTAATTAAGCCCTTCTCCCAGGGAAATGCTGACTCTGCCAGGCTCGGCATAGAAGAAGCGACTCGAGCAGCTTAAATTAGCACCTTTCATGGATAAGGACGGGAGCGGCCCATCAGGAGAGGTCAGCAACTTGGGGGGGGGTGGGGATGAATGTCCAAGCCCCTGCAGAATGAAAGCCAAAGATGGCTTTCGCCACCTCTTTCCCTCTGCATCACCAGTTGGGAGTCTTATTTAAAGCCCTCCTTAATTCAAAGGAGAAAAGATTTGGAGACAAGAGGAGGGGACAGAACACCTGGAGCAGGTGTTTCAAGAATGCACTTACTGATTCCTCTTTGATAGTGACATCAGTTCGGAGAGGGTGGGAGCCAGAGAATATTTCTCATAAAGGTCTCGCGAGAAATACACATCGTGCCCGTTTTGGGGCGGGATGTCCCTAAAATGCAAGGAAAAAGAAAACAGTCACATCGATACAAATTTTAACGTCTTCATCAAAGGTTCGTCCAAAATGAAAAGGGTGGAATTTCGACTCAGAGAAATTGACAGCCAACAATCACGGACTGGTCGATTAATATTCTGATTTTTTTAGACTGCCCCGTTCCAAAACAAGAGATGATATAAATAAATAAAATTATTTTTTAGGTGCAACGAATGCCTTGGAGTAGGGAAGTATAAAAAAAGCGGGGGGGGGGGGGGGGGGCTATGAATCCATCAAGACTGTTTTTCCTGTTTCAAAATGTTTTCAATGTTTTAATTGTAAATACGTGTTTTTAAATTGTCAGCCGCCCAGAGTCATTGGCTGAGATGGGCAGCTATAGAAATCGAATCAAATCAATAAATTTGCTAGATAAACTTATACAACACACCCACATATTTTTATGGGTTTTTTTTTAATGCACCCTCCCACTTCCACCCCCCAAAAGGGAAAGCGCCAACAAGCCTTTAGGGCAGGACAATTAAATCATTATAATGGGATTAATTACAAGTCACCTCGCAGTATATTATAATAGATGGCGGGGCTTTGCTGCTTCCAACCCAGCAACGACGGGGAGGATGGGAACTGTAGTCTGACCAGAAGGGAAGGCAGGGTTTTTTTGGGGGGGGGGGGGGGGATAGTACCCCTCCCCCCAATGCATTTAATGGGGATGATGCAACCCTTATTTATTTTTAAAAGGTGCCCCCCCCCTTTCTGGCACGATCCGTTTCCAGCCTCTTGCGGCTCTTAGCTGGGGAAGGGGAGGGTTACTCTGTACATGCCCAGAGGTTCGCTTTCCTCCCCGTCCCCTCGCATGCTCCGGGGGTCTAGGGTCCACAAAGCATGCCAGGGCGCAGCCCTGCTCCCACCCACCCTCAAAGAGCATCGTCCGAGCCCCGCAGCCCCCTTACCAGCTCAGTGCCATCCAAGCGGGCGCCGCCATCGCCATCTTGGCCGTGGCCCGCCGCCACTTGCCTTGCGTGGCTACCGACCTGGCGGGGAGGCATCAGCAAGCACCGCCCACAGCTCGCAGCATGTCCAATCCACGGGTTGGACCTTACCTCGAGACAACGCCCGGGAAGCAAACTGTCCAATCAGAGGTGGAGAGGAAAGGATGCGTAGAGGGGAACTAGACGCCTACTTGCGTGAGGGCAAGCGCGGGGCGTTTCGAATGGGAAGCAAGCAACGTTGATTTTCCTTGCATGCACATCAATGAATGCGGGCTTGTACATTTAGGAATAAATTTGAATATTCAGCATTAGCACCTTGGAAACAGCAAGAATATAGGGTTTCCTGCTTGAGCAGGGGGTTGGATGACCTCCAAGGTCCCTTCCATCTCTATTACTCTGTTATTCTTTTTGATTGAGATTGCAATAACATCCTGCTAGAAGTGAGCTGGAGTTTGTCAACCTTGTCAGCTTTGAAATTGGGTGGACTTCAACTCCCAGAATTCCCCAGCCAGCAAAGCAAAGCAAAGCAAAGCAAAGCTGGCTGGGGGAATTCTGAGAGTTGAAGTCCACCCAATTTCAAAGCTGACAAGGTTGAGAAACACTGCCCAGGAATCGGTGCCCAGGATGAAACTCGCCTGATTCCTCCTTTACTCCTACCCAAAAGTGGTCTCTCACTTCACTGGGGGAACTCCCTGATGAGTGTAAATCAATTGTAAATAAAAGTGTGTAAATTGATACAGGAGATGCAGGCTCAGTTTTTCCTGCAGTTTTCCTAAGGACAACCCTGCAGTTCAGATTGGACTGAGGGTTATGTGGGCGAAAGTGGACCAGAACAGGGCTCTCAAGCATGTTTAGCTTGAGAACCTTGTGACCAAGAGGCAAAGTTTGAGGATTGGCTGTGTTTGAGTAGATTTTTGTCTGAAATAATAGAATGAGAGAGTTGGGAGGGACCTCGGAGGTCAAATAATTGTCCAATCTCTTGAAAAGTTCCAGGGTTGAAGCACCCACAACTTCTGGAATCAAGCTTTTCCACTGGTTCATTGTCTTCCCTGTCAGGAAATTCCTCCTTAGTTCTAGGTTGCTTCTCTCCTTGATTAGTTTCCATCCTTTGCTTCTGCCTTCAGGTTCTTTGGAAAATAGGTTGACCCCCTCTTCTTTGGGGCAGCCCCTGAGATATTGGAACCCTGCTATCATGTCACCCCAAGTCCTTATTTTCATTAAACTAGTACCCAATTCCAGCAGCCATTCTTTATATGTTGGTATAGGGTTTTCTGCCTGCCCAGGGGGTTGGTTATTCTTTTCTTCTGCCCTTCATTTCTTGTGAACCCTCCATCAAGTTCTGGTGGTTGGGAAAACTCTGGATCAGAACCGCATTTCCATTTTTTAAATCACCATTCAACCCCAAAACCACTACACCCTCCTGTCAGTGGGACCTTTGCTTGAAACCCTTAGCAAAATCCAAGAAGGCACACAGGGGGGAAAAAACGAATGCGATGAAGGTTTCCATTAGAAGCTGAAGTTTTATTACAGGAGACCAGTACATAAAGCACATCTAAAATTGATGTGTTCAATGCACTTAATAAAGGTAATGTAATATTAAAGGTACAGGTTCTAAGTACAATATAACAACATTCATATTAGAATGAAAATCAGAGTATTTAAAAGACAACATTAAATCTCTTATTTTTACAATTGTATTTACAAAATGAGTCAAAATACTTTATTCGGGATCAGGATAAAACTGCTGCAACTACGCTGTCAGGTATAGGAGTGAATTCTAAAGAAAATCTGATTGCAGTGAAAACAATTAGGTCATAACAGGGAAAAGACCATTAGTATCATTTTATTACAATATTACTTTTAATATCCATCCCAATGGCTTATACTTTTTTATAACTAGAAAATGGACTTATATATACTGTACACAAAAGACTACACGTTTTTGCATGTCCAGTACAGATTCATGTCAATTTGTAGGTAGGTATTTACAGAAGACTGAGCATTTCTCTCAATGAGGTTGGTGATGTATATGTGCTTAATTTTCAGACCAATACATATTTATAATCAGCATTTATTATTTCTCAGACACTATGAGAAACATTACTTGCACAGACTTGTATAATTTATAAAACAATTAAGCCCAAACAGTGAGGGATTGGTAGAAAGGATGTGAAACATGGATTACACAAACAATAAGAGAAACTCTGGTTAAAAAGTGACTAGGATTGATAAGGGAGTGAACAGTAATAATGGACTTGCAACTTTAAAGAAGATTGTATGTTTAAAAAAAACACCTTGATTAACTGATTAATACGTACAGAGTAAATGTACGTAAGCTTATTAAAATGTAGCCGGGTGCACATAAATTTTGATTCCCCACCCCCCGAAAAACGATTGGTGTATTAAATCAAAAACAGAAGTAGTGCATGGAGCTGAGACTTTAATAGTCACTATCCTCTATTATCAAAAAGAGTGGTAAACAAACAGCTTCTTAAATTCCTCAAAAATGTTTGCTAAAGATTTTATAACCAGTCAATAGTCCATAAAAGAGTCATAATAAATATTTCAAAGTGTATTCCTCGCTTTAGATATTTGATATCCATTATTGCTAAAATAATACTGGTCCTAATTTTTTTTTAAGTGTCAATTTCATGTGGCGGTCAATTTCAGTGCCAACTTTTGTTCAGAATTAGACTGTGCCATGGAGAACTAGGTTTGCACTTTTTAGTTTGCACGTCTCTACACTTATAGATTGACAGTAAATGCACACTATTGAATGGATGAGTGATTGCCCAAGGACAAGAATGGAAGAATTGATCAGAATCTTTATAATATTTGTTCTTTTTTTCTTGGCATGTATTGATTTATCAGGCAATCATGCTTACAATGCCCTCCTATGCAGATCTATTCACAACTTACTTGTGTATAAGTAACTTCTTGAATAAATGAGGTGGTGAATCTGCAGTTGTTTCTCTGGGAGGAAATATGTATTGGTTCAGGGAAGAGCTGCGCCCAATCAAACGTTTTTAAAGAAATTGGGAGTTGAAACAGGGAATTTAAGTCCACAAGTATTTATGTTGCCAAGGTTGGACACCCCTGCTTTAGTTTTTAATGATGTAATTGCAATTCCTACTTTTGCCCACCAGATTCTGGAATCAGAAGTTCACCTGGGTTTTTCCAGATAATATTTTCAAAATATGATGCCTAAAGTTGCCCTATAGATCGCCTGCTGATTCCAGGACTACCTAATTTATAGCATTAGAGCTTTGTAGATCTCCAGTAAAAAAAGAAATCTGTGTTCTTAGTCTTGCCTTGGGAACTAGCAGGACAAAATCCAGATCTTTTGGAGCAAAAACAAGAACCAAAAACAACAGCCCAAATGATGGTGAATCCCTGGTCTTGCAAGAACTTAATCAGGAGGGTAAAATGAGAGGATACACTATACTGGATATCAAATATCATAGCGAGGAGTTAATTTCCTCCTGATTAAATATACTAGAGACAACTTTATAGAATTATATATTTGAAGAGAAAACCATGACCCCAACTAATACTCTGATGCAGGTACTTCGTTGGGCACGTGGGCAGGCGTGTATAAGGTCTATACGCACCTACATACACACACACACACACACACACACATAAATATTCCATGAAATATTCGTACAAGATCAAGTGTGGTATTGCCTAGGAATAAAACAGAGGAAAGGATTGTTGTTCGTCAAATTAACTTTGCTAGCACCACACATCCGAAGAACACAAAAGAACAGACGCTAGTCCTAAACATCTATTTCTAAAATAGAGTATATAGTAAAACAGATATTATACAGCATAATGTGGTATTTGATAAACAGATAAATATTTGCACCGCATAGGCTTTCCTTTTTTAAATAGTATATCTTTATCTATAGAGAATGAACGCAAAGTAGTTATAACCGTACAGGAGGTGAGCAGAACCACACGGAACAGTTAAATATGACTCAGAAGCTGAGACACAAAGAATGACATAACAAACCGAGCTAGAGAAAATGTATACAGGCCATTACAAGTCCTTAAATTAGTAGTAAAATAAGGAGTTGGTTGATCAAGTTTAAGAAAGCAGTAAACAAGAGATTTTGCATTTACATGCAGATGTCCACAATGGTATGTCTTTAAATCTATGCACAAAAATCATTGTTTTTATTGCTTGACATTCAGTTATGGCTAGAGTATTTTTTTAAAAACCTTTATTGTGTACTTTGGAAATAAGAATATTGTTAAAGGTGCCATAAAATGGATAGCACGGAAAACAATTTGCAAATAAACCACCTACCACTGCAATTCTTCTTACGTTTTTTTTTAAAAAGCCTTGTCTGGGGTTTGTTAAATATGTTAAATATATTCCAAGTGGGAAAAATACATCGTCGCTTGAAGCCTCCCATGGGCTCAAACATCCATACAAAAACGCATCTCCACGAAAAAAGGAGCAGGCAGACAAGACAATTTACACAGAGAGAAAGAAGCAGCCAGCTAACGTCCTATTCATCAAAAGAGGGACCACTGGAGGTGTTTTTTTTTGTCATTTTTTATACAAATTTTTTTTGTCGCATCAAAATAGAAAATTTTGGAATTAGGAAAATATATATATACAGTACCTCTGTGGTTTGTGAAATAAAATTCACGGTATTGCTTATGAATTTTCTGCATTTCGAGAGGATAACACGATTGTAGGGTCCTGTGCATTTATGCATCTCCAGTAAATGAGGGGTAAAGCCAAGGAGGGGTGAAAGAAGGAGATACTCTGAATTTCAAAGATAACTTTTAAGTTATCTTCTAAGAGTAACTAAATATGTACCATAGCGATAGACTCTAAAATCTGAATGTAAATAACAATTCCTCACTTGAAGATTCAAAATGCACAGGAGTTGAGGATTTCATTTTTGGATTCAGTTGGTTTATTGCTCTGAAGAGTTAGGATTACGCCCTGCTACCCATAAAAATCCAATCGGTGGATTTATTTATTGACATAAAGTGATGATAGGTTACGGCTCATTTTATTTCTAGAGCTTCTCGTATCTAATTTTATTAAAACAACTGTAGGACTAAGCTAATGCCCACATATAAACGTGATATGCCCTTATTCCTCTGAGTTTGCATTAGAGTGGGTGATGACAAGACAAACAAGAGTAAAATGAAGGATGAAAATGAATAATGTCCCAATAACTTTTGAGGATATAGTCATGCAGATGTTGCAGGTTTTTAAGCAGAGCCTGGGCAACCATTTGTATGAAATGGCATAGGTTTCCTGCCTGAGCAGAAAGTTGGATAGAAGATCTCCAAGGAACCTTCCAACTCGGTTATTCTATTCTGTTCTATATCTTCAAAAGTTATTGGGACATCATTCATTAATAAACAATTAACTGATTGATGGTGCAGGACTTGGAATGGTTTCCTTAATACTTATTTTTAAAAAACCCCAACCATCCAGAATTATATAATGAATTTTAAATTGGTCACAATATTACTCGTAAATTATGATGGTTGAAAATGGATTTGAATCAAAGGATACTCTAATCGAACCTGGGAAAATTCTGACTTTGGCTGCCCAATAATTTAACATGCTTTTATTGCCAAACATACAGGTGAGGTTGTATTTATGCTTGTTTTTCTGAAAATGATAAACAGAAATTATCTGAAAAAAACCTCTAACAACTCCTAAGTGGGTAACACCGAGAGCTCTGCTCCGTGTTTTGTGCTAACTCAGTAAGGTCATAGATGTATCTAAGTGTTTCTCAACCTCAGCCACTTTGAAGATGGGCGGACTTCAACTCCCAGGATTCCCCGGTCAAATTCTGGGAGCTGAACTCCACAAGTGTGAACCTTGCCAAGGGTGAGGAATACCATCTAAGGCAATTGGGGAACTTGGATCAAAGTGCATGAGATGGCTGTGGGATCTGCAGCTCCATCCTCATTGATCGAGTAACCCATCACATTGCTAGGTTTCCCGGAACTGACCTCTGACCTCCATATTCATTGCCCCTTGGCCCTCTCTTTGACCTTCGTGGATCACAGAAACCCCTTCTAATCGTTGACCCCTTTGGATGAAACCTGTGTCCCTGGCATTCCCAAGACCTGTGCATATAGTTAAAAAGTCAATCCTTAAGAAAGTATGCAGTCTAATGTGATTGGATCGGTTGACCAATTGGGGGGGGGGGGGACCGACCATAATTGGTAGGATGGGTGTGATCGGATTCAGAGGAATCCAGTCACGTATTTGAGATGCGATTCACTTTTCTTTGGCCTGTTCAATAAATTCCTAATTCTTTTCCTCTATAGAACTCCTCCTGTTAAGAAACATGGGGAAAAGGCAAATAATGCATGTCTCAAGCGAACTTCTCATTTCTGTTTCAGCCTCCCTCCTTCAAAAGTTTTGGCACACAACTGGCACTGGATGAGCGGCTGCACAGTTAATGACAATTATGGAATTACTTAGAGGGTCAGGGCTACAGGCTGTTTAAAATCATGTAAGCGGTCTTTTCAATTAAATGAAAAACTCACCCCTCGCTGCTGAGCAGCGTATTTCTCTAAATACAGGGGCTTCTCAGCTTCAGCAAATGTCAGAGGTGTGGAGTTCAACTCCCAGAATTCCCCAGCCAGCACACCTGGGATGTCTGAGAATTGAAGTCTACCATTTGTAATGTTGCTGAGGTTGAGAAAAACTGCTCACATATCATTGGGGGATTTTTTAAAAAGTTGTAATAATCTATTTAAGTAAATAAGTCAGAGGTGTCTGCAGGGAAGGAATTAAGACTCAATCATGGCAACTACAACCATCTTATCATTTTCACCTCCTCCCAGCAGACAGTATAATTAATTATTTCAGTATAATAAAGACTGCTTTTTCCTTTATGTTTAATGCTGCTGAACACTGCCAGACTCTGCAGGTTGCACCAGATGGCAAATCTGGAACAATAAATAAGTTAAAAATTTAAACCAAGTTGCACAAAAGGTGGGTTTTGCATAAGATTACAGGATGAAATTGTATTTGGCACCTAAAGAAATCTTCCGGATTGGTGATCTCTCCAATCCTCTACTCATCCCTTGTCAAAAAAAAATTTTAAATGTAGGGGAAAGTGGCCTTGGAAAATCTTGCCACGTTCCCCCAGAGTTTTTTTACTTGGGAAAAGCACAAAATAGTATCTGGAAATATTCAGGATTCAATGATTTTGTTGTTGTTAAAAAAAGATATTGTTTGACATGCATTATGGGTCAGTGTTAACTTATTTCCCCAACACATACTGTAAGCCAGGGGTGTCCAACCTTGGCCACTTTAAGACTTGTGGACTTCAACTCCCAGAATTTCCCAGCCAGCCATGAATAGGGAATTCTGGGAGTTGAAATACACAGGTCTTAAAGTGGCCAAGATTGGACACTCTTGCTGTAAACCCTCTCCTGTTGGTTTAGTTTGAATCTTTAACAGGGTTAAGTAGCCGAAATTTGAGAATCCAAACAAGTGACATTCCATGGGGACAAAGGTCTGTCCAGATTAGTTGCTCAATGTAAGAAGAGCCCCCACGTTTCTCAAAAGAGTTTTGACCCATAACTCTGGTCTCCCTGTTGAAGAGTTTGAAAGGTCCCTGAGCTTTAACAAAAACTTCTAAATTCTTGGGCATCTATTACCGATCACAAGATGGATTGTCATTCACAGTTAAGTCAATCATAAGGTGCTTATATACCCTTTTTTCTTTTTTTCCAATTCGCACAAAGAATGGTCAGGAATTGTTGTGGTGAATGGCAGGGCCGGAACGAGAGAAGATTCAGGGTTTTGGCAGTGGCGTTAGGATTATTATCTGGCTGCCCCTTGACAACAGGTGATTCAATCGACATTCCTTAGCAAAAGAAAAAAACATCCCTCAGCCCCCACCCCACCCCAAACGACCACAAAAAACGACAACGTAAAACCCTGTATAACAAATATGTAATTTTCCCTGAGTAAAACCCACAAGTGCTCTACGCGTCCATATTGCACTAGAGAGAAATGAACGACATGTGCAAAAAAAAGCAACGAAGACGGAAGCTCACGAATACACGGATTATTTTGTGATGGCCTCACGCTTTATGGAATGTCGGAAACACAAAATCACTTCCTTCCTTTCACCTACGACGTAACGAAAAAAAAGACCCACCACCCACACGCCTCTGCTATGGCACATCCAATGAGATCAAATGCTTTTCCCAAAGACAAGTAGACAAATTCCATCCACAAAAATAATACAAAGTTGGTTTGTTTTTTGTTTTTCTTTTTTAGAAAAATTACATTGCTTTCTTTCATTTTTTTTTTCACATTACAAAATCTTTTTTGTTTGTTTCTACCTTTACACAAATCACATTTTATTGCAGGAATATTTCAAGTGCCACCAAATATTTATAGAAGGGTTAAAAAAATAGAAGTCTCTCTAAGTGGTCCAGACAAGGCTTTATATAGAATATTTTTTCCACCTTCTATTTTTTGACTTACATATCTTCAACACATTTTCTTTATTCCATGGACACTTAATGGCCTAACAACAACCACGCACACCTACACCCCACATGTTCAAGAGTACACACACATTCAGACCTTGATAACCTCATGATAATGAAAAGCTCCCTAAAAAGACAACCAGATTTGAAAGAATGTCACCTATCATGTCAGTTCATAATTTTAAACAATATAAATACGACAGACAGAACTGTGCCATCAAGGTCCAGGACCACCGGCATTCTTTTAAATTGGTGCAATAGGTCCACCCAAAAAGAGGATGGGAGGATGAAAACCCAAATTAATTTTAACTGCCAGTTCACTTGGAGTTCACCTGCAGGTATATCGTGAAGCCTTGATATGCTCCCACCACAGAGCATGCTACACTTTATATAGCTGAATCCCACCTGGAGTTTGTTATATCCAACAAGTATATTAGGCTACCAATGTTAAAGCTTATTCCTGGATTTTTTGTTTTTGCTGATGGGTTTCCCCTCTGATCTGATATTCAAAGCAGATACCGCTGATTACGGACTCTCTCGGCATCTTTCATAAGAGGTGGTCAGCACCGTTTTATCGTTATCAAAATGTAATTTGCAATTAACTAAAAGGAGATGATCAGAACAGAGCAAGCCATGGTATTCCCTGCGGTCCTTCCCTAGAGAAACAGGGAAGGAAGAGGGTTGATGATTTTGAACTTTGGGGCTGAGTAAGACTCCCGAGAAGAGCATCAACATCTTAAGAAATGTTTTTTTTTTTTTTAAAAAAATGGATCATCCAACAAGTCAATCCAGGATTCTCACTCATGGCACAAACGACCAAGTTCAAATTATCCTGTTTTGGACACTTTGTTTGAAGACTTAACTCCCTGGAAAAAGTTCTTGTACTGGGAAGGTGGGAAGGAAAGAGAAGAAGAGGATGATCAGCAGAAGGTGGTGGGATTCAGTTAAGTGGTGATGGGGATGCTGCTGGAAGACCCCAGGGACCAAGCGAAGGACGGAAGGTCATGGTTGCTAACAATCAACAACTGGTGGCATATAATCAATCAACCAATTTAAGGACGCAAAGTCCTATAGTGCTGGGAAAGACAGAAGAAAAGAGAATAGGATGACCACCCTCCAGCCACAATGTTGTAACTCGGGTTGAAAGACCTGAAGGACCAGATGCAGAAAATCTATCTAGAAAGTCACTAGGTGTCGACACAGACATGATGGCACTTGATCAATCACCTGCCACAAGGAAGACAATGCTCCCTGTCAGAACCCTGGAAATTTACAAGCAACCAGAAGCTCCTACTATTAGCACTTAAATGTAAAAAATGAGCCATAAATAATGCTGATTTCCAAACCAAAACTCATTGTTTTTCTTTCATAAACATGACAGAACATGAACAAACTCTGATATGGTTTCTGTACACACATGATCCTACAGAATGCTTGATGATGAAGCAAAGGATGAAAATATTCTTCTCAAAAGTTTTAGCTGCCTAGTAAAATGGTCTCTAGGTCAAGGATAAAGAGTTCGAGACAAGAAGACACATCCCTACATACTCTTTATATTCAGATCATTGGGATGCCAAAGCTTGTTATTCTTTTAACTTAGTTTTTAAAGAAGAGTAGCTAGCAAGTCTGGCTGACATTACTAGTGTCCGTGAATAAACATCTCAATCCACTTCCATTCTTGATGGATTTTTTACAACTAAAAAGACAACTGGAATCAGAATTGAAAATGACTCTCAGAACAATTACAGTTCATTAATGGTCAATAAATTAAAAATACCTAAGCTGCTCTGATAAACGTTTTCACTGCTAATACAGATTGTACTTCAAGATGCAGAGAAGTGAAATACACAAGAATGAAAGACTATGCAATTGGTTTATTTAAATATGGGTGATACAACAACTCAACCCAAGAGCCTTAGGTAAGTCTTATGTGGCAGGAGATCCCGCTGAACTCAACGGGAGATCAAAGGGCATAGGATTACAGCCTTGGTCACTGGCTCTAAACACAACGTTAAAGACCAGGAATCCAACTGGAACTTCTGGTCATTTTGAGGGAACTTTCTCCAAGATTTCAAAGTGGTCCAATGAGCAAATGGAATGTCAACAGGAGAAGTGGAGTCCAACTTGTGTCACCACTTTTGGATCAGATTTTGCATTTCAATAGGTGGCTTTCATTGGCCATGATATAAATAATTCTTAATATAGAGCTTCTTGCTCATGATTCCAGGTGCGGGTGGCTAAAGTGTAGCATGTGGTAGGTAGAGCATGAATTCAGATTGCTTTAGATTTCAAAAGGTGGAGTGACCAAGAAATCAAGATGGCAACTGCTGGATCCAAGCTCCCGAAGTGTTCGACCACCTCCCGTGGCAGCTTCTGTTTGGAACAGATTGTAAAGCAAGGGGGCAAGTAGCACCTCTTGGTTTACAAAGGAAGTAGCAACACGCAAGAGCAGGTTTTTTAAACAAGCCTCCAGCTGTGTCCCAATTCAGCGAATAGTCGGGTGTCTGTGCACTGAATACAAGATTTAAGTCCATGGACCCTATCCACGAGAAAAAAAAATGTATGTACCCTACCTGTCTTAATTTGTTGTATTTTTTCTCTCTCCAAACACACACACACACACACACATAATTACACAAACACACACAAAATGTAAACAAAAGTATTAGGACCAATATTTCCAAAACACAACTGTCTAAATTTGGTTGTCGGAATCCATATTTACTCACTCCAGGAAATGAGCTGATTTTGAAAAGGTGTTACTAAAAAACCAACACATTTGTTAAGTGATTAAACATAGCTTTTTTTTTTCCTTTTCAATCCCCATTGTCAGCAATCTGGTTTCAAAATAGGGATTCATTTATTTTTGCTTCTCCAATAAAATCATAGTTTTAAGACCCAGAAAACGCTTTAGAAACTTGACGTCCCTCCTCCCTCCCTCCCTCCCGCTCCTTCCACAAAGACCCTGGAAGGGCATCGCAGGACCAGGGCCTGCCTCTCCCTGCCAAAGGAAACGTGGGGAATAGCAGCACAACCTCCTTTGCAGTGTCCTCCTCTCCCTTCCAACCCTCCGTGAAAACTTGGATTTCTGGTGTACATGCAGCACAAACACTGAACACGCCAGCATATAATTTAAAAAGAAAAAAAAGGTGCAAAATGAAAGTGCCTTATCAATTCAACAATAAAAGCTATACCAGTTAACTACAATTTTTTTTTATATTAATTAAAACAATATATAAACAATATCATCTCTTTTTGCTATATATTGACTTCATGCCCATTTACCCTGTAATAGATTATAATGCTATTGCTATGGACTCTTTTCATGCCATCCCGCCCGGCGGCAATCGCGGTACGGTGAAAAGACATCGTCCTTCATGAAAGAATGAGCAAAAGTTGTGCAAAAACTGATGAAGCGATGCCTCCGCAGTGCACACCAGTCGCCGGAGTCGAGCTGGAGGTTCGGTGTCGGACCTTGTTCAGCGAGCGTCTCTGTGGGCAGTGAGTTACAAAGACAGAGGAGAGCCCTCCTTCTGTGTAAACAGAGGCCGAAGACGGAGAAGTCCAGGTGGGGGGGGGAGGGCCCCTCTGGGTGGGCATCGCAGCAACGGGGCCAAGGAGACAAGGAAGTCCGACCCTTGCTGCGTTCTCCCCCTCCTTCGCCTGGCGCCGGTGCCCGGAAGAGCTGCAGTGTGCTGGCTCCTGGCGTCTTAAGCAGGGCCACCAAAGTGTCTCAGTTGAATCTCTTTCTTCTCTCTTTCTGCTTGAATGTTTGTCCCCCCCCCAAGAGCTTCCAGGAGGCTTGAGAAGATCCCTTTACCCTTCCATCTGCACCGTTGGCTCAAATTCTGAAGTGAACAACTCCTTGTACAAGGGAGGAAAATGCAGTCGCACAATCTCTGGGTATATTGCTCTGAACGCCATGAGCTTTTCTGTATGTCGTCCACACAGGGCTCTTAAGGTAGACACTTTGCATATTAGCTGTGAGGGGAGAGGGGAAACAGATGGGGGGGTCAGTGAGGGGTTTGGCCATTATTTTCACGGGGGGGGGGGGGGGGTGTGGGCTGGAAGGGAGGACCCATAAAAACTTTTAAGCATCCTTAGAGAGGATGGGGTGAGGTAACTGTGGAAGGAGAACCTCAGGGGTTGAACCATCAAGGAGCTGTGTTGGTGCCACCAAGTCTTCCTCTCTTGGGTTTTCTACATTGCTGCTGTTCTGGAGGTAAAGACTCCTTCATTGTAAGCTGCCCAGAAATTGGTGTTAAGATGGGCTGCTTTGCCAATGCTTTAAATGAGTCAAATATTAAACAATTGTAAGTGCTGTAAGATACGGCTTCTCTAATTGTTTCCTCATCTTTCATTTATTCTACTTGCTCCCTTTTTCCATTTTAGGGCCTGTGAGGCAACAGGGGTTAGAAAAGCTGAGGGACAATGTGTGTGTGTGTGTGTGTCCTTCCCCTATAATCAAGTATTATCTTTCAGAAGCATTATGGGTTATAGGTGAGTATGGGACCCATAATGCTCATCTAGCAATAGTGGCCTTGCCTCGTTCTGGTAGCAATGTCAAACAAAAAAAGGATATAAAGGAAGTTGGATTCCTTCCAAGAGGAAGAATTATACTTGATACAATTTTAAGAATTACATTAAAATTGCTGCATAAATAATGCTCAATTTCTAAAGAGTTAAGTTGACACCCTGAGATCCAACGCCAGTTCAGCATCTACAGCAACTCCAGAAGAAGGAAAGACTTTATCTAATGTTCTCTAGAGCAATTCCTCATAATTTGTTCACCCTTATTATTCAGGCTTATTAGATAATCACTGTAATTTCCTCCACCACGTGTTAAACAAGCATCGCAGAATATTCCATAAAAGATGCTGTGAATTCAGTTGAAAGTTGGGCTGCTGGTCTAGCTAGTTAAATAAGGCTTTAAAGAGCAAAAGACCGCGGTAGATTCATTACCTTTGTTAATATTCCATCTTCCCGATGGTTTTTCTGCAGTACATGTTGAAGCGCAAACTGAATTTTTTGCTGGAGCTTTTCAATTTTTACCTTTTCCTGAAGCCATGATCGATCTAAAAGTAAAAAGAGAGAGAGCGTGTGGGGGACATTCATGTGGTTCTTTGCCAGTATAATTTGCAGAAATCATATTTATTGGGTTGAAGTGTCCGGGGAGCTCCACTACCATAAACAGGGCAATCCAGCTCCCCTGATAGTGCACCGATCTCAGATGACCTGCCACCTTCAATTCCTTGGCAGAAAGCAAGAGAGATTGAAGAGCAACAGATGGTTCTCCATCCTCTTCTTGTTTCTTTCTGGAAATGGCTTACCTTTTCCATGAAGTTTGGAGGATCAGGCAAAATAACACTAGCAACAGCATTTATATACCGCTTCACAGTGCTTTCCAGCCCTCTCTAAGCAGTTTACAGAATCAGCATTTTGCCCCCAACAATCCAGGTCCTCGGAAGGATGGAAGGCTGAGTCCACCTTGAGCCTGGTGAGATTCGATCTGCCAAATTGCAGGCAGCCAGCAGTCAGCAGAGCTATCTTGCAGGACTGCATTCTAACCACTGTGCTACCACAGCTCTTTAAATATTAGCTGTTGGACTTTAAAAGGCTTTCAAGTGTGAGAAGAGAGTTGCTGGGTCTACAAGTTTCAGGAAACCGCAAAAGAGTACATCTAGGCATGTCATTCCTCTCCTCAAACATCTACTTGACTTTCAGAAGCACCAAGCTAAGTGATGAAGTCAGGTTTTCGATAACAAAACCTGCAGACTGTTGGAAGTGAACTAAATATATTGTTCTGAAGGAAATATTTTGGCTCAGGGGCAGAAAATACTCGAGTGGAATTTCATACTCTCAGAATATCACCAAAAAGTTAATTTGAAAAAGCAAAATTACTTCCTCGGATTGATACTTTACCTGCAGATAGTAAAACGAAAGCTGAGAATAATGCAATCTCGTCTTCAGTAAGGTGCATAGAACATAAACTCTTTCCAAATTCGAAAACGAAACTAATGAAATCTTCACAGCCTGCAAAATAAAACAGTCAAATAGGGTCTTTTCCAAAGAATGCAACATAGGACTATATACTGTATATATTTGCATATATATATATATATATACATTTGCATTTAGTATACTAAAACTCTGCTTGGTATATTTTTCTAGCTTAAACCCTTAATTTTTTAATTTAAATGTCAGGGTACCATTGTATGATATTTAAGTCCCACGGAAGGCTAAAGAACAGGAATTAAATTGTGCCCCTGGGTATTTATGATTAATCCTTTGAGTTATTTCTATAAAATATATTTGTTTAGGATTAAAAAATAATTTTCAAAAAGCAGCACTTTTAGAAAGGATATTTAGAGTATGAACCCATTCTAACGAAGCATTTATTGCCTTACCTAATGATTTGAATACATCTGGGCCAGCGTATTTGCCATCAAAGTACACTGTGTTGTTCTGAGAGTCAAAGGCACGGCACATTCTGATAAACACAACCTCTAAAGACCCTAAACGAAATAGGAAAAGATTTTTCAGTGGCAATATTAGGTCTGTCTTAAAGAACTAATAGGCTTCAGGATGCTTTTAAAAGTGTGTCTTGTTCACCAAGGACGCCTTGTTATGGGCTGTAACTTCATTTTCAATTAACTAAAATACATTAAGTTTATGTATATGTTGTTTATTAAATCAATTTCATCTATTTGGTATACATATAAAACTAATGGAAAAAGAAAAAAAAGTATTTTCTTCACTTATTATTGAAGGATCATTCTAGTTTAGTATTTCTCAAACGTGGCAACTTGGAGAAGGGTGGATTTCAACTCCCAGAATTTCCCAGTCAGACTGGTGAACCCCATCCATCTTCAAGTTGAATTTTGGGACTTGAAGTCCACCCGTCTTCATTGCCACGGTTGAGGAATACTGCTTTAGACTATTAGATTTTTGGGTTTCTCTAAAAAGCTTTCAGCAACATGTCAAAAATAATTATTGCACTTTTACCGGAGCGATTCTAGGATTAACTGAAACAAATGTGGATTTCAACATCTGCCTTACTGTCACATAATTCCCTTCTCTGGATTCTTCTGTACCACCAGGAAGAAACACATGATTTCCTCAAAGGCTAAAGTTGCATCCTCCATGCAATCAATGACATGATGAACAAGGATTTTGGGAGATTGCAGGTGGTCTTAATTAAATTGAGCACCAATGTGCTCTTTGATAACGAATGGAGTTTCTACTTTTCATGTTTTATTTATCGTAAAGGGCTTATTCCTGTCATTTTTAAAAAATTTAACTGGGGGTTGTTGTTTTTCTTAGCAGCAATTACTCGTCCTCACGAACAGAGCAACGGAGAAACCCATGATTGACAATAATTGAGAGGAAAGTTTGTAGTTTTAGCTGTTGGAAAGACTGGATTCCCGTTGCAACCCACACTGCACAACCCTTCAACGCATTTCACAAAAGGCACAAACCTGCTTTTAAAAGCACAATTTGATCGTTTTGGCATAGTTCCATAAAGCCGTCGATGCGTTTGGCAAACTCTACGACATACTGTATTGCTTCTGTTATCTTCACCGCACATAACTGCCACATGACCTCCCTTTGCTGGGGAAGAAAAAGAAGAGCCAAGGACTTCACAATGCGTGCTAAACTTTTCCCAGGAAAGACTCCAAACGATCCAAATACATTCGGTTTTTAAGGAAATCAAAGCATCGGTTTGGACTCCAACAGCCCTACTGCTTGTTTCAGGTGTTCTGGTGACCAGGCCACCTTCCCCCCCCCCAATTTGCTAGTTTAATTACAATGCACTGATATATTTTTTTTCTTTGAAAACCCACGTGGCAAAGCGCTTGGAAAGGGGTGGCTGACAACTACGCAATCGGTCTTTCAAAGGACCAACCCCATTGGCTGAAAAAAAAACATACCTTGCTCTGGTAGTTCTCAATTTCCTCCTGCAGAAACGTTTGCCAGGTGATCTGCTGTAGCTCTTCCCTCAAGTACTGGCAGGTTTCCATGTGTGACTTAGAGATGTTCTGTGCAAGGTGTTCTGGAAAAGCAAAAAAGGTTTGCACGCATTAGCCAAGACACTGCACAGGTTTCTCAGTGCACCTCCTGACTAACTGGCCGGTGCTCATTAACCTACCGGAAGCTGAAATGAGCTTCTTAATGCCGTTGGCATCCTTTTTCACCCTGACTTCTAGTTCTGACAGTCACTGTGAGTGACAGATGATTGGCCCTGGATCCAAGCAATTCTGACTAAGGGGCTGTTTTGTCAGCTTTAAGATGTGGACTCTTCTCCTGATGGCTGGCTGGCTGGCTGAGGGAACCTGGCCTTTGTCTGAATGGCACCATTTCTGATCGCTTGATGAAGAGGAGAGATGGCTAAGTGACAGGTACAATAGAATAGAATAACAGAGTTGGGAGGGACCTTGGAGGTCTTCTAGTCCAACCCCCTGCCTAGGCAGGAAACCCTTCACCACTTCAGACAAATGGCTATCCAACATCTTTTTAAAAACTTCCAGTATTGCAGTATTTACAGCTTCTGGAGGCAAACTGTTCCACGGATTAATTGTTCTCCTTAGTTCTAAGTTGCTTCTCTCTCTGATGAGTTTCCACCCATGGCTTCTTGCCCTGCCCTCTGGTGCTTTGGAGAACAGCTTGACCCCCACTTCTTTGGGGCAGCCCCTGAGATGGGTAGGGAAGGAAATGAAAGCATCTGGACGCTGCTGCACTGTATTTTAATGCTGGTCAAAGCACCCAAGTCTTTTTGAAGGAGTGAACTAAGGAGCTGGTCTAATGAAGATCACCCATTCACTCTTTTATACTGGGGTGATTTTCCCCAACTGTGAATTATTATTCCGTATCACCTGCAAGAGAGAGGTTGTTATTTGCTACATTTATCCAAGAAGAGAAGGGTTTGTCACAGGCTGGTAAGCCTTTGCTTAAAAGTGGCCCTCGGCTACAATCAGGACCAGAATTTCCCTTATTAAACAAGGTGGTCATTAAATGAATCCCACCCAATTTCGCAACCTTTTTGCCATGATGGTTCAGTGAACCCCTGCAGTCGTTAAACGAACCCGGCTCCCCCCCACCTGACTTCGCTTGTCGGAAGCCGGATGGGAAGCTCACAAGTGTGTGACCACGTGATCCTGCCACCATCCTAAATACAACCACGCCCAAAGTTTGATCCCGTGGCCCTGGGGATGTCCCGGCGGTCATAACTGCAAGGACCGATTGCAAGTCTCTTCTTCAGTGCCACTCTCAACTCAGAACAATTGCTAAGCAAACGGCTGTAATTTGAGGACTGTCTTTCAATGTTGCACACACTTGTCCCTCACACAGATTTCACGTGGGGTGAATTTTCACCGCCAATTAAATACTCCTGTTGGCTGTGATTTGGTACACAGAGCCACGTCTTCCTTCTTTGGGCAAAGGGTCTCTTTTTACACACCAGGAGGCTATGCTGGTTTCACAAGCAAATTTTAACTGTACATAAGGCAGCCCCCAAATAATGTCTGATGAAGCAGCTCAGTTTCGCAAGCCATTAAATGTGGGAGTCCCAGAAATACTGTAACTGCCGTAATAACTAACTAAATAGTTTCTCTGTAGAAATAAATGAGAGTCATGCAAGAATACAACACTGTTAAGTCTGTATTCCATTTCGATAAGGCACATTTTTGAACCGTCTGCATTGCACGTCAGATCTTGAGTCAAGCTGCTCATCTGCTAGAGTATTAAACTTCCCTAGGGCCATTGGCCATCTTCACCAAAAACTTGCCTGTTGGATCATCATTGTTGCTTGGGAAGAGTCAGATCAGAGGTCCCCAAACTTGGCAACTTTAAGGCTTGTGGACTTCAACTTCCAAAATGGGAGTTGAAGTCCACAAAGTTGCCAAGTTTGGGGACCCCTGAGTTAGATGGTCAGCTCCCTTCCGGAAAACAACCAACACCGCTCTAACCCAACATCCACACAACATCCCCTTTCTTGAGACAGCCTTGAAGGCCAACCAAGGTGAAATAGCCAAGTTGAGGGTGTCCTTGCTGTTCTTTGAGCTTGGTGGCTTCCTTGCAGATGTTTCATGACCCAAACTGGGGAACATCATCATCAGTGCCAATCAAACAGCCAAACTATCAACCCACAAAGCCCAAGCTGGGATGGGGGGGGACTACCAAGCCACTCTTCCTGAGCCAAGTTGTATTCTAGGGCTGAGTTCTAGGCCCAGAGAGCCTCCTGGGAGGGCGGGGTGTTGCTTTCCATCAAAAGGCAACCAAGAGAGCGACTACGGGGCAGGTTCCCCTTCTTTGTTATTACCTAATTCTGCCATGGACACAGTAGGAGAGGTCTCCCCATTGGTAAAGGAGCAATATGGAAAGAAGCCCGTCGTGGGAGTGTAGTCACAGACTGGTTCTGGTTTGATGCCATTAATATCAAGGCCCGATTGGTCTGGAGAAGGTTGTATGTCTAAGTAGAAGCTGCTAACCGCAGAGTCGCCTTTGCTACCTTCAGGAGGGTGGCCATCTATGTAATTACTGAGGTCGTCGTGCAGGTCCGTCAGGCCGTTAGCCGTGATGCTGTAGCTCGGGGTCAGCGGCTCCGCTTCTCCGGGGGGCTGTTGGTGGTCTCGCTGCTGCTGCTGCATCCGATGCTTCTGGACCTCTGCATACAAGCTGTCCCTCTGTTTTTTGGACATGCGGCCAAACTTGACAGCTGGAAGAGAGTCCAAAGCAACAGATCTGGTCACCTTCTCTTACTCTCCACCCCAGAGGTCAGCTTTGGGGAGGCGGCTACATTCAAAGGCACATCCGCAAGATTCGAAAGGGCAAAAATCCAAAGGGCCATTTGATATGGTGGGGGGAGCTCACCCACTGGTCAGGCCTAAATTTCAGCTAGATAAAAAAGTACAAGTTGTTTAACTTGCCCAAGTGCCTAAATTTAGGATTCTCTGATGCAAAAAAAAAAAAAGTAGATTTTTTGCCCCCAACTCACAGCACTCTGCACTTCTGATGCCATTGAAAGACAAACATTTTAATCCCTGTTGGGATTCCCACCTGTCTGAACACTCAGATTTCAGAATACATCTGGGAAGAAAGGAAGGAAGGAAGGAAGGAAGGAAGGAAGGAAGGAAGGAAGGAAG
>NW_020716779.1:994765-1013915 GCF_900518725.1 Notechis scutatus | reverse complement strand
GAAGGAAGGAAGGAAGGAAGGAAGGAAGGAAGGAAGGAAGGAAGGAAAATTTGAAGCCACCCTTTGCCATGTGAGGAAAGTTCTTTCTGAGAAGTACACATTGGTGTACATTAAATGCAAATGCTGAATGCCACGGTAACATTTGGATAATGGCGTGTAGCGGGGCTGCAGGGAACCAAACCCCCTCGAGGCTACTAAAGAGAGTGGGTTTCAAAATGAATTATCACAAGGCAGTGGAGGAGCCCCCCAAAGCTGGGCAGGGTCTCTCTCTCTCTCACGCACACACACACACATACACGAACCCACCAGGCAGTGGAGGAAAGCTCACCATCTCGCGACATCCCCACAGCAAGGCATTTCTGCAAGCGGCAGTGCTGGCAGCGGTTCCTGCTGGTTCGATCAATTAAGCAGTTTTTCTGGCGAGGGCAGGAATAGGTGGCATTGCTCTGCTGGCTCCTCCTGAAGAAGCCCTGCCGGAGGAGAGGGAAAGAAGACGGGAAGGATGCTGTAGAAGGAGTCCCAATGTCAGCGTCCCAGCAAACCTCCACGCCAACCAATAACAACTCCGAGACAGGCATCTTCTCAAAAGTTCCTTTTTATTTGGATAGTAAACTGGCACAACTGGGGAATCCCGAATCTGAAAGTTCTGGGCAATAAGTAAAAACTACAAAATCCACACCCTGCACCCATCATCGCATCACAAGCCCCGATCACCATCCGTCCCAGCTTGAGACTTGCCCTCACTTATGCACCAAATAACATGACCTTGAATTAGAAAAAGAATGTTGTTATGTCTTAACTACATAACCCCCCAGAAATTCCCCCCTCCCACTTTCCCAGGCTCAAAATGTGGCAGCGTGGAAGCATCTGGTCTCAAGATGGCTTCCAAAGCTGACACTCATCTTACAACCATCCGTTTAGTGGCCGTTCGAAGTTACAACAGCACTGGGGGGAAAAAAGCGACTTTGGATCTTTTTTCACACTTAACGACCGTTACAGCATTCCCCGGGGTCACGTGATCAAAATCCAGGTGCTTGGCGACCGGCTCGTATTTTATGACAGTTGCAACATCTTGGGATCTCGTGATCCGCTTTGGCGACCTTCTGACAAGCGAAGTCACAACTGTGTGACTAAACAACTGCAGTGATTCTCTTAACGACTGGGGCAAGGAAGGTCGTAAAATGCAGCAATGCTCATTGAACCTCTCACTTAGCAACATAAAGGCTTGGCTCAATCATAAGCTGAGGACTTTGCCCATGTGGTCCATTCTTAGGTCAGGGCCCCGAGGGCATCATGATCTTGCCAGATGGGGAATTCTGGGAGTTGAAGTCCACAAGTCTTAAAGTGGCCAGGGTTGGGCACCCCCGGTCTAAATCATTTGCTTGGGAGCACCGAGAAGGCCGAGGGGTTGGTCTGAAGAAGAGGAGATGGTTTTCCTTCCCCTCCCAAGAAGATTAAGGGCCCATTGTTGACTTCTGGCCGTGCTTCTGTTTTCCTTCCGTCCTGACTGCTGGGGGAACCTGGCAGGGCTGTGAGCCTCTAAGCTTGGTGTTTGGTCTTTTGACAATTTTCATTTAATGAATTGATTCCTACAGTTCATTAACATGCCCACTTCCACTTCTGTATACACATATGTCTTAATTAGCTGCTCATTGGCTGTTTAATTACAAGAAAACAGCTGACAGCTGCCTTCTAATGGCAGCCTTCTGAAAGGGATACACACCAGCCTGTAACAACAAAGACTTATTCATAATCTCATGATTTATAGCTAACACTTACAGATTTCCATGTATCATTACCTTTCACAATATTCCAATAATTGCCAATTAGGAACCAGGGAGTTGTTTTTCCCTTACTCTACCAATTTTCTAACCCTAATTCTGGATTTTTAAAACAAACACATTTTTAAAAACAACACACACTTCTATTCTACTTTCAGAACTTTGGGATCACTTTGCAAAGGATTTTTCTACCTTCTAGCCCGGAAATTCAGCTTCTGCCCCGAAAATTAGGATCACTGTTTCATCACTGTTCAGGATGTCCCAAAAGTACTTTTTCAAAAGGCAACTCAACTTTGTAGTTTTTCTTTGAAGAGGTTTCGCTTCTCATCCAAGAAGCTTCTTTAAGCTCTAATTGGATGGTCCTTCCATTCCCCACCATCCAGTCAGAGCAGAAGAAGCTTCTTGGATGAGCAGCGAAACCTCTTCAAAGAAAAACAAGGAAGTTCAATTGGAAAAAAAAGCCCCTTCTTCAATGCTCAGAATTTCCCAGCCAGCCATGCTGGGAGTTGAAATCCACAAGTCTTAAAAGTTGCCAAACGTGGACAGCCCTCTCCTAGAAGCTCTTCTGCTCTGCCACTACAAACAGCGACACCCCCGTGAAAGGAAAAAGAAGTAGGACAAAGAATAATGGGCAGCCCCTCAACCTTCAGTTGTTGAAATTTTGTGCCCAATTCGCTCCCTGAAATTTAGACAAAAGCCCTTCCAATATGTAACGGATGCCCTTTTTCATTTCAAGGACAGGGTGAAAAATAAATGCATCCCACCAGGACGGCTGCACAGCTTCAGGAGAGAAATTGCAACCAGAAGTTTTAAAATCCATCCACGGCAGATTATTGATATTGCTAACCAGATTCAATACTTCATCTTGCAGAAAGACAAATAAGTCAGTGGATAAACAGATACAATAATTTCCTCTCTCTCACATACACACAACGCAAGTGTGTTTCTCTCTCTGTGTGTGTGTCTCTCTCTCTCTTCCCCCCCTCCCCAGGTGTGTGTATAACATAAAACTTACCTTGCAACCCTCACAGGTAATCACACCATAATGGATTCCTGAAGATTTGTCTCCGCAGATCTTGCATGGAATAATTTCAATTTGAGCTGCAACAGAAGCATGCCACCAGTTAATTATATTTTCTTTTAAATACCTTATAAAAAGCATTCCCTGATCAGCATTTGTACATTGAAAACTAATAACCTGCTCAACATTCTACCACATTAACTATTCATTGCTGAATGGTGCGGGTTCCCCCAGGGCCTTGTACTAATTTATGGCTGCTTGTTATATAATAGCTTTCAGGTTATTAAAATGGGTCATTTGAGAGGGTGCTTTAAAATGCACAATGTTGTCAGATTTAGTGTCTCCAAACCTAGAAGGACTGGACTCAAGAGATCTCCCTTTGGCCAAAACTGTGCAGAGAAGAGAAACCACAACAGATCTAAAGATGGCAACATGCAATTGCATTGATCTCGTAAAAGCTAAATCGCTACCAAAGATGATGCCGTTCAGATAAAATTCCAATAAAGCTGGATTACTCAAATCTTGGCCCACTGGGTAAGAAATTAAAAATACAATTTTTACAGAGATTAAAAATACCATTTTGCAGCCCGATTTCCCTGTTGCCAGGATGGTCTCATAATATGCCAAGTCTGCCCATTTCACACCCTCCCAAGGATCAAGATTCTCTGACCCCCCCCCCCCCGGATCTGCTGTCCTTCAGATGTCTCCTGGCCAGCAGGACCATCACATCTGGTGGACAGATAAGCTTCCAAATGATACAAAATGAATTCATTCCAGGCGAAGATAAATTAGCTATAGATTGGAAATCGTCTGGTTTATATTTAAGTAAGACATGGGGAGATTCTGATTGGTTACACTGAGGTCTTCTCATATGGATCCCTTGCAGTCTTCTGGATGGCCTTGCACAAAACCCAGCTGAAAGGGACAAAACTGCCACCCTTCACTCAACCACTCTTCACAAGACCTTCAACCCCTCCACACCTTTTCAGATTGAAAGACTGTCAAAAGTTAAAGCGGAGTCAATTCTCTTGCTGACATCAATATGGTGGCCGAGATCCTCTTGACATATCACATTCAAGCTTTGGCAAAACGAGGCCCCAAGACAGCAGAGAAGCGCCCTGCCTTGAGCTCTGAAGGCAAAAGTTTTGGGTTACAAAAGATTCAGCTTTCGCAGAATAATCGTTCCTGGAGTTACATGCCAGGATGATGGTGACTTTTATCCACCAGGATGGAACAGGTGGCAAATTCATTTACGGCGAGATGCAGCTGACGGGATGGTCCTTCTCAAGCACTCGGGCCATCGCACCTGATCCACAGCAAGTGCTGGTCTCAGTCTGGGCTTGGATTTTGTCTGCATCACCCCAGAGATCCTCTAATCTTGGACTATGCCAAAGGTGGAATTAAAGCGGAGAAGCGGTAGAGGGTGTTTGGGGGATCAAGGAATGGCAAGGTGAGCCAGGCCCCCATTGCTGGTTACAGGTAGTCCTCGACTTATGAGCGCAATTGGGAGCGGGATTCCAGTCATAAATCATTGCGGCCATAAGTCAAGGCACCACATCACCAGAGCCAACTTTTTCAATCATTTTTTTAATGGCAGTTGTTAAGTGAATCTCGCAGCCGTGCGTCAAAATCCACTCTCTCAAATAGGCATTTTTTGTCCTTAAGGAACTACCTTACACATTGGAAGGCAGCGCCCAGAAATATCCTGCATGTGGACTAGCATAAAACCCAGGCCCTGTTTCTGTGCGGTTTCATACTTTATCACTCTGCCACCAGATTCTTCCGTAATTGTTCTACTTCGTTGTTGCTTCAGATGGAACTAGGAGCCGAGCAGAGCAAGGGGGCCAACAGGCAGATGTTCCAGATGTATGATGAATCGTAGCTATGCAGCCAACCTCAAAAATGCAGAGAATTATCTTGGAAAGAGAAGCAGGCTAACTATCTGTATCTGTTTCCTGAAACGTAGTCACAAAATAAAAGTCGAGAAAGTAGGAAGAGGAGAAAATATTTTTTTAAAAGAAAAATGGAGAAGGCTTATATTCGCAAACCTTCCATTCAGAATAATGCATAAACTACAATAGGAACACTTTCCCTTGTAAGCTTCTTTCCTCTGAAAAGCAGAAAGCTACACTTATCAAAAAAATGACAGCAATTTTTCTTAGAAAAGCCCTTTTTCGCTCCTTCTCAGTCGACTGATTAAATATGTCGCTATACAGTCCCTGACACTCATACATATTTAGGAGCACAAATAAGAATTCCCCTTCTAACACAGAGGAAGCAAGCAACTGAATTAAACAAGGCCTTGTTTGACTACCTAACATCCTAATAGCAGAGTGTTTTCAGCTCCATTACCTAAATAATTTTCGAGGCGCCCTAAAGTAATTCGTGATTATTATATATGATTTACCTAAATCATCCAAAGCTTATAACAATGTTTGGGCTTTGACAAGTTCTTAAGAGCGAATATATGGATAGGATAGGAGGGAATATTTTTTTAAAAGGCCAGGCACTGTCTTGACTAAATATATTCTCGAAATCGTTGTTTCTCAGCCTGGCCAGTTTGAAGATGTGTGGGCTTCAACTCCCAGAATTCCTCAGCCAGCATAGCATCCAAATTCCGGGAGTTGAAGTCCACGCATCTTCAAACTGCCCAGGTTGAGATAGATTGCTCTAAAAGTTGGTATCTAGAACTGAGTTTTTACTTTCTATATTAGCTAGACTAGACTTTGCCAACATAGCATTTGGAAGGATAGAAGGCCTCAGCTGTTTTAATGAGACCGAAACAAGTGCTGCATTTGCACCCTCAGGCATTTGATAACGGGCCTTCTTGGTTAAATCATAAACATTGGTATCTTGGAAACCGGTATGCGGCCAAAGAGACCAGGATAGCAATTAAAATCAGCAGCCACTGTACCAAAGTTAGTGCATGCAAAAAAGAAAGAAAAATGCTAAGAAGATCAGTTTAAACATGCAAATAGGTACGAAAAGTGTTTGGGGAACAACACTTAAGGGTTACAAACCCGTGTGGGATTAAAACTTCCTCTCTCCACAAAGGTGTGACCCAGAGACCAGCACCTGCCACACAGCAGGGGTATGATTTACCACAGGTGTTACAGATCCACCCACCCAGAAGCCTTCAGATCAAGGTAAAGTGGCATCACAGCCTTAAAAGGATGACAAGGCAACATAAAAATGACCCTTGCTGTACACAAAACACTTCAACAACAGCAATCTCATAGTGTCAAGACTATTGCATGCAAAGGCAACATAATTCCTGTCAAAGGATGAAAAAAGGGGGAGAAATGCTCTCCGAGGCCACTAGGTGTCACAAGCGTCAATGAAATTGGTGAAGGAAAAAACATTTAAATCGGCATCCTTTAAGCACTTGGTCCTTATGGATCATCCCCGCAATAAATAAAAATCAATTCTGGATTTCTACCTCTTTGTGTTCCCTCCTTTTACAAGAACCTTGTGACGGACACGCTTCCAAATCACTAGAAGGCCTTTCACATGTTCAGAAGAAGCAATTCAGAGAAGAAATCTTTGGCAACTGATTAATCACGTTGTGGTGTCTCAATATCCCCCGTGACTTTGCAAGGGATTCTGGAGCAAAGTTTCCAGCTCAAATGCAGTCCCCCCCCAAAAAATTTCTTTTGCCCCCCACTTTTTGGGGGGATGTTGGTGGTGTGGTAGCTTGACCGCCGAAGCAGAAAAGACGGATAGAACCGAGATGGCCACAAGACGTAAAGTGATTTATTGGACCATCCTAGATTACAAAGAGGAGCTGGAAGGGAATGCCCACGGTCGGTGCAGCGATGGAACCAGGACTGAAACCAAGACGCTAGATCAAAGTAGGATGGAAATACAAATGCAAGAAGGCAGGAAATCAACAGGAAGGTGGACAGTTCAGGAGGCGATCGGGCTGGCCTTGAGGCCAAGAAATAGGCAGAGACCTATGAAAATGAGAGATGATCCAGACAGAGTTCAAGACTGGGAATTTCCTAGGCAAAAATCCAACTCTGTCAGGAACCTTACCTGGGTTGAGAAGGGAAAGAACAGCGAAGGGAGGGATGAAAGCTCCATCATCAAGTCCATGATTGTGCGTGCTGCTTAAGGAGCGGGTTGGACTAGAAGGCCTTCAAGATCCCTTCCAAGCCTACAATTCTATGTTCTAGGTTCCTCCTTTCCTTCCTCAAGAAAGCAACTCCTTGGCCTGCAGTGCACTAGGAGGGCATTCTTCGGAAGCCCAGAAGAGCAAGTCCACCTTATTAGCCCCGATAAACAAATGGTCAACGTGTTTTCCACACTGTCCTGCTAAGAGCTTTGGGTCCAAGACAGACAGAGCCACAAACCGCACTCGCTCCTTGAGCCAGGTCCCCCAAACGATGTCCTTCAGTACAGAAGACGCTGGGTTTCTTCAAGGTCCTCGGGAGGCACCGCCTGCCCTCCTTCAAAGTTGCTTCTCCAAAAGACAAGGGGACTTGGGGTTTTTTCCCTTTGAAAATGTCTCGCTTCTTATCCAAGAAACCTCTTCCATTCTGAACAACAGGAGAAACTTCTTGGGTGAGAAGCAAAATGTTTTCAGAGGGGGGGAAAAAACCACCAAGGAAGACCAGTTGCATTTTGGAAAAAGCATCTTTGGGACAATCATGATATGGATGATGGAGAACATCCATCGGTGAGAATTCTGTCTGTTCCCCATTGGCCAAGACTTTGTCTCACCCTCCCTTCACCAAAAGCTGGCTCCCTCCTTTTGGCACACGGACTCCACGTCCAATCAGTCACTCCTGCACAGGCTGCCCTGCAACCCATCTCTTTCCTGCTGAAAAATCCTGACTCTGAAACTCTTCAAGCAAACGTTTCATCCTCCAATTTAAAAAAGAAGGGAAAGATTTCTCGAGGCATTGAAGAATCCTTGAGAATAGGGATGCGGTTGAAACAGAAATAGAAATAATTATTCTTGGTTGATCTGCCAGATGTTTCAAGGCCTGGGGCAAGCCGTGTCAGGAAGATTTGACTAGGTGCAAGTGGCCCATCGATGTTCTGCCACCTGGCTGCATTCAGGCGGAAAAACCCAGCCCCCCTCCCTTCGTCCAGGCTGGGCTTGGCAGGACCCCAACCTTCTAAAGAGGTCCCCCCCTCCAACAGACTGTGGTTTGTATGGTTCAGCTTGTAGCCTTATCACTGTTGAAAATTGGGTGGATTGGGTGAAATGACATCTGGAGCTGGAGCCATTCGACAGGGAAATGCAAACAGGTTTTAAACAGTTGAGACAGATATGACACTATCCCTTGTTTTAGACAGTTATTGATAGTAAAAAATAGGTACTGATATTTCTTGACTTAGTAGCTGTTTACTACTTCTCATTAATCAACCATTTAATTAATTAAATGGATGCAAATTAGTTACTGGGTATAGCTAAAAACCAAAAATTCTTCAGGGAAACCTGCTGGGCCTCATTTAATTTCTTCCAGCGATGAGCATTTTAGCTCTTAGGTCAACTTAGACAGCATTACTTTCCAAGCAAGATAAAGTTAACTTTAATATATTTAACACCCCCTCCATCTATTTCATGCCAGTCTCCCAGAGGAGAGCGGCTCTGTAATCTGCTTTCGATAAAGGAAATACGGAGCTTCCGGATTGCATAAGTCCGTCAAACAAGCGCAGGAACAATAATCAGATCAAGTTTATTTGTGCACAAAGACTGTTCGCATCAGCTGAGTCTTTAAAACCCAGTTTAATGTCAGCAAAGGAACCTTTTGCACAGAACCCCTCTGAGACTGGACTCACGGGGTTACAAGGATCACGGTTTATTCCTCCCCCCCCCTTTTATTCTTTTACCATAAATCCTAAAGTAACTAAAAATGTAGAAGAGGAATAACACGTCATAAAACAACACTGCTCAAGGAATAAGCAATCTAATCCTGCCCGTTCAAGGCTGCCAGAAAAGGAAATAATGTAGCAAGCAAGTTTGCCTTTTAAAAATAATTATTTACTGAGAAAAGAATCCGAAAGGCAGCAAACTAGCTTTATGTCGGCTTCCGAGGAAGAAAGGCATCATTGTAACCAGCCTGGGAAGAGGCGAGGCGGGTTTGCTCTCCCATTCAAAATTATTTTTAATTCTGCAATGTTTAGAACGCCTGGATACAAAATTGTTGCATTGTGACTTGCAAAGTTACAGCATCGATACAATGAGGGAGTTCAGGGCTGTTGCTCAGGAGTAATGAGCTTCACGGTGGAAAAATCTCTGCCTGCAATTATCAGAAAGGGGTGAGCTGGAGACACCCCTATTATTCAAAGATGCATTGCCTTCGGGCCTAAGGAAAAACGATTATCTTTGGGGGGGGGGGGAAAGCCACTTCCTAGCTGCTGATCTACATTATTCACTCAGTCTACCATTAAATGAAAGAGCAAAATTCATTAATATTTTGGGCAACGGTGGCACACTGCAAGCCACGGAAAGGTATTTAGGGTGGCACTGCCGTCAATGCCCATCGATTGAGAGCTGGCACGGTGCAGGCGTGGCTTGTAATCTGATTGATAGTTTTGCATCGAATAACCTGGGCTTCATTTCATTGTTCCGAGGATCCAGGAGGTGGCTGAAAGGGAAGAGCTGCCTGCAACCTTTTCAAATCTTTTCAGTCAAGTTACGTGGTTGGTCTGAGCCTCAGCGAAGGACAAAGGAGATTTCTGTCCTTCTCAGCTCCGTTGTAAATCCCACTGGGGAAGCTCTGGTGCCAATGCTCGGCTTCTGCACATGACATGCTTAAATGTGATGCTTTAAAGGAAAGGTCATTTTGTTCATGATACTGAAAACATCCAGTTGACCATTAGAGTGGTCAAAATGAGTCAAAGCCCACCTTCCTTCAGCCAGCAAACCCCAGAATTCTGGGAGTTGAAGTCCACAAGTCTTAAAGTAGCCAAAGTTGGAGACCCCTGGTCTAGATCACAGATCTCCAACCTTGGTAACTTTAAGACGTGTGGACTTCCAACTCCCAGAATTCCAGGTAGGAACAGCTGGCTGGGGAATTCTGGGAGTTGAAGTCCACAAGTCTTAATGCTGCCAAGGTTGGAGACTCCTGGTCTAGATTTGCCCCACATCTGACACCACAGAAGCCTTTTGCAAACCGATCCATTATGGTAGACAAAACGTAGTCAGAAGAGTTTAACAGAGGCTTCTTTCCTTTTCTTCTGAAACAGGTTTTTCTACCAGTTGGGACTCAAGTACTTACAATGCCACAACGTAGTCTTTCCCGTGTCTTAAGAGCTCTTTTCCCACACCAGATCCCTCAATCCGTGTTTTCCCCATCACTGAACCCCCACTCAGCATTAAGGCAATTTTATTTTGCTTTTTCCTTTCAGCTGAAGAGTTTCTTTTGCGAGATGGCTAGCCGTATATATTTGTTGAATAAATGACTAAATACATTCCTTTCACTGCACCGCCAATTCCAAATGTTTCCACAATTCACATTAGTCAAAAGAATGCTAATATTTTGCACATCATGACACAGAATAATTCTTTTCCCACTCCTATAACCATCTGAAGTCCTTTCCAGGATGACAGGTTTCTGTCGTTTCCTGGGTCCACCTCCTTCCCTTCTTGAAGACGGAGACCACATTTGCTCTCCTCCACTCTTCTGGGATGCTGCCAGCTCTCCAGGGGTTCCCAAAGGTTCCCCAAGAGGGAGGCGACCCCTTCGCTCCTGCAGAGTTGGATTTGCTTCAATGAGCTGCCTGCTCTTCCCCTCATCTCTTTGAAATCATAGAGAGTTGAAATTTCTTTCCCCTTTGATGAAAACCATGACCAGTCTGGGCACACATTTCTTTTGGAGAGAATTCAAGATACAAAACAGAAGCTGTGAAGTTCGGCCTTTTTATCATCCGACTGTATGTTCTTTCCATGTCCTTGACTTAGAACAAAGCTTTCATCAGAGCTCTCAATCCTTCCACGAAGACATAAGACGACGGCTGGGAGGAACCTGTGCTCAGCACACAACCGATTCCGAATTCAGCTCTGCTTGGCTTTATAATGACCGTAAAGAGGCAGGAGACTGGATGGTGATCTTTAGTCAACCAGAAGTAGTTCAGTGGGTTCTGTACACGAAAACTTCCTGGGAGATCAGAGCGTCTATCTCCCCGTGCTTACGAGAACCATTTCCAAGCCTCAACAAATCCTGTCAAAGGATTTGTGCTTTTACAGCCTCAAAAGAGCAACATAAAAAAAATTTTTTTTGGGGGGGGGGGGTATATATTGCAGCTCACAATAACACTTTTAAACCTGTAATTATTTATCCTCTGCAGATTTAGGAAGCCTGTAATTACTACTTAAGCTTTTGCCAGTGTCTAGCATACTTCATATTTGCCAACACTGGCTCAGTTGAAAGGAATTAGCCACGCTGTAAAAAAATCTGCTCTGTATTAGCTCCTGTGCAAACAAAAAGGATGCATCTGAGATGGAAGATCTCCGTCACATCCCGTCTTTAAGAAGATCGGCTCCTCAAGAAATCGCCCATCCTGCTCAATGATCTGAAGGTTGATTTGAGCTCAGTTCAGATTGGACCAGGTTGCTATAGGGTTCCCTGACTACACTGGATAGTAAAACTACAAACCAGCGTTTCTTAAGCTTTGCCACTTGAAGAGATGGAGGCTTCAACTCCCAGAATCTCCCAACCACCTTGCTGGCTGAGGGATGCTGGGAGTTGAAGCCCACCCCTCTTGAAGTGGACATAAATCAAAGCACTGCAGAGATTAGGTTATGCTGGTTCCTGTTCTTCGATTCCAAGTCCCCCAATTTCCAGCCAAGGTAAGAAAGAGTAAAGAAATTAGAAACCCAATTAGCAGGAGCTTTGGAGTGGCCAAATGAAGCATTTCATCTCCAAGCCCAGAATTAATATCTGCTGAAGAAACATGAGCTTCATTTGGAAAGTTAACATGACATTGGGATGTGCGGTGGGCACAACAATAAGCTTACTTCTTTCCCAACTAAATGTGAAATGATCTCTGCGTGGCCCCCACAAGACGGATGCAACGGAAGAGACCTTCACCTCCAAAGCCTGCCTGCATTCTATCCCAAAAGCTAGCTTGCTTACCTATTTGGGGTGTGTGTGTGTGTCTGTGTGTGAGTGAGTGTGTATACAGGTAGTCCTTGACTTAGAAGAGTTCATGTAGTGACTGTGTCCCAAGGTCACATGAGCCCCTTTTGTGTCCTTCCGACAAGCGCAGTCAATTGGGGAAGCCAGATTCACTTAACAACCGGTTTCCCAACTCATCCACTGCAGTGATTCATTGAACGAATGAGGCACGAAAGGTCATAAAATGGGGCAAAACTCACTTAACAGATGTCTCAATTACCAACAAATAATTGGGGTTACTTGTGGTCGAGGACGGCCTCTGTGTGTTTTAAACAAAGGGGTGGAAATGTTACGCAATGAGGATAGTAAGGGATGAGGAGTGTTTGCGCTGCATTGCTCTGCTCTGTTGTGTAAGAGGTCGACCTAAGTTACCTGCTCCTGGGCAATTACAGGTTGCCACTGTTTTAATTTGAGGGTGGACAAGTGAGGTTTATACATCTGTTGCCCAACTGCAATCCAACCACCAAGATATGACATGCTTATCCTTCCAATTATGCAAGGATAATTACAGCACAGATACACCAACCACAATTATACTTAGGAGGCCTGGCAGATGGGCCAGGAGAGGGCTTGGGAGAACGCAGCTTGCACGTATTTTATACAACAGAGGCAAGGATGGCATTCCAGCAGAGATTTTGATCACAGGCAATTAAACTGGGATTAGCAGGGGCTCCATCGGCCCCAGCCCCGATGGGACAATGACCAACATTGCTATACAGGAAGGGAGTCCTCCATGTACGACTATCCATTCAGCAACCGTCTGAAGTTGCAAAAACACTGGGAAAAACACGACTTATGACCGGTCCTCACACTTACAACTATTACAGAATACCCATGAACACGTGATCAAAATTCAAGTGTGTGTGGGGGGGGCATAGGACCTCCAAGTTCACCCCAACATCTATTCGGTTCACGGATACATTCTCTTACAAGGCTTCCTGGAGCTTCGTTGACAGAACAGCTTTTTATCATTTCAGCAGTAGCACAAAATGCCCCGGAGGGAGGGCAGAGAAGGAAGAGAGGGGTAAATGTAGATTTTCCCCCCTCTCTAAATAAAATATACTTGCCGGCCTGCTGAGCCACACAAGAGCGTTTGTCTCCTTTAGTAGCGCATCCTTCTTTGGGTGAAATGCCTCACCTAAGCTGGCTCGCCAGACTGATCGATAGGTGAGTTTTCCAGCCAACGGCCTTAATTTTAGCTCTTTCTGGAGTGTGCAAACATCGGGGAGAAGGGGAAAACTTCCCCTGCAGACTTCGGCCCATTAAGTGGCTATTAAAAGCTGGGAGCTGTTTTTCTTGGTGCCTTGTCAAAGACAGGTGGACACTCTCCTGCACCTCCTTTGGGCAAAGCAAGGCAGGCTGCAGCCAATTGGGAAGGATCCTGTCCTCTTGGCACCTGGCCGAGACCGATGGCTTTCTGCTCCATGGACTCTGGAGTCGCGGCCCTGCGGCTTTCCAGATGCTTGTGGGCATCATCGCTTCCAGTTACCCTCCCCCCACAACTACTGGACGACCGGGGAGGGTGTTTACAGCGGGGTTTCTCAAGTTGGGCAGATGGGTGGACTTCAACTCCCAGAATTCCCCAGCCAGCCAGTTCCCCCGTCTTCAAGCTGGCCAGGTGGAGGCCCATTGGGTTACAGGGAAGAGAAAAAGGAAGAGAGAAAGAGAGAAAGGGAGGGAGGGAGGGGAAGAAAGGAGAAAGAAAGAAAGAAAGCAAATGGAAGAGAGCAAGAGGAGGTGAAAGAAAGAAAAGAGAGAAAAAGAATAAAAGAGAGAATGAGAAAGAAAAAGAGAGGGAGAAAGAAAGAAAGAAAGAAAGAGAGAGAGAGAGAGAGATTTCTAGATAGCTAATCCTCCAGCATAAATTTGGTATTCCAAACTCGGGAGAGATGGGGGGGGGGGAGCCAAAGAAAAACGGGCAGATCTTGACAAGTTATTTAGAAGCTGTTGCTGGGTTGCCGCTGTGCCCCCCCCTTCCCATTTCATTCAGCTGACAGGGCTCCTCCGTCCAAAGGGCCGGCTTCTTTCTCCGGCCAATGGAGTAGCCGAACAGAGCCGGACAATGAGGCCTTGGCAGAGCCTCACGGAGGGAGAATGAGCTGGCCTGGCCTGGATCGAGTATCCAGCGGGAACATAATCCCTGCTCTGTTCTGCAAATATCTGAGCTCCGAGGGCAGCCGAGGACACGTCTTACAAGAGGCCAGCAGCCATGGAGGGAGGAGGAGGGAGGAGGAGAAACTGCGTGGCCTCTTCTCCCCCAATCAGCTCACACAAACAAACCACCTTTTAAAAAAAAACTGGATTTTTAGCCCTGGGGAAGCAGTTTCTCCCAGTCATAGTCAGGAGTCTGCAGCAGGTTGTTGAAATCTGAGATAAATTCCGGGGTTGGGAAGGTGTGGGATGGGGAAGCAGCCCCGGGTCACAATCCCAGGAAGTCCAGAGAGCGAGGGATTCCCATCCTTGACAACAAGGTGGGGTTGTCCTGGGTTGCCCACGTTTCCTCCTTGCGGCCTTAAGACCTCTCCCAAAATTGGCTTATGGCCTCCCCTTACGGCCGCTCCAAATGGCCACAGCCTCAGAAAGACTGACCCCCAGCCGCAGCTCGTCCATCTCCGGCCTTGGCCTGCCTACCCCTGTAGGCGCAATCTGGGCCCTCGGCCACAGGCAACAGCGCTGATGACCACCAGCATCTTGTGGCCCCAGAACGGTAATCGGTGACCTTCCCAGCCAATGTCCAACGAAAAAAAGTCAATTAGGGAAGTTAGGGTTCACTTAAGGACCATGGCGATTCAGTTAATGACAGGGAAGGGAAAGGGAAAAAGGGAAAGAGGAATGATATGAAAACTGCCTTTCCTACAGCCTGTCTCAGGTTCTGCCCAACTGAGTAAAGCTTAGAAGATAAACTAGGAAGGGATCTTGGAGGTCTTCTAGTCCAGCCCCATGCCCCTGGCTGTCAGAGATGAGGTTTGTTCGCCCTGTGAAGAATGACGGATAAATGTTCATTGCTCCATAGAGAACCCAGATAGGTTCTTCATGCAAGCATAGAATGGCACTTGAATTCAGCCTAGTGGATTTGAGAGAGTCCTCGAAACAGATCGAGATAAGACATCCTAATTATTCTAAGCTACAAGAACCAGCTCCTAAACAACCCCATGTTGGCTTATTTGCCTGCTTTGCACAACACACAAAGGCCACCGCATGATTCGTTTGCTTTTGGCTTAGCCTGTTGTATCAACACGGTCATTGTAGTTTATTCCCTAAACCCTAACTAGGCACCCCGAGTGGCCTTTTCCGGCTGGGTTCTGGCCTTCCAGCCCCACTAGAATAAACTCCCTGCAGCCCCGCCCCCAGCCCCCCCCCCCATGACTCCAAGACCAGGACTGTCTCTGCGATTCATTCGGCTGCCTTTGTTGTGGGCCTGGCGTCTCCCAAATATGACAAATCTAAGCAATTTTGTTCACAGGGAGATCCCACTTCTAAAATATTTACACTCTTTGGCACTTAATTTGCTGCATATAAAATGAGAGCAGCTACAGAGCTACATCGCGAGTGGCTTTTGAGTAAGAACGGAGAGACAATACGAACCTTTTACATCTGGAAACACTGTGATCCTGAGTGTTTTCTGGGCCTTTGCGATCAGACACACAGAAGTGCAGATGCTTTGCACCCTGCAAACCTCCAAGTGAAGAGGAAGGAAGCGGCACCTCTTTAATCCCTGCAGGTTGAGTGCTGGAAAAGGCCACTAGACGTAGGAACAAGCATGTTTGAGAAAGCTCTGGGCTTAATGCCCGTCAGCTGTAATAATTATCAAATTATGTAGTGATCTGTGAACAAAGCGGAATTTGATTGACCTTCTGCCAGAAATTATTTCCCTTCTTTTCCCTAAAAAACACAACAAATGCAATGCTTGCACCAGAAAATTGTGTAGACGTTTTAAGGAGCTTATTGGTTATGGAAGGAAATTTTTTTTCCCCCTTAAGAAGAGGCCACAACTCTGCCGATATGCTCCTGCAGGCTTCTTTGCTCACCCTCCAATAATTTGTAAACCACATTAATAGTGCCAAACTATGAAAAAGGTGCTTCAGAGTAAAAGAAAGGTTGGGATTTGTTCCAGAATGTGGGTTAAGCCACAATCAGAAGTGCAGCTTATAGCGGTTGGGCCAAACGTGTCTCAAATCGTCTCCACAGAGTTCTCGAGAAGAGAAACAACAACCGGCTCTAAAGGAGTCCAAAGTCTCGTAGAAGCTCCACTTGGTTCCCACTAAGAAGGCAAACCAGGACTAGGCAGGTCTAGTCTACAAACAATCCACTGTGAAACCCACCCACCCCCAGTGAAAAACAAGAGGTCACCTCTGAATCAAAGACAAAAAATAAAACCCCTTTTTGATGTTTTCATACATGTAGTTCACATCCATGCACCCGCAAGGAGACGTATACACACATATGCCTTCCTTCGTGAATTTAATCTTCTGGCATGAAAGGAATCTCCATAGAATCAAAGAGAGGGAAGGGGCCTTAAAGGTCATCAAGTCCAACCTCTTCTACCCCAGGCCCAATAAACAACTATCCCCAATACAATCATCTGAAGCAAGCTTCTGTATAAATGGCCTCAAGCAGGCACCTTATCATAAGCTCTGTTCTGCTCCTTTCTTAGCTCTTCTATGTTTTCCATCTTTCACTTTTTTTATTAGTTTTATTAGCAGTTTGAATGGATTCCTTCTGCAGGACTGACCCAAAGTGCAGTAGAAATCCTGCCCCTTAAAATTACTCTGGCAAACTGGGTAAGAATATTTTGTTCCGAGGACAATGGCCTGGTTTGGTAATTTCTTCAGTGAGTTTGTTACTAAACTGGGACTTGGGACTTCTTGTCTCAGAAGCTACAGAGTCATTTGATGATTTCAACTTTTGTCAAGGGAGAAATTTGATTAGCCATCGCCTCTAAAGTGAAACAAAAACAGAGGAAAGCTTTACACTAGAAACAAAGTTAGCACAAAAGCAAGGCAGTGCAGCTTCCATTCATTTCAACTGAGCCTGTAATGAAACACTTGGCAAGATGAGGAAGAAGAAGAAAAGGAAATGGTTATGCCAATCTTTGAATTAAAAGAAAATTTTTCCGTTTGGCAATGACGTCTCCAGGAAGAACAGGTCTTGGCCTGGATGGCATTTGATCGAGAAAGGATGCTTTTCAAATGCAGGAGGCCAAACCAGCCCCTTCCATTGCTGCATGCAACACAGAAGAGACTTGAAAGAATGTTGTGGTATTCTCTCCAAGAGTTTGTCTTTCCAAGATTTAAACAGAGTCGCCTCAGCCTTGCCAGAGACGGAGTAAACAAATTTGCTGAAACGTTTATTTCCTCCAAGGATCTTTGAAAAGGGAAGATTTGATCCATGTTTCCAAGCGTCCTACCTACCTATACCAAATGTGATCTTCCAAAAGGCACAAAAGATAGAAATGGATGAGAAGGATGTCACAAAACTGTTGACGTCATGGTATTTATTTTTTGTTTTATTTAAAAAAAAGACTAATAAAGTTTATTTTAAAAAAAGTTCCCAGATTATATCGTAGAGGTAGATGGTAGAAACCTCAGTCTGCCAAGATTTGGTCTTTAGGTGTGAAACAATAAAGAACTCAACTTGGAAGAATCACCAAGTGTCATTCTTGGTTTTGAGCCTAACAACCTATTGACTAAAGTAGATTTTTCAGATGGACCAGAAACATGTCAGCCCCCCTCCCCACTTTCTTTATCTGCCAAATTCTTCCTCATTGCCAGGGACTCAAAGTGGAAACCAGCACACTGGAGCCCACGTGGCTCAGTGGCCCACCCAAAAATAGTCTTATGCAACCGTCCACGCAGGCAGGCACGTCATCAGCACCCACACAACCCGGTAATCGCTCAGGGATCTTGAGGCTTGCTTGGGAGGTGAAGGTTTACCAGCCCCGCCCCTAGGCAGCACCTGGTATGTCTCCTCTTGGGTTCACACTGCTCGGCCACTCGTCTTAGTCTAGAATGCCCAAGATGCTCCGGAGATAGAGGACTCTCAAAAGGCTGAGCGGGAAGCCAAAAAGCTTGCCCGAGCTGCCAATTCCTCCCCCCGCCCGCCCCCCCACCATGGCATGGCGGCCACCTTTCTGTCTCAGCCATTTCTTCAGTCTGGACTCGGACGTTCACGGTTATCAATATCTGCAGCTCAGGGTTGAAATGAGGGGCCCCTGGTGCTCTCTGAGCTGGGTTGTTTCCTTGCAGACGTTTCATTACCCAGCTAGGTAACATCATCCGTGCTTAGAGGAGAGTTGGTTTGGCTCAGCACTGAGATGACCTAGTTGGGTAATGAAATGTCTGCAAGGAAACAACCCAGCTCAGAGAGCACCAGGGGCCCCTCGGTTCATTGTCTTTTGGGGCTTTCCAGGAAGGGAAGAAAAGCAGGGGTGGGTAAGGGGGCTTTATGTTAGGATCCCAGGGACACGAAGGGGGAGCTTGTTGCTTTTGCCTCACATCGTGATCCTAATGAAGACGATTGTCCTGCTGGATTGGGAGGAAAGGCCAGGCTTTTAGCAATGACCCTTGCCCAGGGATCCAGGTAGGCAAGGAAGGGCGTGACAGGTAAATCGAGGCAGGTTGGGGTGAATCAAGCAGGATGAACCAGCTCTCTCCAGCTGCTTCCTGAGCGCTTCACAAGTTGCGCAGGTAGGTTTTTATACGGCAACAGCCACTGACTTAATAATTTAATTATCAGGCCAGGAAAATCTGCACTTCTTGTTTTTGTTAAAACAAAAACAAAAACATGTGTGCAAAGACTGAATCAGCAGACGGGAGATGCCTCCCTTTCCACACCGGAAAATAAAACCTCAGTCTGCCTGTGTGGGTTTTTGTAGCATAAAATCCAGATATATTTGCAGCAGAGTCTTGCTGAGTATTAGATGGAGAGGAACAAAGGCCGCAGGTGACGCATAAAACCCTCCTGGAAAAAAAGAGAGTTAGTGATGTGTTGGCTTTCTCTTTAAAAGGGTCACTTGGCCATCTAGCAGACCTTCCCAGATTTCTACAGCAACGTCCCTTAAGTTCCATTTTTGACCCCACGCCTAACCAGCCAGGTTACTCTTATCAACATTTCTCTGACGGTAAATCTTTGGTGCCTTCAGCTGCACCCCCTTCTCCTCCTTTTCAGAACGGAATGGGAATAAATCTCCTCAGAAACTACATTGAACCTTCTGCTTG
>NW_020716779.1:949929-983064 GCF_900518725.1 Notechis scutatus | reverse complement strand
CCAGCCAGCTTTGCTGGCTGGGGAATTCTGGGAGTTGAAGTCCTCCAGGCTTAACGTTACCAAGGTTGGACACCCCTGGCCTAATGTGTTGTAAGCAGGAGAGACCACGGTTAGTCTCTCCTGAGGACAGTTCAAGTCACACCAGACCAGGCCCTGGATTTGAACAATCTCACGCTCCATTAAGCGGTGTCTGATTGTCAGATATTTAGCCTTAAAATCCACAGCTTTAAATGATTACTGATCTTATATTTGTTTCCAACCCAGGCAAAAAGAAACTGGTAATTAAGGACAATTTCTGGTGGAGCAGACGGATTGTGACAATAATTGTTCCGCGCAGAAGTAACATCACAGACATATATTTAAAAGATAGCAATGCCGCCATCATTTCAAGGAGACAATAAAACAGCTGCTTGGAAGCCTTCCTTCCAAACTCAAGTACCACAACAAGGGAAGTCTGGCACACGCAGGAACTCTCATCTTCCAACGAAACGAAGAGTGGGCTGCTGTTGGATTGGCCGTCCAAAAAGCCCACTCTGTTGAGGTGGCTCATCTTGATGGTGAACTGATGGTGGTCTGTCCTCATCCGCCAGCTTTCTAACAATGGGGGACAACTGAGCCCATGTTTTTCTGTCCTGGTTACCCCAGAAAACTATAGACACATCCAAGAAAGTAACAGCAGCCAACAGGGTCACTTAAGAGGTGTGAGAATGCCGAGAACAAGGAGCGTTGAAGGGAAGACAGCAAATCGGGGACAATTGTGCAAGGACATCAGACAGACCGACGGACAGTGAGAAGGCATGCACCACGCAGGGAGAATTTAAAGAAAAGCGATAAGAACCCCTCACTCTGCTATTAACTAAAAATTAATAAAAGGAGCAGAACAAACACGGGCAGCTCTCGGTTAACACATAACTATGGATAGAAGCAACGATGGGATCCTTGCATCATGCTGAGTATAATTTGCTTTGATTCATTTATGCAAGTGAACACACGGAGCTGGCCAGACAAAGAGCTGCTCTTGATGCATTTTGGGCTATTCTTCTGAATCACCCTGGCAGCGCCGTTCAGAGGTATTGATTTATTTCCATTTATGTGAAGTTCTGCAGCTCACAAAAAAAAAAAAAAAACCCCAACAACACAAAAGGTGGTTTTGTTAGCAAGGTGATACGGAGGCCTTTCCATCCAGTCAGGCAAAATAATCTATTTCTTATGTATCCCTGTGTAATGAAATATTCTTTTGATTGCTATTGACATTTCTGTCAACCACACTACATGTCAATAATGGATTTACTGCTTACATTCAGAGCCTGCATTTACTGAATGGCATTCATCAAAGTTGACATGCTTTGACCAGCTGCAGATGCTTGGCTGAAGGGACCTCCTGCTTTTACAGGGTTCCCTGGAAGGATATTCAAGAGGGTCAACAGGTGGGGCAATGGGTGAAAAGAAGATGGAACCTCTATGCCAGGGTTTCTCAACCTTGGCTGCTTGAAGATGAGTAGACTTCAACTTCCAACTTCCATCATCTCAGCTTCAGCCACCCTTAAGTTCTCTACTGCTTTAGTTTCCTTATTAGAACCAAGATGGGTGGAATCATGAATTTATTGGGGTTAGGGTTGGGGTTATCTGGAAGGATCTCAGTTTAGGGAAATGTGTTTCCAGGCCTGTAGACATCCAGATATTCTTAATTGCACCTTTGTATTGTGTTGTGGCTGGAAACCTGTTAGTTTCCACCTTCCATTACTAGCCAGAAGTTGTGTGTCACACCAAGGCTTCATTTTCGATGGTTTCAGCTCAGTTTCAAATCACTGTTGAGGAGGCTACTCAAAGGCTTGTCAGTTGTCAGACTTGAGTGAAAGATTATGACATGTTTCCTGCCATGAAATATGAGGGTCAGGTTTAAAAGCAGGATACAGTAAAGAGGTTTTCCACAGGGATCCAGCCAAAGAACTAGAACATTCTGTACCCGGAGCGGAATGACACCATTTAGCAAGGAACATGTAACACTTGGGCAATCTGTGGTCTTGGTGGCTTCTGGCTTTCAAAAGAATTGTGAGAAGCAAAATCTCAGTTCACAAAAGTGAAGGCCTGGGTAAGCTGCTTGGTTGTGGAATCAGTCAATGGACCAAGAGCCAACCATCATGAAGATTAGACCAGAAGATAGATCAGATAAATGGAGATAGATAGATAGATAGATAGATAGATAGATAGATAGATAGATAGATAAATAGATCATAGACAATAGATGGATGGATCGATGGATGGATGGATGGATGGATGGATGGATAGCTCATGGATAGATAGATGATAGTTGATTGATAAGTAGATAGATAGATGATAGACACAGACAGACAGATATGGATGGATGGATGGATGGATAGATAGATAGATAGATAGATAGATCATAGATGGATGGATAGATAGATAGATAGATAGATAGATAGATAGATAGATAGATCATAGATGGATAGCTCATGGATGGATGGATGGATGGATAGACAGACAGACAGATGGATAGATCATGGATGAATGGATGGATACATAGACCATGGATGGAGAGAGATGGATGGATGGATGGGAGAGAGAGAGGGGGGGGAGAGTTCAGAGCAGCCTTTTTCAATCGGACTCCCTCCATTTACTTAGCCCTCCAACTCTGATGGAGCTCAGCCATGCTGTTGGTGGGGGGGAATGACCACCTCAGGCAACAAGGCAGCGAAGGCTCTGTGACACCGTTCTCTTGACCTTTAAGTGGATTTTTAAATGCTCCTTTTAACCATAAACAGTTGGAGAAGGCTAGATGGTTGTGAAGTTCTTCATTGAAGCTGGGATCTGATCTGCTCCCCCACCCAACCCTGCCTCTCCTCTTCCTACCCCCTTTCTACACCTTCTCCTTTGGAATCCCAATCGTTATTTCAAAGTGGGCATCTATTCATGCAAATTGATGTGGGGAGTTTCATGTCTGTCTGGACCCTGGTGTGGTTTCTTGAGGGGGGAGGAGGAGAAGCGGCCGATCAATAAAACTGAGAACAAAAGACGCGCCTTGACCTTCGCGCTGATGAGCCAAGCCTGGGAACCAGTTATGTAAGGGAAGAAGAGAGTGGGTGAAGCTGCCTGGAAGGGTGTGTGGCTGTGTGTGTTGTCCTCCTCCAGAGTAATTTCAAATTAAGTGGGTGGGGCTGTGCAATTAAGACTGGCATGCATCAGAGCCATAAATATGCCTGTTGCACATCAGGACAGATGCTCAGGGCAGCCAAAGGCGGAACATGACATTGAAATGGAGTGACATATTTGCACATCGTAGACAAACAAAGGCCTCGGGAGATCACGGGGTGGTCGTTCCTAGAAGCCCCAGTTCGAGTCCCCTTGGCCAACCGAATAATTCCTCAGCCCCCCAAAGGGAAAATAGTCCTTGTGAGTCTTCGGCAAATCTCTCTTGAGGGGAGCAGAGATTTAATTCTTAGTCCAAAGCAGAGACGGCATTCAGACGGTTCTGGAGAACCAGTAGCAGAAATTTTGAGTAGTTGGGAGAACTGGCCAAGACCACCTCTGACTGGCCCCGCCAACCCCACCTCTTCTCTGCCTCCCATTGAGTCCCAGCTGATCGGCTGGATCTTCTTGGGTTGCCCTGCCCAGGAGGACGGAGCTGGAAAGCAGGTTAGTGGGGTGGGGAGGGAAGGGGGATTTTGCAGTATATCCTTCCCCTGCCACGCCCAACAAGCCCTGACCCACCCACAGAACTGGTAGTAAAAAAATCTGAATCCCACCCCGGTCCAAAGCAACTGGATCCAAGGACGAGCTCACACTGAATACAATCATCTTGAGTATTTTGCAGAGCAACCAAGTGCCAGGGTTAGAATCTTTCTATGTATCTTAACCGAGGTGAGCAAAAGACGATGCCACGTTAGCTCAAACAAAGCAAAACCCCGTCTCATTTCAGCAGCCACCTCGCAAAAGAAGGGAGAGGAAGCCATTGAAGAGGAGTTGGTTTTCGTTTGGCTCAAATGCTTCTCAGCAGCCCTTTGATCAGAGATCTCCAACCATGGCAACTTTAGGACCTGTGAACTTCAACTCCCAGAATCCTCCAGCCAGCCATCTCCTAAAGGATGGGAGAATTCTGGGAGTTGAAGTCCACAAGCCTTTAAAGTTGCCAAGGCTGGATCTGGTTTGGCCAGCCAAGGGTCCTTCTAGAACAGGGCTCTCCAACCTTGGCAACTTTAAGACCAGTGGACTTCAACTCCCAGAATTCTCCAATCCTTTAGGAGATGGCTGGCTGGGGAATTCTGGGAGTTGAAGTCCACAGGTCCTAAAGTTGCCAAGGTTGGAGAGGCCTGTTCTAGATGAGCAAAACCATCTCCTATAAACGGCCAGCCTGGGCAGAGAAAAGAGGCAGGAAAATGGCAGAAGCCCCAGGAAATCCTCTGCATCCCCTGCCTCACGTGGTCCTTCAGAGACAAGAAACCATGCCAAAAAGGACTTGTTGACGCTGAACCTGTCGGGTGCTCTGGTGCACCCACCGTTCTTGTGAGCAACGCCTTCCGAGGCTTCTCAGTAGATCGGAAACCCACTTCCTTCAGGCCTCGGATTCTGCCGAGGCTGAGATGCCAGGCGGTCCCTGCCCGTTGGAGGCCCCCAAATGCCCAGGAAATGCAGAAAGAGAAGGGCTGGTCCTGGCCAGCACAAGGTGATGTTTCTGGCCCATCCGCCCCAGCAGAACCCCCCAGAGAGGGGCAGAAGATAGTGGCTGTCTTCGGGGAAGAGGAACCCAAGGCAGAAAGAACATCTTGTGTTTTGTACACAACACACACACACACACAGGGAGGGAGGGAGGGAGGGAGGGAGGGAGAGACCCAGCCTTCCTGATGTGTGGTTTCCTTTGACAATCAAAGAGACGCCTTTGCTGCCAAACAACAAATGTAAAGAATTATATATGCATTTTAAAAAAGAAAGAATCACTATTTCTTTGCCAATTCCAGGCAAATTCAACTTGTCAATTTTATACTTAATTGATTCCAGCTGCTTTCCTGCCAGGCAGAGGATGGTGGGCAGTCAGGAGGAGGAGGAAGAGGAGGGGGAGGAAGAGGAGGAGCAGGAGCAGGAGGGAGGAGGAGGAGCAGGAGGAGGAAGGAGGAGGAAGGAGGAAGGAGGAAGGAGGAAGGAGGAGAAGAAGAAGAAGAAGAAGAAGAAGAAGAAGAAGAAGAAGAAGAAGAAGAAGAAGAAGAAGAAGAAGAAGAAGAAGAAGAAGAAGAAGAAGAAGAAGAAGAAGAAGAAGAATTTCCCCAGGGTGCGCCCAATCCCAGCTGACATGTCCATCAAGAGGCAGATTTCTCCTTCTCCTTATCTTTCAGGTGAGAAGCAGGTGCTTTCCCCAAGAACAGGCTGCTTTTTGCCAAGAGATAAAATCAGAATTGATCTTGGCGTCCATTCATATTATAATCCATGATAGAAGAACTAAAGTAAATTGCGCTTTAATTATTGGGTTGAGACGCTTGTAGAGGTGTCTTGTGGCACCTCAGAAAGCCCTTTGAGAAAATGTTTGCATTGGTGTCGGGGTCTTCAGTCTAGACCAAGTGGATGAAGACGTGTGACACCCGTCTCCAAGTTTAGTCCAGGGCGCTGGTGCCAGAACGTTTCCACGGGCAAAGAAAACACACCCCAGCCTTGTTCCAGGTGCCCAGCTGGGTCCCGACAGCCTCCCGCCTGCACCAGGGTCTCCTTCTGCGGTCTCAGAGGGTGAGACAGAAATATGCCGTGGCTATTTAGGTTTCCTCTTTAAACAAAAGTGCGGGGAACCAAACTCAAAATTCCAGCCTTATGTGTGGCTACGTTTCATGCAGGTAGCATGAGTAAGTTGGTGCGTGTTTACTGAATGCGCATTGCCAAGTTTACATAAGCTAATGCATCTATTTTGGGGAGGGCATCACGAGAGGAGGGTGTGCCCAGCCCCGGAATCCAATCCTGACATCGTGGGTTTCCTTCTGGAGCTGATTTTCCACCGTGTCTTATTTCACTTGCGGAGCTGCCTGTCTGGGGCTTCTTGGTGTGGTGACTGATGGAAGGTTTAGGCCAGTTCCTGAAAGGATTCTCTCTCTCTTCCCCCCACCCACCCACCCCATTTCCCCCCCTAGGAGCTGGATTTTGAAGCCAGCAGATGTCCCTGAATCCTGGCCCAGATAAAGAGACTATAAGCTCTTTCCAGGCGATTCCCAAGTTTGCAGAAATGAACATTTAGAGGGAGAGTTTGGGAAACCTGAGCAACTTTTCAAGATGAGACTTTAAAGAGGAAAGAGCGTAGGAAAGAGCGGGTGGCCTATACATTCAATAAATAAAAATAAATACATAAAATAGGGGTAGGTTTCATAGGAGAGCAGCCTAATGCAGCCTCCCCTCCATCTGATGCTCTCTGAGGTGTGGATTACAACTCCCATCACTCCTTGCTTATGAGTTATGGAAGAGGCTGCTCCCCAGGGAGGTGTGGATTGGTCCTTGGGTTAGCCGAGGCTTCAGCAGATGGTACCTAGTGAGATTCCCCTGAAATTGGGGTGGGAAATAGGCTTTATAGAATTTTGCTCCATCTGGAACTCTTGGCAAACTCCTTCCCATTCCACTCTGGATCACCCTGGTTTGCACAGAGATGCTCCTTTACTGGGTTGGAATCTAATTCGAGTCCGAGTTTGGATCCCGGAATATCGTCTCACAGAGTTCAGCTCGAGGACCTGCCTAGGTAGGTCAATCGGATCGCCTGTCGCTGTCCTTGCATTTGGGGTTAGGAGAGAAGCAGAAGACAATTCAGCACCTCTGCCCCCCAAGTCCCTTTCCCTGGGGGACAACCGCCTTCACTCAAAGGCCGTAAATAAAAAGAAGCCGCCAGGATCCTACAGAGGAATCCTAAGCCTTGTGCTTGTTCCAAGGCCCTGGAATAAGTCATCGTTGCTATTGCTTTGCAGCCTCTGTTCTGGTTTTGCTAGTTTATATCAGGTGTGAGGCAGAAAGGCAGGCCCATCCTAAACCACGGGAAAGCGTGTTCAGCAACTTTCCAGGTGCCCACACACTTTCCTGCGTTCCTATAGACCAGCGCCTGGTGGGAGGTCTATCAAAGTGACCTTTGGCCCTACAACCGATCAGCCACGTCTCTTCTTCTCATTCATTTGGGAATTTCTCCGCAATTTTAGCTTGGATTTACATCTGTAGGAGATCAAATATGGTTCTGCAGGACGTCTAGTCCACATCTCAGCCTCGAATAAAATATTTGGTTTGGAAGCATCAGGCCGGCCAAAGCTGTATCCTATGCTGCCCGAGGCATTCTGGGCATTCTGCAAAGGAATAAAAATCACCAGTTGCCTCATATCAATGGATGGATCTCTCCCCGCCCCTCAAAAAAAAAAAAGGGGGTTAGAGAAAAATGAGGTCACCCCAGCTAAGAGATGAGACTTTCTCATGTGGGTGGTTTGCGAGCGTCACCATTCATTGCAAGAGGTGAAGATCCGCCCTGGAGGGCATTCTTGGTGAGGAATGGAATGGAGGCAACTGAGTGGGAAGCAGCCACACTCTGACGTGCTCAGCAGGCGAGTCTGGGCTGTTGTGAGGTCTGCTAACAACCATCACCTAGATTGGCATGTGGGATAATTGAGTTCAAGTCCGGCCAGGATCTGGAGAAGGAACCAAAGCAGGGACAAAGGACCACCGAGGTTGGCAGACCAAGCCTTGGAGGGAAGATGCAACCGCTGGTGGCTTTGCCATTTAGAAGACGGGAAGAAGGTCCAGGAAAGGGTGACCAAGAGCCGGTTTCCAGGAGAGGCATGCCTCGTCTCTGGGGAGGATTTTGGGGGGGCTTCCCCCCCAGGATAGTCAAGGCCAGCGCTGCCTCTTCTGAGATGGACTCAACTTTCCCGAGAGCCTCTCCGCTCCTTTGAAGCAGCCTCCAGGAGCCGCTGCTCTTCTCCTCCACTCGAGCAGGGCTTTGTGTGACAATAAACATCCAGCGACACCCCAAGGGCTGGGATTTTTATGGACCATTAAACTTGTCAGTTGGTGGACGGCTGTCATTAACTACCGTTTCTGCAGCTGGAAGAGGACACGACAACTTCCCCAAGAGCTCTGGAATCGAGGGCAAAAGCGTCAGGGCCCATCCAGGGCCCCTACTGACACATTTGACTCCTTTTTTTTTTAAAAAAAAAAGTATGCTGACAATATGATGTGTGAAATTGATACACATGCGTGTTTGCATGTTCCACACACATGATCTTAAGCCACCCTGATATGGGTGCAGGGATTCCTGCGTGGCAAATACCCTGTTTCTCCAACAATACGGCCTCCCCCAATAGGAAGTCCCAGCAAGTTTTATAGGCATGAAATGAAATTAAGCCCCTCCCCCAAAATTAAGGCCTATATTAAAACATGCGAAATGGGGGGGAATGGTGGGGGGGCTTGCCCTTAGGAAGTACTTTTGTGGCACACCCGGATATGGTGCTGCCTGCGTTGACCCCGATACGAAGTGCCCCACCAACGCCGAGGTCAACATCCAAGCCGTCGCCACCCACCCACCCAAAGATGCAAGGGGGGAAATTAAGTCACCCCCGAAAAGATGGGCTAGCCATTTTTTCGGGGCTCAAAAAAAAATAAGACCCAGCCTTATTATATGAGAAACACGGTAACCCTCTGCTCTCGTGTAAAAGGGAGATAACACAGCCTGCTCTTAAAAGGGTCACGAAGCCCCCCCCCAATAGAAGAAAAACTCGTTTGGGGGCCCCTTTCAGCCCACTCTTCCCCCCTGGAGTTCTCCCTATGAAACCCAGGGATGGTTTGAGGTCAGTTGCTCAAATGGAAATTTCCAGCATTGGTTATACATAATTTCCACTCCTGGATAAGCTGCTTGCGATGGTTAATCCATTTATTAATTAACCCTAGTTCCACAGTGAGTTAAAGAACTCCTGATGAGGCCCTAAGAAGAAGATGGCTACTGCCAATACATCCATCACTGCCCCAAATTACCATTTCCAATTTCAAGAGTCTTTTGCAAAGAGTCCAAACTAGGTTTCGAATGCCGCAAGACTGAAAGTTGTTAAGATTTGGGACAGGAAATCTATCTCCTTGTTCTGGGGAAAGTTTCTGGCCTCTCCTCTACTGACAGATCTAGTTTAATAAGAGAAGCATTAAGAGATAAAGAAATAACTTTCCCCAAGAGCTGCCAAAAGGAAAGAGACAGTGGTCACCAGAATCAAGGAACTCCATCTTGAAGGGATCTCGACGCTTCCTCATCCGCTGACGGGAGGCCTCCTTTGCCAGTGAGAAGATGCCCTTACCGATTAAGGACGAAGTCCCAGCTGCAGCTTCCCTCTGCCAGCTCTCTCAATTCAGAGACAGAACCCGTTTCATTCCTTCAAGCTCCCCAAAACAAAACAGAATGAGCCATGCAGAACCCAAGAAAGCCTTCATGCTAACAGGTTGACCTGTTCAAAGTCCTAGCTCTGTCCAACTGCCTAACCCAACGGTCTTCAAACTTGGCAAGTTTAAGACTGGTGGACTTCAACTCCCAGAATTCCTGAGCTAACATGACTGAGGAGGAAGAGGAGGAATTCTGGGAGTTGAAGTCCACCAGTCTTAAAGCTGTCAAGTTTGAAGACCCCTTGGCCTAACCCAATGTTCCTCAACCTTGTCAACTTGAAGATGGGTAGAATTCTGGGAGTGGAAGTCCACACATCTTAAAGGTACTAAGGTTGACAAACACTGGTCTAGAGAGCTGATCCACTTATTTCCATTCTAGGTCTTCTGCACAGATTATAAAAATTTAGGGCTGGAAGGAACCCTGTCCAGGACATACTGTCCCAGACCAGTGGTTGTTTATGTTCAGGAATGAAGCATCCATGACTCCAGGAAGTAAGCTGTCGAACCCAATATATCTCAACCTCTGCAACTTGAAGTTGGGTGCACTTCAATTCCCAGAATTCCCCAGCCAACCAGGGGGATGAATTCCCAGAAGGAATTCTGGGAGTGGAAGTCCACCCATCTTCAAGTGGCCAAGGTTGAGAAGCACCGATCCAACCTCTCTTCCGCGCTTTGATCGGAAAGGCCCGGCTGCCATCAGACCCAGAAAGGGGGACCTTCCTTGTCAGTCGGAGAAAATATCCACCAGACTGATGGCCGACTACCGTGCGGAAAACAAATGGCCACGTTTCTCCCCGAATGGCTGCTTGAGGAATTTGAAGGGTTCCGAGCAGCTGGTGGGGGACAGGTGTTCCTCCCCTCCCACTGAGGGGGAGAGGTATCAATCGTAATCTAGCAGTTGGTGAAAGAAAGAAAGAAAGTTTAAACCGAGCAAAAAGGCTCGAGTGGAAAAACAGAGCCGAGGAGGAGTTGTCTTAGCAGGGCCAAGAGTGCTTCAAGGACAAAGCCGAAACTTGATGCTATTTGAGGCAACTTCATTATAAAATCATTTTTAATAAGCCATCGGAGCCAAGAGAGGGAAGGCCCCCGAGGGACCCCCGGGCTGCCCGGTTAGGCTATTAGGCAGAAGCACACAAGGGACCACCAGCACTTTCTCTGGCCTCGGGGGACAGGATTCAGCCTCCCAGTGCCAATAGCGCCCACCCTGAACTATTATTGGGGAAAGTTCACCGTTCGGGAGGACAGGCTCTCTCCCTCTCCCTCCGTACCCCCCTCTCTCTTTCTCTCTCTCTTTGTGTGTGCGTGGTGTATTTGCAAAAAAACAAACAACCAAATCCCTGCCTTGACTTCACACTCAAAGCAAAACAGGAGCTCGAGGTTGTCATCTGCCTAGGAAGGGAACATAGGTCTTCCTTGGGAAATTTCTTTCTCCGGGACATCCATGAAGCTCAACAAAGAGCCTGCACAAACACACACACACACACACACACACACACACACACACACACAGAGGAACATGTCCTCCATGACCAGCCTGACTTGTTCATTGGCCATAACAAGAAGAATACTCTGAAAAGGCCGGTCTCTGATGGACGCCCAAAGGACAATGAAGAGGAGGCCGGTCCTTCTTTCATAGATGGTTCTGGGCATCTCACAAAGGCCAGACTCTTTCCAACGGACCTGGATGGGATGTCACACCTCCCGATGAACTGCACCCCAAATACCTGCATGGCTCCCACGGGGGGGGGGGGTTTCCCTCGGTTGGAGTGTCCCTCCCAGGGCCCCTGAAGGGACCCAATTCCAACCTCTTGAGGTTCTCCTGAGAAGAGGCCCCGTGAGGGACACACCCACTGAAGGAAACCACACCCCTGCAGGAGCCACCCAGGCCTTTCATGCAGGTACCATGGGAAGCCAGGAAAGAAGCCCCCATTTTGGCAACTCTGCAAAGAGAGGATGCCGGGGTGGAAGTGGGGGACCCAAAAGAAAATCTATTTTGGATTCAGTTTAACTTTATTCACCACCTCAGAACCCTGAGCTCGCTATCACGTTTCCAAGCTTTTCTGTGGAATCGCGAGGACTAGAAGATTATTTAATGATGCTCATGCTTCCTGCAGCGAACAGCAAGCATCACCTGGTTTCTAAGCAAACTCACCTTAGAAGAATAAAGCAATCCACTGAAAAAGCCTTCAGGCAGGTAAAGATGAAGACACAGCAGATATGAACAATGGAATATGATTCCAGAAGCCCAGATTTTTTTAAAAAAGAAAAAAATCAGTTTTCCCTCCTCTGGGAAAGCATTTATCCAGCCTGACTCAGTTGCTAACTATCTGTTTAGACTCCTTAAATCTTCCGGCCTTTGCCTCCCGTCCTTATCAGACCCCACCAATCAAGACAAAATCCTGTTTAAGAGAGAATATTTCAACAAGAAGAGGACTCCACCAAGGCCAGCATCTGCCTGGACATCATTCTTTTCTATTTTTTCCTAGCTTGTGGTCCCCTCTGAAGCGCCATCCATTTTAAAACACCCCTTCCCCCGCCCAGCTCCCATCTGTTTGTTGGTTTTGGGGGGGGGATCTCAACCCAAGGCAGCCCACCCCATTAGGACAGATGGTGTCCCCTCTAGCAAAGTCAATACGACGAGAAGGAGAGGCTTACTTACACGTGTGCGTCTTCTTCGTTACGGAAATGCCTCCTAGGAGGAAGAGGAAAGGAGCTTTGTTAGCAAAGAGACCCAGCCAAGGATAAATTGAGCGGCACCTTTAAAAGCGATCAAACCACAACAGACCCCCAACCATAAGAGATCCCGAAGTGGGATCTCCGCAGACCAGCGGTGAAGGCCTTGCCAGGTTCCAGAGGTTTGGGGCAGCTGGATTCTTATGGGATGTCCTTTGACTCCTCTTTCTTGCCTGCAGCTCTGGCATCTCCCAATCCCATGCCAGCCTGGTTGAATCCTGCTCAGTTTTTCCAAATCAGCCCAGGCCGACCCTGCAGGAATGTCTGACTATTAACTAGAGATGCCAAGGAAGGAACTGGATCATCTTTCTCAGCACAGGTTCTTAGGCCCCGACTTCTGTGCCCTGGGAAAGAACTGCGGTTAAAAATTTGGGAGGTCGGAGGGGGCATCGGATGCAAGGAAAGCCCACATCCATCCCCCCCCCTTCTGATTTCTAGCATGTCCACAAACAACTGCGAAGATTTGGTGGAGAGAATCAAATCTTTCTTTTTCCTTTGGAGAGTCAGCCTCCCGACGCACACCCATTTGGTTTCACTAATGCAAAGAGGTTTCATTCAGAAGGAATGAATGGATTCAGAGCAAAAGGGGAACTGCAATGCGTTCACTACAAGTTGCAGGCTGGGCTCACTAGAAGCAAATAACCAAAGTGAAACAGACCCAGTCTTGATGACTTGGCTGGGCAGGGAGTGAAATCAGTACCGCGTATTGAAGACAACGCAAGTCTAAGGCTTTTCATACTTGTCTTAAGTCATATGGATGCGTTTAAGCCAAAGAGAATGAGGGTGTCGTAGTAAATATTACCAATGGAGAAGTACAGAGTAACCCAAATAATGCAAATTTATGTTATAATAATACAGCTGTATTAACGTAAATAATAATACAGCTGTCATGTGTGTCTATATGAGAGGCTCCTTTCAAAGTTAGAAACTGACTCTTTTAAATTTTGAAAAACCAAATATAATGTCCACTTTTAAGAAGCAAGTTTGGAAACTCGGTGCATGAGCTTTTGAAAGGGGATCGTAGCCAATTCCCAATACAAATTCATTTTCCATTCAGGAGAACAGACAATGGGCCAAATTGCCAGATTTTTTACATTAAGCCCTTCCAATCCACCCATAAATCCTCTCTAGATTTCTCCTTGTGGTTCCCTTCTTGGGCAGAGAACTAGAAAACCACCAGGATGGATGCAGGAAGCCCTGCCGGCTGGAGAGTCCTCCAGTGACCCCTCCCAGGCCCATCATCTGAGAGGCATTATTTCATGCCACCCAGTCTTCCCAACAAGTTTTGTTTTGAATTAATGGGTGACTCCATGAGTCGAAGAGGGAGAGGCAGGCAGCCGGTGGGTGGAGAAAGGCTACAAGGGCCCTCCGCCCCCCCGACCGCCAGCCTTATAAGCTTTCAAACACAGATCTGTTTTCTATGTGTGTTTCTTCTGAAGTTAGCCCTCGTTTGCTCAGGTGGACCTTCTCCAACTGGTCAAGGGCCTTGATCCTTGCTTAATAGTCTTACCAGCGAATGGAGAAACTCAAGCAAAACTCTAAATAAGTGTTTCTCAACATGGCAACTTTAAGATGGATGGACTTCAACTCCCAGAATGCCCCACCCATCCTTTCTTCTCCCTTCCCTTTTTCTGTCTTTTTCTGTCCTTTTCCTTCCTTCCTTCCCTTGTCACTCTCCTCCCTCCCTTTTCCTTCCTTCCCGCATTTCATCCCACCCTTTCTCTCCCTCCCTCCTTCCTTCCTTCTCTCTATCCTCTTTCCATTTTCCTTCCTTCCCTCATTTCTCCTCCCTCCCTCCCTTCCGCTTCCCCTTCTCCTTCCCATGTCCTGACTTTCTCCATCTTCTTCTCCCGTTCTCCTCTTCTTCTTCTTCCTCCTCCTCCTCCACCACCTTCTCCATCTTTTCCTCCTTCTCATATGTCGTCTCCTCCTCCTCCTCCTCCTCCTCCTCCTCCTCCTCCTCCTCCTCCTCTCCCCTTTCTTCGACAAATATCAGAGCCTCCAACATGAAAGGAGCCGAGCGTTTCCCATCCTCCCTCCACAGCCTGCAAGGAAAGGGCTGCCGGAAGGTTGGTTGGGTTGCACCAGGGCCTCCGGAGCTCCTGTAAATGGATAATTAGTCACTCTGAAGCAAAGTCGAAATAAAGGAAAAATGGATAAATTTAAATTATACTCCGCCTTTACAACTTGGCAGTTTAAGCTCACAATGATGTGTAATTACAAATTAAAGCTGTATGATCATGCTATAATTATATGCCATTATTCAAATACTCTCACCGTGTTTGGGAAAGTCTTTTAATAATAGAAAAGGGGAGAAGACATGGAAGGGGTCCTCTGGGCAGAACCAGAGGTCTTCAGACCCCCTTCCCTTTTGCAGAAAAGCCCACCCCCTGTCAAAACATTGGTGAGGCTGAACAAGTGCCACCCGCTTCCTTCGGAGGCTGTAAATTTGCAATCCTTCCCAGCTTTTCTCCTTTAAAAAAATATATATCCTATTTTTGTCTGCCATGTGGCAGTAAGTTTGCCTCTGATTCTGGAGAGGGTTTCAGAAAGCTCTTTCAACTGCAGCACTTAAAGCATTAGAGATTACCTCCCTTTTAAATTTTTCAGAAGCCCATGAAGTTTTAACTTCCCGCTCATTCTCCCAGGAAAGAGCTTATGGCTTGGGTCAGATGTGAATCAACTGAAAGGAAGGGGAAGAAGCAGAGATGGGGAAGGGCGAAGGGAGAAAGGATGCAGGCGCACATGAGCGCACACACACACACACACACACTCACACTCATCCTCCACTTATGCAAAGAATGGATTTGAATTTCTGCAAACTGCTCTTTCCCTGAAAAAATCTTCAGGAGGAGAATTCCCTGAAGAGCGTTGCCTTAAAATATAATACAGCACTTATTTGAGAGAGGAAAAAAAATGTTTAAAAAAGGAGAGAGAAAAAAAAACCCAAGGGGAAAACTAATTCAAACTCAACAAAATAGAATGAATGACTGTTTGTTACGGAACCTAAACGAGATTGATCTGACAAGTGTTTGACAGGCTTGGAATATGTTTCCATACTATTTAAAAAAAAAAAAACCCAACATCGGGGGGGATCACAGTCGCTGCTTCCTGTATTTATAACTCGGTTTAAAAAAAAAGCAAATGAAAGATCATTTGCAGATTTTAATGCCCAGAACCCTTGCTAGATTCCTCCTCCTCTTAAATAGTCCAGATCTTCTGAACAGAGCCGTTTCTGGATGGCAACACCCATCATTCCCAGCTGTTCTATCCTTTGGGGGGGAGTTTTGGAGATTAAAGCCCCCTAGATGTGAAAAGGAAGTAGGTGGGCCAAGCTGTTTCACTCTAGCGTCCAACCTTGGCCTTTAATAGACTTGTGGACTTTGTCACCCAGAATTCCCCAGCCAGAGAAGGAGGAAGACTCTGCGTATTAGGGTCAAAGCAGTCAAGATGTTGGCCACAGCGATGCAACTGGAGCTCCGTGACAGCCGCCATCTTGGCTTTGTTGGCTGTCGCCTTGGGAGTCCCCCGAAAAGAGCTCCTTGCAGCCCCCCTGGCCTGCTACTAGAGACCCCAGAAACTTGGGGGAGGGGGCAGCAGAGTGCCAGTCCTTTTTCCTAAGGCTCTTGAAGTGGGAGAAGGGCGGCTGAGTTCCCATGCTCTTCTCCCTTCGATGCGCCATCCATTCTGGCAAAGCCCAGAGGATTTAAATCAATATTTCTTGGGCCAATGGACCATGAGACGCAACGCTGCCCGACTCTTTGGAGGCGGCTGCTCTAATTAACTCAGCCGAGGCTGCAGGGGGCGTTTCTGGCACCCTTCAGACCCCTTTTGCCAAGACAAAGTTCAAGGCCTGAGGTCTCTTTCGCTTTTCTGTCTTCGGCCGGCTGCTTGCGATGTGATCTGTAGGAAGGACAAAGGGGAACGGAAGCTCTCCAGGACCCCAGATGCATCCAAGGGGCTGGGCCCCCCTGCAAAAGGGGGTCAGCTGCAGCACCCCTTTGCAAACCACGTCCCTGATCCAAGAAAGCCCGTTTCTTCTCCTGTCTTAACACCACCAGGGAAATGACCACAAGTTTCACGGAAAGGAGGACAGGGTAGTGGTGTTCCAATGGCTCAGGGGCTGCCCCAAAGAAGAGAGGTGGGTCAAGCTACTCTCCAGAGCACTTGATGACAGGACAACAAGCAATGGGGGGGAAACTAACCAAGGAGAGGAGCACATTCCTGACAGGGAGAACCATTAACCAGTGGAAAGATTGGCCTTCGGAAGTGGTGGGTGCTTCAACACTGGAGGTTTCCAAGAAAAGGTTGGACAACCCTTTGACCAGGATGGTATAAGGTCTCTTGCCTTAAGCAGGGGGTTGGACTTGAAGACCTTGAAGGCCCCTTCCGACTCTGTTCTTCCGATCGACTCCTAGATGCATTGTTGATGCAAGGGGGGAGAGGGCTTTGGAGCACACACACACTCCACTCACATGGTCCAGATGTGCTCAGAGGCCTTGACTCACGAGCCAAGAAACCAAGTGACCTTTCTGTTCAAACCCGGCAGTGCTAATCAACCCAAGGGGAATCTCCTGGTTACTCCGCTCTTTTTAAGAGAAGGCAAAAGGGGAAATGCTCGCCTGGCACACACACACACACACACACACACACACACACACACCCTGATCTTCCATGTTGATGCTGAAGCATGGAGGGAAGGAAGGGCGTCTCCACCTGAGGATGCCTCTCGGCACTCTGAGTGTCGAAACTGAAGGTGCACCATCTCTCCCTCTTCACCAGAGGCTTCAGCCTTCCCCAAGCAGAGGCCCTCTAGGTGGGATGGACTTCGGGTCTCCCACCTGCATGGTCGGCTAGTGCTACACAAGGGCTTCCTTGGGGCTGGAGGTGGCTTCCAGGTGTTCTCCGGAGCTCTCTCAGGTGGATGGTGATGGTTTGCACTGCTGATGTAGTGCAGAGGAAAGCATCAGCTCCCCTCCTATCCTAGCTTTCAACCTTTTTTTTCTAATGCATCCCAAACAGAAGATTGTACAATATAAACTTCCTCTGAAAAATCAGCCCCTCCCAAAAAAATAATCCCCTTTAAGGGTCTCTGTCTCTCTGTGTGGGCTTTTTAAACCTTCTGCAAATTCAATATTGGATGGCAAAGACTGGGAACCTTTGCTCCTTTACTTTTGATAAGAGTCCCTGATACTAATGGGCCATTATTAAACACACACACATACACACACACACACACACACACAATTTTCTGTTGAAGAGCTTGTTACAAGGAGAAGAAATCACAGTGCTTGCACGAAACGTCCCCAGCTAAGCATCGGAGCCTTAGGTCATAGGACAGATAAGCAGGTAAGGAAGCCATAGCAGGAAGGAAAACAGAGGAGAAAGAATGCAACCATGGGAAGAGTAATGATGCTTCTGCGGGATGTTGTGGCTGAGACCCTCTAGACCAATCGCCCTCCCCCCCCCACTCCAGCTCTCCCCTTCCTCAAAACCCACCGGCTTTCCCCCACTTGTGGCCTCCCCGTTATTGCCGATTCCAGAGCGCCCTTCCTGGCTTATGAAACACGTCCAAATATTTAGTCTGTGCTAATTGCCAAGTCACAGAAGGTTAAGACGAGCGAAGCAAAGCTGACTTAGCCAGGAGCACCCGTGCTTTCTCTCCTCCTCCTCCTCTTCTTCTTCTTCTTCTTCCGGCCAATCACATCATTGAGAAACGAGGGGACGTTAGGAGGCCACGTCAACATCGGGGCGCTGTTAAAATAAAGTTCCTGTCGTCGTCGTCCCCCCCCGCCACCCTCCCAATTCTGCTTCAGCTTAAGAGGTGCAGCCTACGATCCTGGCAAACACCCCGCATTCCAAATAGATCTACTTTCTAGAATGGGGGTCTCCAACCTTGACAACTTTAAGCCTGGAGGACTTCAACTCCCAGAATTCCCCAGCCAGTTTTGCAAAGCTGGGTCTGTCTGTCTCTCTATCTCTCCTCTATCTACTTATCTATCTATCTCTACCTACTTGCCTACCTATTATCTATTCTTTCTCTCTCTCATCCTCCCTCTGTCTATTTATCCTCTTTTAACCATGCAACCATTGCAAGTGGGGGTTTCTGGCAGTCCGTTCATCTCAGTCAATTGCATTCAAAGAGAACAAGATGTGGTTTTCCTTTAGCAGCCGTGGTTGATTTTCTTCTCTCACCTTTCGCTGCTTCACAGGTTAAAACTCCGCGATCTCTCATGGCTACCCAGCCCCACAGGGTGATGTTGGGTTTGGGGGCTATGCCGACACCCCACCTGCGGTCTGTGGCTTGGACACAGACCTTGCACATCAAGGGCCGGCCTTCCACCCGCTGGATCTGCCCACGCAGAGCGGGGATTCTGCCGTTATCACCCATCAAAGCCACCGAGCCTTGGAAGCAGCTCCGCCGCACCTTGTTTCCAGGCACTCCGGTGATTTCCTGATTTGCTGCTAATCCTCCTGTAATTGTTTCATTACCGGCAGGATTGAGATGAGTGGGCCTGACTTTCAGCCCCCACTGCATTCTGGTTACATCAAACCAGCCTGGATGGGGAGAAAGACAATGGGTGGACATGGTGAAGGATGGAGGAGGATGGAGGAAGGAAGGAAGGAAAGAAGGAGATAAAACAGGAAGGAAGAAGAGAAAAGGGAGGGAAGGAAGGAGGGAGAGGCGGTGGAAGGAGGAAGGAGTGGGGAAAAGGGAGGAGGGAAAGAAAGAAGAAGAAAGAGGGGAGAGAGAGAGAGAGAGAGAGAGGAAGATACATTGGCAGAGCAGACTAACCAAGGGCTCCAGAGAGCTGGGGAAAACAAATGTTTATACTGGATTTCTCCAACCGCCTGGCTGGACAGAGTGGAAGGAGGCTTCATTCCTCTCCCTCCTCCTTCTCTCTCACCCCCCCCCCCGCCGCCCCCAGCTTCCTGGTCTGCAGGCCGTCTGTGCCTCTAAACAGCTGTGCAACAGCAGCAGCAGCGGAGTCAGCCCGGCTCCTCTTGGCCTGCTTGTCTCAGGAGGAGGAAGGCAGACTCCCCGCCTGCCAAACTGCTGCTCAAGGCCCAGGAATGCCTGCTGGGACGGGACTTGTCAAAGTTGAGCCTGAGAACAAGGATGGGAACAAAATGGGATCAGAGCTTTGCGGGGGGGCGGGGGGGGAGCGCAGAAACAAGGGCAGCCTTTCCACGGAGAGGAACAGCCGAACCTCGGCGTGTTGTGGGGTTTCTCGGGCCCAGAAGAGTCTCTCTCAGTCTGGTTACCGCCCTCCCATACACAGAGAGAGAGGGAGAGGGAGAGAGAGAGAATGAAAGAAAGAGAAAGAGAGAGGGGGAGAGGGAGAGGGAGAGGGGGAGAAAGAAAAAGGGACTTCCCAGTGAAGGGAAAGAGGAAAAGAACAGAAGGGTTGTTGGTTTGGGGGAGACGTTGGTTTTCTGAAGACAACAACCCAACGAGAAGGCGAAACTGGTTCCCCCTCAAGTCCACCTCTGTCCACTTCCCCTCTTTGTCCCTTCCAGTCCTTCTGGATCATCTTTTTTGGATCTCCACCCAAGCTGGTCTTCTTCGCTTCTGCCTTCCTCCAAGACCTCCTTGGGGTTTCCCCCCCTTCAACAGAACAGTGGAGCAAAGCCCCTGATCGGGTCCCCTGGGAGAAGCCAGAAGGTTCCTGGGTTGCCCATGAACACCCCCCCCGTTTGTACATAGCATGCCCCCCCCCCCCCCCCCCATGTCTAGGAGGAAAACACCCATCGTCCACTGCGCGACACAACGTGTTACGGTTTCATTGCTGGGCTCTTGTGCTGCCGCTAAAAATAGCCAGTGCCGCATTTTGAGCCTCTCTGAATTTTTGGTGCCGCGGCTGCTGCTGCTGGTGGTGCAGCCCAGGTTCCGCTTATATAAGAAGCTCTGCCTGTTTTCTCTGGAGACAGGAACGTTGGGTGTAACCCCAAGAATGACTGAGGCTTCAGGACAGGCCCAATCAGACCTTCAATTAACTCTTCCCGGGTAATCGCTTTCGGCTGACTCCGGCAGATGTGTTTTCCCAGAGCTACCAACCAGCGTGGGGAGCGTGGAGGTTCAGAACAGGGAAGGAGAACAAACCTTGCTTTGTGTTCTCCTCTGGGAAGGGCGAGGCCTCTTCTGACATGACAGGTGAAGTCCCACCACCCTTGTGCAACCCTAACCTGCCTGACACCCTGTGGCCTCGGGAGCAGGGGCTCCTCCTTGGGTGGAGGGCAAGCGCTTGGGGGTCCCAAGCCCCAATCCGATCTCAAGAGAAGCAGCACACTTGGAGAGGTATTAAAAAAAAACAGCTCCAGGAACTGGGGAGAAACCCCTACCAGCCTTGGTCTGCGTCTTTGTCCTGCTCCTTCCTCTTGGTAAACACACCTTTCTCCTAACATCTGCCTCCCACAAAGCCATGTCAGTCTGCTTTTCCTGAAGTCACATCCTGGCTGAAAGGGGGAAGTGGTCCCACTTCAGAGCTCTGGGCAGAAGCCCCCGCCCCGCCCACCTCTCTCGCTCAGGGCTGGCTCAGCAAGTGGAGAAGTCAAGGAATCTGTCAATGGGATCATCCGGATTTCCCCTGGGATGGAGGCAAGGAAAGAGCAAGGAGGGAGAGGGTGTCCTTGTTCATAACTCAAGGTTGGTTCACTGGCTCCCCGTGGGGAGGTTGCTGGCGAGACGCGGCCTAATGAGAACCTTTCATGCCAAGCTAGCCCTGGGCTCTTGGTGCCTGGGGGGAGATGGAGGGAGGGGCTGGGCCTGCTCCTTTCCGAGGGTAGCATCGGGGCAGGAACATCTGTCGCCGTCAGGACCCCCTCACTGGCGCTTCCGTGTGGCAAGATCTGTCAGGAGGCTGGCTCCTATCCTCTTTCCGGTGCCACCTGCTGCCAGGGCTGGAAAGACAGAACGGCTGGACAATCGCTTTTCTGAAAGGGGTGGGGTCCGCCCCGAGGGACCCCCGATCCGAGTCAGGAACAACGAGAGCAACTGTGCCTCCAGGTCCACCTCAGGGGCCTCCTGTCCTTTTTCGTTTCCACTCCAACCCTTGGTGGATTCAAGTGACACCCAGAGATTAGGGCAAAGTGAGTCAGTAGGTCACCGTTAGACCCACTTTCCATCCCGGCTTTATAAATGGAGAATGGGGGGGAGGCAGAAGGAAGAGGGAGGAGAAAGAATAGCCTGCTGGCTGGGGAATTCTGGGAGTTGAAGTCCACACATCTGCTCAAAACTACAGTGCATGCGCAGAATGTACGACAGCTGCTTTCATTGGCTGGTTAAAGAGAAGAAAGTATTTTTGCAAGCCAAGTATGCAATTACTGTGTACAATCAGAGTTGGAAAGCGCTTCCAAGAGACCCCTCCTCATCTTTGTGGGTGGTCCTATTTCCTCCCCCCCCCCCCAGCCCTTGTCCCTCTGACAGCCTCGGTGGCTTTAGGAGAAGGTTAGGAAATAGAAGGAGGTTTCCTTGAGTACTTTTTGATTTTCTTGCACCTGCACCTTCTGCCTTAGGTTGAGCTACTCTGAAAACTGTTAATATTTATTCTTTCTTTTTTTATTTTAAAAAAGAAAACTAGTTCATAAATTTCACATTATATGTTTAAGTGCTGCCTGACCTACATCACTCCAATATTTTCATCCTTCCTGGGAGATTTGCCCGTGTTTTATATTTTTGAAATAGCAGCATTTTGCTCATCGAAGTTCAAGCCCTTTCTGGCCCCTGGACTCCAAACTGTTCTGAGGCCAGCAATTAACAAATGGGGGGGGGGGGGGGGAAAAAAAAGACCCCCCCCCGGCATTTGAGCTGGGCATCCATATAGACTTACTAAATAAAAATCAACCAACCAACCAGTCAATTGAAGTTGCTTTCATCCAAAGTCTGTCATGAGCCACCTCTGATTTTTAATAGTCCTACATTGAAAATTCCATGTTCAAGTTCAGAGCGGCGATGAAAAAGACTGGAAAAAACGCTAGAAAAACAGGTCGGAGTCCCATACAGGTAATCCTCAACTTACAATTGTTCATTTAGTGACCGTTCAAAGTTACAACAGCACTGAAAAAGCGACTTATAACCATTTTTTCATGCTTATAACTGTTGCAGCCTCCCCAGGCTCACCGGATCAAAATGGAGATACTTGGCAACTGGCTCCTATTTACGACAGTTGCAGTGTCCCGGGGGGGGTGGGGGTCAGGTGATCTCCTTTTGTGACCTTCTGACCAGCAAAGTCGACAGGGAAGCCAGATTCACTAAACAACGGTGCTACTAACTCGACAACTGCAGTGATCCACTTAACAACCATGGCAAGAAACGTCTACAAGCCAAGCTCAGAGTCCACCAAGAAGTCTTCAATGACGGTCAACTCTGTGAATATCTATCCTCGCTCAGGAATTCTGGGAGTTGAAGTCCACCCACCTTATGGTGGCCAACAGTGGTGGGATTCCAATGGTTTTACCACCGGTTTGGTGGGCGTGGCTTGGTGCTCATGCTTTGCCCAACGCCGGGCGCGCAGCTTTTCCCACCCCAGCGGAGACCTGCAGCGCCAAGAGACAAGCCCAGGGCCGGGTGGGAGGTCCGATCCTGCGCTTTTCTCTTCTCTCTCCTCTCCGCTGATTGAGGATTTTTTTCTCCTCCTCTCAGCTGATCGTCGGAGGCTTGACTACCAGTTCGGTCGAACCGGTCCGAACCATTAGCATACCACCACTGGTTGCCCAGCTTCAGAAGACCCACTTCAGAGCATTTGGTTCCTGCCTTTTGCTTGAGAAGGGAGAGGGGAAAGATCCGCCACCCCCCAACTGGAGGTGTGGGGCTATGCCCAGAGCCATGAGCTACCAGGGCTGACAGGCGGTGTGTTCCCAGGACGGAGGGTAGCAAGTGGGGCTGACCAGCCTGTAGGGGTGCTCCTAACTGTATAGTCGGGACTTTCTACCCTCCAGCCCCCCAAGGGGACTTGGGGGTAAAGAATGAAGCCCTAGAGATAGCCTTCCTGTATGAATCCTGTCCCGGAGCTGATATCTTAATCCTTTCTCGTGCTTCTTTTATAACCCCTTTCTCCCCCTCTGCTTTCTCCCCTCTCTCCTTGGGTTTGCTGATCCCCTCATTCCTCTTCTACTAAATTATCCCCTATTATTTCCACTGCCTGAAGATCTCACAGCTGAAGCATTATTTCTAACCATATTTCGTATTCCTGGTGCATGCTGTAATCTGGTTTGAGTTTTTATTTTCAGCCGAGAAGCTGACGCAGCAGCAGTTGCTCTGCTCGGGTTTTCACTGGGTTGGAGTCCTTCCTCTCTTTTTCTCCTGGGTGGTTGTTTTTTTTTTTTTTTTAACACGGGGAATTATCTTCATTCTTGAGCTGAAAGGGGAGGGGGCTTTATTTTTGAAGTTGGAGTTCACGGTTCTTAAAACTGTCAGGGCCAAGAATCGTGCTCGGAAGTCAAAGGACCGAAATGAATTTGCAGAAAGATCTGACTCCCATCTCACCAACGGCTCTTGACCTGCACTTGACATTTCAAGGTTGGAACCCTGGCCAAGCCAGTTTCCTATCTTTATTGGGGGGGGGGGGAATTCCTCCCCCCAGTGTGGCAGAACTGCCTCTTCTCCTCCCCCCCCTGCCCCCCAGCCAGGGAGCTGAACTTCAAATTGCAGCTCCTTCTAAGCTTCACAACTGAAGGAGTCCCCTGCTTTGCCATTCCAGGCATTTGGGGCACCCGGCAGCATGCAGGACACAGCATTAACCCTCCACACACACACCCAAAAAATAATCTAGGAGGCCATTCTGCTGGACCCAGGCAGCTGAAAAATATCCGAGTGATATGGCTGGTTTAACTCTGCCTCACTCATACATCTCCCAGGTGTGCTAACTCTCACACTGGCCCATATCTGAATCCTGAGCCAGGCAGAGCTATGAACAAAAAAAATCCATCTTCACTGTGGCTTTAATCCAGGCGTGGATGTAACGCTCTGTGGGTGGATTCGATCGACTGGAGAGCTCAGATTTTGCTGCCAGGCAGAAACATCTCACTCAAGACGGTGCCGTCTGCCACCAAGCTCCGTAGACAGAAACCCTGGCGGTTGCTCCTTCAGCAGGAGACAATGTCTGAGAAATGCCTCCGATGGGCCTGAGCATGAGCCGGGGGTCAATGAAGAGAAGAGCCACCACTCAGCTTCTGAAGGGGGTTTAAGTCGTTCTGGAGTCCTGCTCTGGAGGAGATGCGAACTCAGATCTCAGACTTTAAAAGGGGGAAGGGGGGGATAAATTTGCAGCCTGGCCTCTTTGCAAGCTTGGAGTCAAACCAACTCTTCCTAGGCTGCTCTGTCTTCGTGGAAGCATCTGCTCTAGGAACAATATTCCTCTTTCTATAACCTTGTTTTTCATTTTGCATATCCGGGGTTATCATGTTCTGGTGTCGCCTTCTTCAACTTGGTTTCTAAGCCCTGGCCACTTTTTTCTTCTGAGCTTTGCAGTGAGGTCCTTGCACATGCTCTCCAAAATCAAATGGGGTTCTTGGTCCAAAAATGATTTCCTTGTCCTGGGCTATATTGCCCAAGGAGATCCAGAAGAATCCCAGCAGCTATTAATCACAATGGCTGACTGAGATCTCCATCTTGGAGGCCAGTGAGTGTTATTTCCTGGGGGGAAATAGCAGGAACGCAGGCTTGTAATCTTGGTGGAGGTTATCAGATAAGTCACAGTGGGAAGTTGGTGCTGGACCAGATGGATCAACAAAAACTGTCGTGGTTCTCTGGCAGCAGGTGCAGACGACTGAGGTCTTGGAGAGCGAGGACTCGGATGAGGGGCCTGCGTGTGATGCAGGGATGGGGCCAGGACCATCAGGGAGTGGAGTGCTGCCTTCCGAGATTGTGGAGGCTGGCAGCAGCGATGAAGAGGCCCCCGAGGAGCCTGTGCCCAATGTGTGTGCGTGCAGGGCTGCTCGAAGGAAAAAGCAGCTGCAGCAGCACAGGCGACTCGGGAGTAAGGCTGCAAGGTAATGGCCCCTCCCTTAAGAGATAAAAGCCAGCTGAGAAACCGGAGTTCTTTGCAGGAAGCAAAGAACTTTTTGCACTTAAGCCTGGTGGACGTTCAGAGTATCTTGGTTGGTGTTTGGAGACTCTTTGTGTTTGAAATATTTCTTAATAACTTTATCAAGCATTCTTGGCAGCCTTGCACAACCTTGGCAAGGCTCATTCTATCAGAGACCATTAGTTTGAAACAGCCTTTTAACCGTGAAGGAACGGAATGCGTAAAGAATCATTAAAAGGTTTTGCTGTTACCTCTGTTTTGTGTTTGTTTCCTTGGAACAAGGTTTGGGTCAGAACATAAACTATGAAATTTAAAAGAGACCAAAAGCACCTTGCTTTGCTTGAAATGGAAGCTGTACCCTCAACGGGAAGGGGAAAGGTGCCGACACTCACCTGAAGCAGCTTCTTTGAAATGAAATATTTCTGCTGGCTTCAGGTTGACTGGTTGCCTGAATGTTCAAGCCAGCCAAGTTTGCTAGCAAGATAGCAGCATCAACCACGCAGTGCTGCAGATAAGGTGCATTTCCTGGGTGGCTTTGCCCCCTGTGGCCTTCCCCTCCGTTCCATCGGTGTGCCAGCCCTCCTGTCTCGCCTGTCGTATCGGATTGCCCAACTGGCCCCTCGTTCTGGGAAGTCTAAGCTGAAGGCTGCCTTGGCTGATGGCACCCGGACCTCCAAGGGGGTGAGCGGGGCTCCCTGGATGGACCGTCTCCAAGGACACCTCCCCTCCTCCCCTCCCATGGTCTGGGGGTCCGACAACCCTTCCACTAACCAGACCAGTCTATGTTTTAATAACATTTTGCTCTGCCACTCTAATTAACTCCGTCACTGTATCCGCAGTCAGATAAAATGCTCATTTCACACCACATTAATTTTTATCAGCTGAACATTAAGCAGCACAAAGCTATCTATGCTTGGTTTAATTTACATACTGACAGAGCTACAAAGCATTACAGCAGGAGACTGCAAAGCAAATCAGTGGAAATGGCACCCCAGATGAAAAAGGGAGGGAGAGATAAAAGAAGGAGAAAAATAAGGAGACCAGGAAGTGTCAGATCATACATTACAGCCCGGCCTACGTGTTGGCAAAGGCCGTGTTCACCCAAGGGGGCAAAGGGAGCAGAGGAATTAAGGAGAAAGAGAGACCCTGCTTTGGTTCGAGTCAGGCGCCCTCCAACTTCTGGGTCTCCAACCCTGAGGACTGATCCCCCAATTAGGGTCAACAGAGCCTCCAACATGGGTCCTGCTATGAAGTTCATACCAAACGGAGGTTGACCAAGTCCTGGTCACTCTTGAAGAGAGGCATCTGGACAGTCCCTCCCTGCCCCGCCCCCCTTCCCTTCTCATCCCGGCTGAGCATGATGGGAGCTGCAGTCCGGCGTATTTGCAGGCCATGCAATTAAGAGAGCCGACCAAGGACTCGCTTAGGGCCAATTCCTTCCTGGGCTGAATTTTGCGGCTCCTCTCTGCCTCCTTGTTCCTGAGGATCCGCATTGGGTTTGCTTGGATCAAGGTTTCCTTCCTAGAAAGTAACGAAGACTTTCCACCTGGCGGGGAGGAGGGGCTTTGGAGTACAGCCTGGCATTCAGCCTGAGCAAGAGTTCATTACCGAGACCGAACGGCCGCCAAGCGGAACTTGGTTTGGAAACAAATCCATTTAAAATGTCATTTTAATTATTTATGAATACTGACATCAGCGGCGGCTCAACTTCGAACGCGGCCACTCGCTGCCCATGAGAGACTCCCTAAGAAATGTGCCCAGCAACAGCAATCAGCTACGTCCCTGCTTTCGGCCATGCTGCTAATGCACTCCCATGCACACCACAGCCTCTCCGTGAAGTCACCCGTGTGCATCTCACAACTGCTGGGAAGCTGGAGGTGCAAGACTCGCGGGACGGGGGGGGGAGGGAAGGAGTCCAGCCCTGGAGACAAGAGGCTCTTCTGGGGAAGGAGCCAGACACAGCATGCAAAGGCTCAGCCTTCAGCCCCGTCACAGCTAGATGGACCGGTCTGCTGGGGCTGTGACAGACCTTTCTCTGGCCCCTAAAAACCATCGGGTCATGTGCCGAAGGAGAACTTGAAGCCCACATCCAGGTCTGCTAGGAGCCTAAATTCAGTCAGACCGTACTGGGGTCAGTGAAGTCCAAGTGCAGGGAATGGACCAAGGATGACCACATCTGATGCTAACAGGTGTTTGTTGGATGAAAAAAATGGTGTGCCCTTTTTTATTGGGGATATGTCTGCATCTCTACCTTGTCCACATCTGAGCTGTTCTAGAAGATGAACAGTTGAAGCTATAATAAGTTGAGAGAAGTCTATTTATAACCCCCAGTTTTTTTCTTCCTTTTTTCTTTCTTTCTTATCTTTCGATCTTCCTCCCTCCCTCCATCTAATCTTCTAAGCTGTCCAACCCCAAAAGTGATTCTAGGCAGCTTCCACATGTTCAAAACACAACAAAGACCAGCTTTATAAAAAGGGCCTCAATCCTCTAGGGCAGGGGTCTCCAACCTTGGCAACTTTAAGCCTGGAGGACTTCAACTCCCAGAATTCCCCAGCCAGCTTTAAATTTGGGGAATTCTGGGAATTGAAGTCCTCCAGGCTTAAAGTTGCCAAGGTTGGAGACCCCTGCTCTAGGAAACACTCTGCTCCTTCCCTTGCCTCCCCAGCTGAAAAGGGCCGCCTGAACACCCCAATCCAAGGTCTGGAGGAAAAACCAGGTTGTTCAACTTCATTTGAAGGCAGCCAAAATGGGACCCACCCAAATCTTGGGTGGGAGAGGGATGCTACCCCAAGTGCTGCCCCTGCTGGATGAGGGGATGAAATGTGTCCAAAGAACTGTTTGAGTTTGGAATGGTTTGGCCAACCTCTCCTGGAGCGAATGTCACCAACTTCCCTGTCAATCACTTTCATTGTCCTCCACCCTTGTCCTTCTCTGGGCTCTTCCAGAAGTTTTCCTGAGCTTCTGCCTTCTGAGGCATCACCAAGAATGGAAGGTCATGAGGTGGTTGGCAAGGAAGCACAATGGACCTCAACACTCTCCCTCCCTCCCTCCCTCCCTCTGTGTGTGTGTGTGTGTGTGCGCGCAACTCCTTCTCCCTCAATGACTTTTCAACAGGCCCAGAAACAGGCTGCCCAACACGACTGGCTCCCTGTTGGCAGGCAGGGAAGGTCTCTGCCATGCCAGCACGCGTTTCCTCCTCTTTTCCTGTTTTGTTTTGATCTACACCCGCTTAGAATTCTAATTGTGCTGAGTAAAAGGCACTTTGAGAGGACATGGGGGAGCCTGGGGGGGGGGAGATGTTTCCTGCAGCCAAACCCCAATGCATGATAGCCAAATGCAAACCTAAAATGAGGGTGAAGAAGCTTAAGTATCCTTCCACCCCTGCAGAGAAGGGTTTTCCGGAAGAAGAACCATGGATTGCGCTGATGGTTGAACACCCTTAAGGATCGTGCAAGGCCTTGCTAGGTCAATGATCATGATTATCTTCCTATTCTGAGGATCCTACAACATCTGAACGACCCCCTTGGATGATGAATTGTGGATTGGAAGATTCAATTCCATTGATGATCTAGCAGGAAGTTCCTGAAACGGGGTCCGAGCATGTCCCAAGCTTCCCTTTTGCACCTGGTTTTAGTGGGGGATTTATTTCTGGACTTGGTCGAGGGGGAAAAAGAGAGAAAGAGAAGATGGGATCCTAGTTCTCAAAACCAAAACTGGCTGGGGAGAACTCACAAGTGGCAGGCAAAACGTTGAGAAGCAGCATGTGTTCGAAAACCAAACAAGGGCGGCGTTGGATGGAGAACCGGCCCTTGAGAAGGACTTTGGAGGACCCAGGCCTGGAGAAGTCCTGCCAAACCAGGGCTGGCTTCTCCCTTGGATGGAAAAGGAGGCCACCCTTTCTCCCCATAGCTCATTACAGATTCTTTTTGTGTCACGAGCTGTTTTGCAACCGTGAAATTAGTTCTGGCAGAGTGTTCAGGCAATCACCCCAGAGAGGAGGCTCAATGAGTTAGGTAGGGCTTAAGCACATCCCCTGTTAAAGTGTTAACTCTTCGTGAACTTCAGGGAAAAGGGCCAGGTTTTACCTGGGGTAGATTGTGATGGTGGTAGTGATAGTGCAACAGCTCCAGATATGCCAAGGACCACAGCTCAGCCAATCACACGGAGCTGCTTGATATCATCCAACTATCTCTCCATCTAGACCAAAGTTTCTCAGCCATGATAACTCTTAAAATATGTGGACTTCAACTCCCAGGATTCCCCAGCCAGCATAATTGAAGGAGTTGAAGTCCACACATCTTAGAGTTTACCAAGGTTGAGAATCGGTGATTTAGGCAAAAGAGAGAGGTCTTTCAAGGTTGACCTCTCCAAACCCATTCATCTCCTCCTAACCCAAGCACCAATGGACTCCTCTACTCATTGGTCCTTCGAAATAGACCCATGGAGCAACATTGGGTGGGTTGGATGCTTTATTGGATGCCACCTCAAGTCTACGAAGGAGCACCAGGTATGCCAATCTGGATGTCAATCAATGTTATGCTTGCTGCAGCTGGTGCACTAAATTGGGCATTTATGAGACAAGATTGTTTTTTCAGCACATTTGGGTCTTGTGCCCAGCTTTCTAATGCCTGCTACTGAACATCTGGCTCTCTTCCAACACTTAACCGTGTCTCCATGAAGCCACCAACCTCTCTAGAAAGGAAGCTGTTATCAACAAACGGGTGCCAAAACCTTCTTGGGGGCCCACCGCATGGTTGAAGGTGAGGGTGGATGTAAACCAATGCATAGAGAAAGTTTCAGCTGGAAAAGCAGACCTTTAATAAGGGGGGACAGCAGTGATAAGTCCCAGCTGCTGTTAGAAATCTCAGATGGCTTCTTCCTTGACACTTCAGAAAAAGAGTCAGGAGAAGCTTGGGGGAAAAATCTCAGTCACGTGGGATCCTTCGGTGACAACCCTTTTTCATCCTAGTCCTCCACAATCTATTTGTGGACAATTGTCCTCTTATAGGAAAGCCTCCTTTATATTGGTTAACTCAGTGCATTTTTACACCAAACTGTTCCCAAGGTAACTGCCCCATAAATATCTTCACTTGAAATACACCCAACAGTAAAGGGGAACATCAAGCCACACTTATTTTGGGCTCAAGGATGGAAGACTGTTTTAGAGATAAGCTGTGATCCACAGGCAGGCAACCCAAACCCACAGCTCACACACCTTCAGTTCCCGCATTAAGAAGATACCCAGCCATAATCTCCACCTCTCGTTTGGAAATATCCACGTAAAGGCACACCTTGGCATGGATTTAGCCAGAGGCTCTTTGAGTCAATCAAGGTCTGGGTGGAATTTCACATCCAGAAAATTTTGGTCCAGGATGAAATATCAACTTTTTTTTTTTTTTTTTACAAATGCTAAACCTGCCTGAATGAATTTCTAAATCTCCAGCGACCCCAGATAGAAGGGGATTCATCCTGATGCTGTGAGGATTGTCTCCACTGGCATTTTTGGCCGAAAGTTGACTTTAAAAAAAACCCAGCTTTGCAAGAGAAACGTCTCGATGCGTCCTGGAGTTGCATTGCAACATTTTGTTCTTAACCAAAGGAAGGAAAGAAGGAAAGTGTCAGCCAGAGACTTCAGAGGTGAAGCAGTAAGATCAACCCGGAGGAAGTTATGAGAACGTCTCGCTCTGCTGTCCGATGTGAAGAAGTCTCGCTGCTCCAAAGGTTTCTGAGGCCAGCTGGAACTGCTGGCCCCTGAGATAACTCCTGAGTGCTCTCCAAAAATCTCGGCCCCTCCTTTGCGATGCAACCTGGGAAAGCACTTAGGAGTTCCAGGCCAAAATGTAAAAATAAAGTACACAGAGAAAAAAAGAGAGAGAGAGAGAGACAAATATTTGGTCTTACGTCTGCTCTGCAGATGCTTGAAAAGCTTAATAACAAAAAGATGTTCACCCAGGCTGACCCCAGATGCTCTGAGAAGAAGGAGGCCGCCTCTAAGAGGGACGCCGAGCATACCACGAGTGCTAACAACACCCGGCATTGTTTCCTTCTTTCGCATGAAACAAGGAGCTCCTGTCAGCGGCCGAGGCGGCCAGCAGCTTTGAACTGCCAAACAGGTCCCCCCTCAAAACTGGGCTCTTGGCCGGCCAACCTTGTGCTGACAGCAATTGCCAAAGCATTGCTACTCCACCAGATGCCCAGAAGGAAGGCAGGATTGGATTCAGCCGGTAGACTCTGGGGGTCCGTTGTGGTTGAGTCACAAACAGAAGAATCCAGTGTTGGACCAGAACCTGGTTGTTTGGCCAAGTCCCTGGGAAACAGACTGAAGTCAACGGCTCTTGAGCAACTCCCACACTTTGGGGGGGGGGGGGAAATAGTGCCAAGGGTGAGCTCTGTCCCAAGGCTGATTGGTTGGAAGAAAGGTTAGCAGTCAATATTTCCAAAGTCGGCTTCCAGTCCAGAGTGTGACTCAAGTCACTCGCTCAAGAAGGTAGACGGTCAATGAACTGACTTAATGCAAAAGGTTTCTCCATCTTTGTGGTGGTGCAACACCCTAAAATAATGCATGAAATTGTGTGAAACCCCCCCCCCCAAATAACGATACTGATGGCAACAGGCACAGTGGAGTTACGTGCTCTGAATTGAACTGTGGCTAGGCGAAGTGGTGAGCTTGGGGTCAGGCTTCCCTCCTGGTTCTGCAGAGAGGCCCTGCCCACCGTCATCCATGACAAGGGCCTCTTCCTTCCTTCCTTCCTTCCCAGGACTTGAAGCCCTGCAGATGCTGTCCTCCAGGCCTTTCCACCCAGAAATTTGCAAACTCCAGTTTTCTCATGAGCCCCCAGGGCCCCCGAATGCCTTCTGGCCTAGTGCGATGTTGGAATCCAAGCAGAATCCAATCCTGGCCCACTTAGCAAGCCAGAGCTAGCATAATATACTGATCCATAATTGATGGAGGAGGAGAACCACAGCGTCCTGTTTCTCCCCCTTGAAAAATTATGCCTCTCTGCGGAAGAGGGGGAGGGAAGGGCAAGAGGGCATGGCCGCTTCTTTCTAATTGCCCGACTTGGATGTCTCCCCTCTGAACGAGAGGGCTTTACTTCAGCCCCTCTTTCCCTCATAATCACTGGGTTTCCGTGTTGATTGTAGGGCGCAAGGGCCGTGCTATTGTCCAAGCATTAACCGCCACCAAAGAGGAGCAGAATCTGTGCAATTAAGGCTCTCAAAGTTGACATCTCGCCATTGGTCCCACGGGAGGTCAATAAAACTTCCTTCTAATATCAGGATCACAATCGGAAGCAGTGGTCATTCCCCGTTTTTATTAACATGCAATAGGTTTCTGATTAAGAGCCCACCAGAGCTGCTAAATTTACTCCGAAGCTTCTAAATATAGGACTGCAGCTTCGTCCTGTTAGAAGGGAAGGGTTTTTGTGTGCATTAGGAAGAGTTCCTGGGCCACGGAACTCTTCGGTGTCTTCGGTCAAGCCACCTAGTCTTTGTGGCCCCATCAAAGCAAGTGCGACTGAAGAGACATTGGCCTTCTCAACCAGGAAATGTCCAGACGGGGATTCTAGAACGCCTATAGCTCCAGGAACCAGATTGAGTTGTCCGTGCAGCTGACTTGTTTTTATGAGGCCAATGTTTTGACACTTCCAACACCCAGGCCTCACAGTGGTTGAAGTCTTCCAGGCCCCTGAAACATAAGGGGACATCCAAGTATTTATGGAGGGGAAAAGTCTGTCCTTGCTCAATTCCAAACCAAGCTGAAAAAACGGAACTCAGCCCAGGGTCTGAATCACGGCCCCCAACATTCTCCTGCCACAAGGAGCCGGCTGCCTGTCTACCATGCAGGATGCAGCCCCACAGATTTCTCCCGGCACAAAGTCATTAAAGTTTTCCCCCAGCAGGCAAAGAAGAACATTCCTGGGTCCAGCAATTACCGTACTTCGCTGTACACCGTAACTTTGACAAGGGACAAAATACAGACACTCTGTCGGAATCA
>NW_020716779.1:909418-949529 GCF_900518725.1 Notechis scutatus | reverse complement strand
AAGAAGAAGAAGAAGAAGAAGAAGAAGAAGAAGAAGAAGAAGAAGAAAGTCCTCCACAGGTTCAAGCCATGCTAAAAGCAGCCAACCTAACATATGTGGATGAATCATCTTCCCCCCAAGTGACATTCTCGGGCTTCAGAAACTCACCTGTCTGGTTATCACCCTCTCAAAGTTTCAGTACCTGCATCAGGACACCCTTGTATGTTAATACAGATATCAGTGAAAATGGACAAGGAAAATTCAAGTTCTCCTGTCCTCAGAAAAAAGCGAATGGGTGAGGGGAGGGGGGGGAAGAGACCCTCAGGTGTGGACTGTCCACCTGTGAAGATGGAATGGGGGGGAAGAGGAAGGGGTTCTTCCTCCTGTTATGATGAGTTCATCCCTGTTTTTATAAACATAATTTCCAAATTGTGCTCAAGTCCATGTTAAGAGAAGTATATTCTTGGGGAAGTGGAAAACTAATTAAAACCTGATTGTTACATTTATTTACAAAGCTGGAGATAATTAGAGATGTTGTCTTCCCTTTTGTGGGCCATAGTTCCCTCTCCAAACTCCAGCTGTTTCTTTACCATTCAAGACATATGAAAACCCAACTCTGCCCCTCTTTAGGATCAAACATTGCTCAGCTCTCCAGAACGATGTCAAGACCAGAAAACGGGATGACCCCAATGACTGTGAAGAACCAGACACCCCAGATTTCCTTCAGAAGCCTTTGAAGTTCCCAAGAAAACCTTCTGCAGCCATTTCCCTTCCTTATTCATAAATCTTCTGGAGATCTAATGAGATCTCAGCCCTCTTCTCTTCTTCCCACCCCTGCTGAATGTCATCTATCTTTATCATTCTATCACAATGGGAAACCACGGAAGGCTCGCTGCCTCTTCGCTCACAGTCCCATAAGCCACATCCTAGCTCTGAACATTTCTTCAACGGGAGAAGTCAAGACTGCCTGGCGTCAACAATAACCTTGTGAGATCTGCTATGCTCTGTGAATTGTTAAGGAGTTTTCTTCAGGAAATGATGAACACAAGGTGGACACGGCTTACTGGTAAGGTTTGGGTGTTGTGAAGCCAAGAAGGACACCTAGGATGGGACCCAATGGACCACTCATCCCTCTTGCCCCTTGCCCCCTGACTTGAACAAGCCAAGCACTCTCCCTCAAGCCCACCACCTGCTCTTTAACCTCAAGATGAAGAGAGGGGCCGTGAGATTGCAGACACCCCTTCCCTCCCTGAGCCAAGCTCTTGTGGACAGTGATGAATGGTGAGCCTTTCCTGGCCACGTCTACAAGGGAGGAAGGTCTCTTCCTGTTTAAAAATGCCGGGAGCTTCATGCTGTGTTCTTCTCCTTCTCTCATGGGGGACAAAGAGTCCAGTCAGAATAGCCATCAAGGACAGGATGTCCTACTGTCCCACAGGGTGATTTATGAGGCTGCTCAAACAAGTCCTGGAAGAAGCATCAACCTGGCCGTAACCAACGAGCCTGCAACAAAGAAATCCTGGAGGATTTCGTTCTGGACGAGGGCAAAGATGGAGAAAGTACATCCAAAGGTCCTGAATGCTATTAGCAAGAATCATTCATGGATGTTTGATGGGAACCTGGCTTAGAGGAGAGGTCTCCAAACTTGCTAGGTAGGGAATTCTGGGAGTTGAAGTCCACAAGTCTTAAACTTACCAAATTTGGATATCTCTGATCTAGAGAGCAATGTCTTGGAGGATACAAAAGGATCCTGTGTCCCAATTGCTGGAGAACCTTCTTTGCTCACACCTGGCCTGCTTTGCTTTCATTCTCCACTTCATAGGAACCGCCAGTCACCAGGAGCCACGATGCTCCAAGGGATGACACACACCAAAGCTGCCTTTCTACACAACGCCGCACAAAAGACCAGCCCTGGAACTCTTTCCCATCCTCAGGAGGGCTTAAAGATGGCCAGGAGGAAGTTCTCCAGAACATGCAGCACATCTTCCCGGTCCAACCAAAAACATTCCAGATTTAACTCAGGGGCCATACCCTGCCCCTGAAAGTCAGTGTGTGAAATGGAACAGCGCGACAATCCAGGCCACTGAACTGTGAGCTCCATGCATTCATGGAGGGTTTTTTCCCCCTACTCAGCACTGCATTTAAATGAGGAGAGAAATTGGAGGGTATTTTTAGCAGCCCTCTGCCACTAAAACTCATTTGACGGAAATACCAAAGGGACTGTTAATGTGGAGTATGATTTTTTTTTTTTAATCCCCACTGCAGGAAGAACAGGGCCTAATTTATCTAAAAATGACTGGTACTTTCCTGGCTGGTGGGCATAATTTTAGTTGATGCCCCTTTAAAGGGATACAGGTGTGTGTGTGTGTGTGTGTGTGTGTGTGTGTGTGTGTGTGTGTGTTTCCAAATGCAGGTTTGACTCTTGCATCCTCAAGACTTCAGGCTTGCAAATCATCTATAACTGTAGCTTATGGTCTTTTTGTCCTCTCACACACACATACAGACACAAAACCTTGTGCACAAACATGGTGCACCAACATGGCGTAGCTTCTGTAATAACATCACGGTCAAGCTATAATTTCTGGGGCATCTGCGATGAGGGAAGTCAGAAAAGCCAGGTCCTCCTTTTTTGCATGTGTCACTCATACAATATCCATTCAGAAGGGGAGGGGCTTTGATTGCAGAGTTGCAGCCACCCCCCTCGATTTTTCTCAACCCCTGTAGGTCTGCGACCCAGGTGGGACTCCCAACAGGGCAGCGCTTCCCATTCCATCCCAAGGTTGTCATTCGCTTTGAAGAGACCTTTAGGTGCTCTTAGGGAGGGACTGTCTTCACCCTCCTTCTCTCACACCAAATCTCTGGGCTGTGTCGCCTCTTCTTCCTCTGGGATGCCTCCCCCCCCCCGCCTGGGAATCCAGCCCACCGAACACATATGCATCACATCGTTTGAGGTCTTGTAATACTTGGCACTAACTTGGCTCAGTGCATTGTGCCAACCTGGCATTCTTCATCGCTGAAGGTGATATGAGATTAAACTGCAGCCGTCTGGGATGACAAGCCAAACGCACCTGTTTTGCAAAACTTGTGCATGTGCGTGTGGAAGGCACACCTTGTGCTTTGTGATGTACTCTCCTTTAGGAAATGCACCTTTTAAAGTCAGAGAGAAAGACAATGATATCAGAGCACGTGAGAACTTTGCCAATTTGAGCCCAAAATAGAAAAAAGCCACCAGAAGGAATACAATTAATTGGGGTGGGGGGGAGAGAAGGGGCCTGTCCAAATACTTTTTAAAAGTAGTTGCCAGTAAAGCTGCATTTCTTTTCCTTCTCGATGTAAGAAATTCAACAATGATCAAAATATATCATTATCACACCTGATGGACAATGTCTCTGTTCATCAAATCACACTCAGACGAAAGAAACGGGTCAGGAAGCTTCGGTAGAAAAACGGCCATTAATACACTTTCATTGGCCAAGGAATCCAGTTTTATTCTAAGTGTGAAATATTTTGGCCTTGCTGCCATCCTGACTCCAAGAATGGGCTTTTCCGTTGAGTGAGCCATTATTAAGGCATATTAACAGACTCTTAATTTAACAGCTTTCTCCAGGCGGGGATCCAAACATCAAAACGGAGTATTTTCAAAGCACCACAGTTGGGGAAAGGCATGGAAACCTTAATAAATCCTTCCCAGAAACATTTGCCACCTGGACCAAGATTAACCCAGGCTGCTCAGATCAAGCAACCTTTCCCTAAAATACTCAGGGTTGGAGCAGCTCTTAAACAAGGGTTCTTCCTAGGCCAGCAAGTGTCCCAGAAGGGCTCAATTGATTGTGAGAACTCAAGAGAATCCGATTTGGGGGCTCTGCATTCCATCCATCCATCCATCCATCCATCCATCCATCCATCCATCCATCCTCTTTGATTCTGCTGCTTTAAGGCACACACCCCTTAAAGCCTCTAGCAGTAATCCATGGCAAAGTCAAAGTTAGCAACCATTACCTAAACATTTAAGCAAAATGATAAATAATCTGATTTGAAAATGGCACCTCCTATCATTTGATGGCTGAAGGAGAAGCGGGCTTCTCTAGAAAGGAAGGTCTGATAGCAAGAGCAGAGAAGGAGCCAGCCTCATTTCCTGGGGAGGGAGTTCCAGAAGGAAGACCCTCAAACAAGTATCTGGGTCACGTTGCGACCTTCCCATCCACCTCCAGGGAACAGGCATTAATTTCAATTCTCCGCAGAAGGCAGGAAAACCAATTAAACCAGCCTCAAGAGGTAACTGTCTAGAGGTAGAAGCCAGTGTTCTGTTAAGATGAAAACTGTTTTCAAACATATGTCTTTTTCTGAAGAGTTCAAGGTAGCTCCACAGAGATCTATCCTCATCTTACCTGAGAAGCTTAAGAGATCCACTGGGTTGATAAAACAGTGCCCTAAAAACCATGGTTGGGGGAAATGACTTCAATTTTTGACTCCCTGGATCTAATCCAACACCCACCCAACATCTAAGAATACTTCACAGTAACTTCCCTTAGAAGAGAACTTATCCACCTTGGCCCCCTCCCACCCAACATGCCCAACTCACTGAACCCGTCAACTCATCTTCACATGATCTGACCACTCAACTGAAGGGTCAGTGCTTGGAGCCTCCCAGCTGCTCCCACATGGTTGCAGAAGGTTTGTATGAAAAAGTGCCACTGCGGCACAACCCTACGAGAAGCCTCCATCTTGTGAGGTCTTCTGTCGTGATCAGACAGACCTTGGCAGGAAGAGTTAATCCTTTCTTAAGAAGGGAGTGAATTGAACAGCAGGAGGAGGAAGAATCAATTTAGCTTTGAAGCAGAGCTTAGTCCCTTTGAGACTAAGACTAACCCCTCTGGTTTAATTGTCTGGGTCAATTAGTGGGGTTTAACTAACTGTACAATACACTTCCTTCTCTCCCCCATGACTGCTAAATATATTGTACAAACAGGGACACAGAGAAGAAGAAAACAACCTTACACAAACTACTTTTCTTCTGAATACACAGGTCAAGGAACCCCGTCAAAAATACTGGACCAATTTGTGTCCGAAACTGTAATCTGGTATAAAACAACCTTGGGGACAGGCAGCTAAATTAAGGTTTTCAATTCCTATCAACTTTTGATATAGAATTCCTGGACTTTTGTCAGCTTGAACCCACATACAACTTCCCTTCCTCTTTTTCTCCTTCCCCTCCTTTCTTTTCTTCTATCCTGTGGGGAAAATATCTTTCAGATGATAAAGAAGCCAAGAAAATTACTGCCCAAATTCTTGAAAGTGACTGTTGAAGCAAAACAATTATTCTATTATAAATTAATAATGCAATTCATTTGTAATCTATTATTGAGTGGTTGAAGAATAGTTTATGCTCAAATAGACTGAAATTTTCTCCCAAAACCCATTTATTGCAGAAGATAAATTTAAGGGTAGTGTCACATTTTGAAAAATGTTATTTTATTGGCAGTAATTTTTCATGGTACCTGTGGGGACAAAATGACAGCTCAACACTGCAATTGTCCTTCATGTTGATATCCTTTTTTAAAGTTGAAATTGCCCTGGGAATATAAGAGATTTCTTTCCCTTTTTTTTTTTACCCCTTGCTGCCAGATTTCAGGAGGGGCGAAAACTGTTTAGTGGGATGTTCAAAGAACAAAAAAAGATACAGGGACGAGTCCCTCATGCTGAGTTATGCAATGGGAAAACAGGGGGAAGGAAATATGATGAGAATTAGTCAACCACTCAGGATTACGTTTTGGTTATTTGCCATATCTTCAAGATTGTCTCTAAGCCACCATGGGAGTTGCGGTTCGCTCTGGCACTGAAGAGAACACTCTATGAAAGGGATGGGAAACTATAGCCCCTTTACGATCTGTGGACTTCAACTCCCAGAATTCCTGAGCCAGATGGTTCAGGAATTCTGGGATTTGAAGTGATAGGCACAAAGGGGCCATAGTTGCTCCCCCCAATTGATGATATTATGGTTGACAGAGCGAGAAGAGCCTTGGGAGAGGAGATGTTCAAAAGACAGAAAGGTTGGAGACTTGGGATGGAGAAGTGTCTTCAGATTGGCCCTACAAAACAGCTGACTCCAATAAATACAGGTTCACCAGTTGTGGTGTGGGCCAGTAGCTAGAAGACTCTACAAGGAATTTAAATAATTCATAGAGAAGACCAGGTTCTCTGTCCACTGTTGGGAAAGGAAGGCATAGAAAGTGGACTTTGATCTGATCTAAGGTTGTTGATTCTAGTCAACGTAACGTATTTTCTCACTGTTCCAGCCAAGGCCTGCTCCTTAGGTCCATAGGAAGCTGACTTTCTCCCAAAACAGACAGCATAGTTTGGATCTTGGCGAATTGTGTGAAGCCAGGTAGCTACAATTTGTTAGACAAAGCATGAAATAGTCATGAGGTGGATCCCAAATCTTCAGGCACAACATTGGCCCATCAAGCTCTGCTCTGTGTTGATTGTCCAAGGTTACAGACAAAGTTTGTTCCATTTTTCACATGAAATTCCTGGAAATGGTGAATTTGCTCTCTGGAACTTCTAAAATTAAGCAAGATTCCAGATCTTATAGTTCCGGCTGAGCAAAGTAACAGCCTTCTAGAGACCCAGGATTTTGGTCCATTTTTTAATTTTTTTTTTTTTTGGATGTTCTAACCTCGGTGTGAAAGGGGATTTTCTTCTCCCAGCATGCTATGGTAGTCCAAGATCTCTACCATGGAACTTCTGCCTAAAAAAGAGGCTCTGTCCCCAATCAATGGCTATTTCCTCAAGGAACTGTTCCCAAGGACCTGGCATTGGAGAAATCTGTCCGACCATAAATGGTAGGATGAAACTTAATAAGAACTTATTCTTCACGGGAGGAAGTCCATTATCTCATTTAGCATCACCTGCATAAATGTCTACCTAAATTTATTGCTTGTTGAAGCTGAACCACCACCGAAGCTTGTCCCGTGTTTACCCTAAAAAACTGTCCTCCTCTCCACCTTCAAACAGAGCAATGAAAAGTTCCTGCCTCTTTGTTGCCACTGTTGCTATATTTGGTCACCTTCAAAATGAGATCAAATGAGACCAAGGTAATTAAGCAATTAGACAAGGGAAATACGAGTGCTTGCTTCAACCTTGGAAGTTCTTAAACTGCACAGAACAAGCCACTTCCTGTCACAATAATTCTGTTGAAGTGACTCCTTCTGTCCTCCAGAGTGAGAACATTTTTCAAAGGAGAGGAAGGAACTACAAAGAGTCGGCTGGTCCAGACAAGGGAGATGGCGCCCCACAACATCAACCTGGGATAAACTGACCTTCCCTGGGTAGCTTTAGCTATTGACACTGGGACCCTCTGATTCTCAGAGACCCCAGATTTGTTACCCATTGAGACAGCCTAGCAGATTCTCTGTGTCTCACCAAATGCCTTTGAACTGTGAGACTAGAGAACATGGTTGGGATTATCTCAGACCACAAGAAGGACACATAATTAGATGAAAAACTAGACAGCTCACCAGAAGCACTAACCACAAAGCTAAAGCTTAAATATTTTGGACATGCAATGCAAAGACCCCCAGGCTTGGAGCAATCCACAACAAAAGACAACTAGACACTAGTTGCTAGACTCTACTCCCAATGATTCAAGCAGGAGGTCACGAGAACTTAGATGAGCAGTTACAAACAATGTTAGCAAAAGAATTATCTGCTAATTGCAAAGAGTAAAAGCAATTAAATGATTGAAGAACCAAGGTCTCATCCAAGATCTATCCTGTCCAGCATTGTCATGATGGCCAACCAATGACTTCTGGGATAGGCATCTATCTGGGATAGGCATTCCTCTGGGAAGCATGGCATCTAGCCTTGATTCCTACTGAAACCTCAATACATGGAATGGGGAACTTCCAGAGCAGAGATGCAAAACCAACCATCATCTTCCATGGGCTCCAGACTCATTTATATCCCCCGACTTTGCCTGCCCACTTGGCCCCAGGAGAGGTAGAGCTATGAAATGGGCATCAGGAAGACAAATGCAGCATCTAAAGATGTTCTGGGACCTCTTTACCTGGTCATACTGCACATCTCTTGCTACTTATTTGCTACATGGGGTCAAGAGTTGCATGTCCAAGGAGCCCTCAAGAAGAAGAGCGTGAAGGTCTCACGCTGCTCCTCAGCAACAATGTTGAATGTTGTTACTGCCTCTCAATTTGAGGCTCTTTATCCAAATGGAGATAGAATTATAGTGTAGTTGGGGGGCGCTGGATAATCCCCTTGGAGAGCTCCACCTTGCTTTCTAGATCATGCCTTGCACTCCTTTGTTCCCCCAAGAGAAAATAAATCAAATCCTTACTACGGTGATAGACCAGCGTAAAAGGAAGCAAAAGTTTTTTGTAGGCATCCTTGAGACAACATTGTTCAAGGCTACTCGCTTGTGGACGTCCCTGACTTCCAAGTTCTGCCACACGTTCTCCATCCGTGGCCTGTGCTGAACTGCTGCCCCAGCGAGCTGCAGCTATTATTCACTTCGCAGTGAAAAGTCCAAAGCACCAGAAGGCACGATCTGCAAGATAGATTAACTGTTTTTTGCACTGGAGATGGTAGACCTTCAGCGATTTATCATGCAAGACTACAACCACTGGATTGTTCGGCCCTCAAATGCCGCCACCTTCTCCTCCAACTGATCCCTTCCCACTGAATGGAGGAGGAGGGAAAAAAATGAAAGTTTGGTCAAGTTGTGCAGTGATAATTGCAGGGGGAAATGTCTTCTTTTAACATTGACTTCTTCCTTTCCAGTCACCAATTATTGTGCTTACCCAACGCTGTCAACTCCCGTACATCCCGAGTAATTAATAGCTTATGGACCAGCTCAGTGCTACTGAAAGTAATTACTGCAAGAGTGAGAAAGTATCCTTTAAACAAATGCAGCATTTGAAGGTTTCCTCGTGTAGCCAAACGTGTTTGCCTTGATCTCTGGCAACCTTACAACTGGAGTGCAAACTAATTGGTCTGCCCCTTCAGAGATTAAGGCAGGATTGAGTGGCTTCTTAATAGAAACCACGGGAGGCAGTAGCTATAATTAGGAACCTCACATTTCCTTAGACTGTTCTTTGAAAAACAAAAGAGCTGGTATGACAATTAAAAAAAAATGGGTAGCAGACCACAACTCACCAGAGTAGCAATCACTTCTTCTCTTTTGAATAAGTGCAAGAAGAGTCCAGAGTCCACCAGAACTCTAAAATCCAGTGTGTGTGTGTGTGTGTGTGTGTGTGTGTGTGTGTTCTCAATAGTTTAGGTGGTGTGGCTTCTTCCCCCACATGAATCCTGGACATTATCTGAGGTCTTCAGTACCTTGGACAAGTCCCCCCCAAGAGGGACCTCTGCTGTCTCCACTCCAGGCCTCCATTCCTGGTGGAGAAAGAAGTTCTCTTGAAGAGCCAGTTCCTTAACCCCAGTGGTAGTCCACTGGCCCCACCTTGGAGAAAAGGTGCCCAAGAACCCACCCACCTTATTACATCCACAGGGCATCTTCCTCAAGTCAGTGTCCACATCTCTGGTGGAAAATGTTGCCCACTCAGTTGTTCCAGCTCCTCCAAGACAGCATTTCCACACACACACACCCCAAATAATTCGATTGGACAGATTAGTTTCAGTTGATTAAATATGCAGAGACATGCTGCTTGGATCATTTATCCTAATTTGGACAAATTGGATAAGATTATTTCCATCTTAAGCTGAGACTCTACTCCTAAGTAACCCACACCTGCTCCCTGGGAGACAAGGCAGTGGCCTCAGTGGTCTCAATAGATCCATTTCTCCCGCCTGGTAAGGAAGAGGCCGATCTTCCTGGATCCTTTTTCAGTGGAGAATTGTGTCAGAGTGACAAGAACAGGGACAGGAGAGACTCTGGGGGGAAACTTGGTCCAAGGTGTGACTAACTAATCGGTTGTGATGATTCACTTAGCAACTGTATCAAGGAAGGTTGTAAAATGGGGTAAACCTCACTGAACAAATGTCTCACTTAGCAACAGAAATGTTGGGCTCAGTTGTGGCTATAAGATGAGGACTAGCTGTACCCCAAGACAGAAAAGGAACCTATCGGAAAGTGGCTTTGCTCTTTACCTGGCTGGCCTTGACCATGTTGGGCAATGCTCCCTTTATGACACGCTAAGTTATTCCTGATGGAAACGTCTCAGCTATTTTTGTTTAATGTGTGCACTGTTATGGGGTGGAATCAGGAGGGTGGGGGACAGAGGATGCCATCCAGAATAAGGGAGGACGAGCAGGAGCAGGAGGAGAGGGAGGGGGAGGAGGGGGAGGAGGAGGGAGAGCTTGGCATGAGAAAATAAAATTAGAAATTGCCCCAAAGATTCATTCCAGGAAAATAAAACACTGCAAAATGCATTAGGTGCAATATTCTGAGCGCTTCTTCAGAAAAGTAATAAACTGATAAAAAGGGATAATGAAGAATGCATTCAAGAAACAAACGAAGAAAGTTGTCCCCAGGAGTGGCATGTTTTTAAAGCAGCTTGTAAGGAGCAGAGGGGCTGTTGGGCAGGTTATATTAGGATGAAAAACGGGGAGTTTATTCCCAAAGGAGTATAAAATGGCCAAATTATCTTTAACATGGCTGCTCTACCAGCATCGGGGTGGCTGTGGACTTTAGACAAGGGGCTTTATTTCCTCTGCGGGTCCATTGGGGTGATCCTGTTGATGCTCTTAGAGACAGTGGCCATCCCTCAGCCTGACCTGCTTCCCAAGGTGGTTGTGATAAGAAGAACCTGGTGCCAGGCCGGCATGGAGGAAGAGAGCGCTTGGGGATGAAAATGGGAAGGATAAATACCCCGGAAAAGGCCGGTTCTCCATCCACATGTCTTCTCTTCTTCCAAAGCTGGTTTCTGAGATGTTCCAGCCTCAGGAATGATTGAATGAACCAACAAGTGCAGCCCAGCGGTTCACAAGCATGGAGACCCCCTCCTAAAAACATGTTAATCCAGATTATGGAAGGTTGTTCTTGTGGAAAAATTGGTGTACACAAGAGGGGAGATCTTGGGATACCCCAGAAAAGCGACCTTGGAGTCACTGTGGGAAAGAGGGATCCTTTTGGCAAATGTTACCTGACGCAGAAACAGCAGAAACAGAAATACTGTGTGAAAACAAACACACATAAAAAGTGTGGATTGTAAAACAGAGAAGGGGGAGGAAGTGGAAATAGAAATGAGGAGCCAGCAGACGAGGGGATAAAAAAATGAGGTTTCCTTCCTTCTACTCCAGAAGACATCTGAAATTCATTCACAAACACGCATTAAATAAAATATGTGGGTTGAGGGAGATAGCATCAAAACAAGTTGCTTAAGGATAAATAAAGGGTTGCAATCTCCTGCCAAAGAGATTTTCTCTTCCATTTTCTCAACGGCAGTCATGGGGAAAGGCGCCGTTTGCTCTCTCTTAGAAACTACCATGTTGTCAAAGGTTCGATTGTTTGGAACCATCCAAGTTCTCTGCTCATGTTCTTCACAGGATGAAAACGGTTCACCCAGTTCCTGTGACGATGGGAGGTCCGTTGGTAGACTCCAAATGGGTGCTTAAAACAGGTGCCTCCAAACTTGGCAACTTGAAGATTTGTGGACTTCAATTCCCAGAATTCCCCAGCCAGCGTTGGAATTCTGGGAACTGAAGTCCACCCGTCCTAAAGTTGCCAAGTTTGGAGGCGCCTGGCTTAAAACATTAGAAACCACGATGGATTGTGGTTGACCATGGACGGCATGGGCCAAATTTCAAAGCAGTCCGGTGTCTCTTTGCTTCCTTTCTGGTGATATACAAATGTCACCCCAGAGTCCTTCAAAGGGAAGCGAGTCCCTCCCAGGAGAGGGAAAAGGGGACTGGCCACCTGCAGTTTTTAATTTCGTTGTCGATGGAAAAGTTAAAACAGAAACAAAAAGCAATTAGCCTAATTCAGTGTTGCTCTTCTATTTCCCCTTATTTAAAACACAGATTGACAAACAGTAACTCTGCAATCAGGTTAAAGGGATAAATGCTTGCAAGGCTTGGCCTGTGCAAAACGCAGAGGTGGGGGAAGCTCTTATTTTGGGGCTTTGTGAGTTTTCATACACAAACACACACAAGAACCTCCCCCTGGCTTGGGGGAGAAGGGACTCAAGAACAGCCTCACTTCTGGTCAGGGTGGACTTTGCCTATCCTGAAATACTTGCAAATAAATGCATCACTCAGACACTCACAATCTCATGGGGGGGGGTGTCTCTTTTCCCCCTCTGCAGTTATGGGCAGTGCGGTAAGTCACAATTTGTCCAGCGCATAATCCTCTAAGCCAAACGATGGCAACTTGATGGGCACCAACTTCCAGAATTCTTGAGCCAACATGGAGTTGAAGTTCCACAGGCCATAAAGTTGCCCCAGCTGCTCACCTATGATCTAAGCCATAAAACCTAGTTTGGAAGCCACTGGGTGGATGGCCCCATCAAACTGACAACATCATGGCAGGACGTGAGGGGCCTACCTTGGACCTTCATAAAAGGGGTCAGGTGGTGACCATCAGCTGCTCCTTGAACTGCAAGTGTCAGGCACAAAGGATCAGGACCACAGCAACACAGAAGAGGTATGCCAGGGTATACACAGGAATTTAGACAACTCAACTCACATACTAAATTGATGCTATATAAGGGGTTGGGATTTGGACCCTTTGTGGGAGCGTACTGATTCTAAGATGATGACCTGCTTGACTCCACCTCTCAGCTCTGCCTGCTCTTCTCCTGCACCAAGGATGTGTACCTCTAAAGGGAAAGCTCCTGTTCAAATGCAAAGCTATGACCATCCCAAGTCCCTGTTTATCGACGGAAAGGCCCTCAACCTTTAAACACTTGTGCATCTCACGCCATTGCTCAGGTGGACACCATGAAGGCAATGCTGTGACTGCCCACTTTTGACTCCCAAATGTCCTTGGAAGGAAAGAGGCTTTGAAAGATACCATCTTTCAATGAAATGCACAATAGGGGTTATTGTGAGCCCACTGAAGCCCCAGGGGGTTCACAAGACTTCAAAGCAAAAGGAGGTTGAATGGAGAAGCTTACATTAACCAACTGATAATCGCCGGAGCTCAAATTCTTAGAAAGCCGAGTTGTATGATGTGTATTTCCCCCCCACAAAGTCTGCTCAATGAATGTTTGCTTGACCGTGATTGCTGATCCCAGTTGTGCGATAATGTGTGCACCACATTACATGGCCTCGAGAAGGTTTCTTTCAAGAGAGGAGGTTTCCCCTTCCCTGTCAGCCCACATCCTGCCGAGACCCATGCATAAACTCTGCAGATTAAAAAGAAAGGCAGAACCTGGCTAATTAAAACAGGGGCCTGCTTTTCCAAGCAAATCAGGAGGAGTGACCACACAAAGTAAATACAGTACAGAGAAGCTTTGTATGGGACGTTGATTTTGCTTCCTCTGGACCACAACAGTCGAAATGTCTCCTCCCACCGGGGAAACAAACCCAGGACGAACGGCCAATTTCTCAACAGCTAAGTATCGATTTCCGCCTACTAAAACCAAAGGGCCTGATTCATATCACCTACAATTTATCTGAGAGGTCTCTGCAGGAAAAGCTTTGGCCAAAATCTCAACCATGTGTAGACAATTTCCTGCCTTGGTCCATGAAGGTCAGGGACACTTGGTCAGAGATGCTTTGTGAGTTGACACAATCCTCTACCCCAATGTTTCTGGACCTTGGCAACTCCAAGACATGTGGACTTCAACTCCCAGAATTCCTCAGCCAGCCATTTTGAAGTTGCCAATGTTAAGAAACATTATATTTACAATATACATCCCATGTATATAACCCATAAATGACAACCTAAATTGAATTAATCCAACATTGCTGAATGGAGATTGTTGAAGGAAGGAGACATTTGAGCTCTCCTGGGCTTCCTTCTCCTTCTTGCCAGTTGGCCAATGACAACTTTTTGGCATGATTGACAGAGTGAGTGTGAGATGCTTGTATTGCTAAAATAAAGCTTTCCAAATCTGCCAGTGGTCTTCAGCTATGGGTGAGGACAGTAGCTCTGCTCCATAAAAAGATGGGAAATTCTCTGGTAAACTTCTTGGAAAGTTGATTTACAACAAAGAGGTGTCCATTCAGATTGCTTTAGGGGCAATCCTAAAGCCAAGGTAGCACAGTGGTTAGAATGCAGCACTGCCGGCTAAATCTGCCCACTGCTGGAAGTTCAATCCTGATCTGCTCACGGTTAACTCAGCCTTCCATCCTTCCAAGGTCGGTAAAATGAGGACCCAGGATTGTTGGGGACAAGAGGCTGGCTTTGTAAAGCGCTTAGAGAGGGCTGTGAAGTGGTGTATAAGTCTAGGGGCGATTGCTATTGTTATTGCTCTTGGTTTGCTCTTGGGATTGTTTGCTGAGCCAGTGGGCCTGAGTGGGCCCCTTTCCTCTCTCCCTGCCCCGCTCTGTTCGGCCAAAGAAAGAATCCCAGGCAGCCCTTCCTTATCCAAAGCCTCCCCAGCTCATTGGGGGCGGGGATCAGCCCCTCGTCTCCCTTCGTTCGCTCTGCTTCTCTTGCCACTGCACATCTATGGTTTTGGGGGAATCAAGTAGGCACCCACTGAGCGACCCACCCTTGGCAAGATCTTGCGGGATAATTAGCTTCCCTCAGCTTTGTGTTTATGCATCTGGATGGATGGATGCGCCCCCTCCTCTGAATTATAAAGCGTTGCTTGGAACATGTCAGGGGAAAGGCAGATAAATATTTTAAGAAGGCGGCATAGATGCAGATAGATGCAAATAGGTGAGGTGTTTCATCTGGAGCAGCCTTTCTGGGCTGAGTCTTTCACCTTGCTCACATCAAAGCCGGTTGTACAGATATGGCATCAAAATGTCTTCATGGAAGCCGGTTGTCTCTCCTACACAAACACCAAAGTGCACGTACAGAGGCTGAGGCAAGGCATTGTGGTGACTCCAGGCAAGGGCAGCAGTGGGCAGTGAACAGCAAACGCCAGCAGTTCCACAGGGGGGATAATCCATGGGTCCAAAGCCCCAGAAGGCGGACTGGGACCTTAGGTGGGAACCACGGTTGCTGCTGCCTGCAGCTCGGTTCCAAAAGGAAACCCAGGAGGGGTGGCCGGAGGCTGTTCCTGGCAGAGACTTACCAGCTGCAAACTGGTACGTCGGTGGAGTTTGGCTGACTCAGCAGCAGAGACATTGAATTGTGGCTAATTGAGTCTCATCGCATCCACCGTCCCCCTCTCTGCTCCTTACACAACTGTTCCAACAAACTTGGCAACTTTAAACATGTTTGTGGGTTTGGAGCAGATGTTGGAACATGGGCCAAGAGCCGCCCTGAGATGCTGGTTTCAAGTGGGCAATTTAAGAAGAAGACCAAATGGTTCACCTGAACTCGTAAATTGGGCTTCCAAGAAATGTTCAGGTAGGAAATTATTTAATCAGGCGGGAGGTGATTTGCTAGCTGTGATTGCACAGCTGCGACCTGGAGGAGCCTTATAGAGACTCCCAGCAGCCAGAACCAAAGTGTCTCCAAGGCTCCCTTGAGAAACGGAACCCGCCTCCAGCTCTGGGGACACAGCAGTCCTGGCATTGGAGGTACAAATATACATAAACTAAAAACCCCAAACACAAAGAAGCAATTCCTGCACGGAGCTCGGTTCCAACAGGGATATTGTCTGATTTTCTTCAAACACAAGAGTTGCTGAATCAGGTGAGTTTTCATTTCTTTCAGCCTGCATGCAAGAAGAGGATTTTAGAAGGGGGACAAGGCAAGGAGGGTTTTTTTTTTTCCTGTCTGCAACACCGTCTGTGCAATGGGTGGCATTGCTTTAGAAGACGCTTTCGCCTTCTTCCACATTCTTTGCAATGCCACCCGTTTGTACAGGTCACTCGCTTCCCCCTTCTCAAAGCTTCTTCGAAGGTGGGGTGTACCATCTGATTCTGAAGGGGCAAAGGGGCCTAGACTTCTCGGAGCCTGGAGTTGGCCCTCTAGGATCTGCTGGCCAAAGTTTCAGGCTGCTGATTCTGCAGCCTGGAAGAGGTTCCCCCGGGGCACAACCCTACTTGCAAGGCCCTGGCGGGAGGCGAGCATAAGAGGAGGACATCAAGAGAGCCAGGCTGGAAAGAGAAAAGGTGGTTCAGAAGGAGCGTGGGACGTCCACGCGTTTCCTTTCATCAAAAGTATCTTTTCTCAGGATGCCTCTTCTTTAGGGAGGTGATGGGAGGTCATCTGTCCAGCAGTAACCTTTCCCCCCAGCTGACATTCAGAGGATCAACCCTCTACAGGGACTTGAGAACCCAGGTGGCCACAGGACACTAAGCAGGGTTTCTGCAAACCCAGCCTGAGGTGGTGGGGGCCACCTGGACCTTTGCCGCGTGTTCTCCTCCTTGTGCAGATCTGGAAGCCATGCAAAGAGTCCCTGAGCCCTCTGGGCCCAGAACTGGCATCCAGGTGTTAGTGACACAGCAAACAGCAGCTGGGAGGAGACAAGAACCAAAGAGGCTCCTTTGGAAGCCTGGCTGAGCTTTTAAGCAAGCGGCTGATGTATAATTTAAACTCTGACCTTGTAGAGAGGTTTAAATCCAAAGCCAAGGGGCTGGGCCCAACCCCCGGCTGATCAACACAAGCTTGCTCGCTGTAGTGCGCATTTCAAAAGAGCCTCCTGAAATATTTAAATCATTGGAGAAGCTCTCCGGAGCAAACGCAAACGAAGCGCCAGACAGATTTTCCTTCTGCAAGAGGATTTGATAAATAAATAAATATCTAGCTTTGCCCAGGAAGACCATGGTGACATTTGAACTGGGATTTAAAGGCACACGAAGACAAGAAAGCATTTCTTGTCAATTTTCTTGTAAGTTTGGCATCTCAGACTGGCCTTAGCAACCAACAACTTTTCACTGTCCAACCCAAGATTGCTGTTCAGCAGGAGTGATTGTTTTCCCCAACTGCTTATTTTAAATTCCCTCCAAATTCTCAGAGGATTTCTTCCCATCCAAGAGTAGTTCCTCTTTTTCCACCTCATCCTCAGCCTGGTTTAAAATATCTAATTGCACAGGACACATTCAAAAATACTCACGCAGAAATTCAAGCTTTACCATACGGTAGAGACCAGCACTAGGAAGTCAGTAGCCAAGAAACATGAAACCAGATTGATGTATATTCAATTAGTTGAGAAACCAAACAAAAACAAATAATTTCTTATAATCTCCTTATCTCCTTCTGGGTTTACCTCCCTCCTTCCTAATTTTTTCCTGAACTGAATTTTTGAATTCTAAATGGCTATTCAGGTGATCCTTGGATCACAACTGGTTGCTTTTCTCACTGCTACCTGGCAGCTCATGCGGCGTGACCTTCCTCTTAACATTGGGCCTTTTTGATCCATGATGTAAGGTGAAATCCAAGCCTTCTGCTAATCATCAACATCTCTGACTTAACTGCCACTCCACTTGTTAGGAAATATCCAAAAGGATCCCAGGTGCACCAGAAGAAACAGAACGTTAGATGGGCATAAATGTTGCATAGTAGATAATATAATATTACCCAGCACATATGGTGTTGGGAACTCTGGGCATTGCAGTCTCAGGCTGGTCGAAGCTATTTTTAGGTGTGTATCTTTGCTGGACAGAAAAGATTTAACAGCCCTCCTGGGATGGTGCTCGGAGGGTTTTGAAACTGAGCCTTGCTATCACCTCTAACTAAGAAGATTAGTAACAATATTGAGCAGTGAGTAGCCGCTATATTGATTTTCTTCGGTGTTCTGTCCACAGCTCCGTCCTCTCACTATTGGTTCCTCCAAGCCGCAGCAGCCGAGAAATTCTGCCTAATTTCACCTAGTTGGAAGACCCACTCTGTAGTAGTTCAGGAGACAACTGAAAGCTTTGAGGAGGGGGCCAGGGATCCCCAATTCTCCTCGTCCACAAAGAAAGACCACCTCTCTGGTCATGCCCAAGAGCTGCCCGCGAAGAGAAGGTCACCAAAGATGGGCCTAGGTGGACTTCCACGGCAGACATCGTGCCAAAAGGAAGGAGAAAGAGACGGTTGGCATGAATGTCAAACAACTCGGCAGCCCTAAAAAGGAGGACAGCAGCCTTACCAAGAGAAAAAAAATATATAGCTGAATAAATACATTAGGGAAAATGTAAAAAGGAGGAGGAGGAGAAACCTGCCACTCTGAAAGCCAGTGGTACCTCCAGCATTAGCATGCAAAAATGCCTGGAGGCACCCCCACCTTGGCTATAACTGCCTTCAGGTTAATCCAGAATTGACGCAAGCCACAAGCCACCAACCGGGCTGAAAGGGGGGGGAGAGGAGGAGGGGAGCTTGGGTAAATCCAAGGACACCTGCCCCCCCCCCGCACAATGCCTGGACTTGCACTTCGGGTGGGGGCTGCAGGCCGGCGGTTACAGGTGGCAGAGGAAGGGACCCGACACGGGATTGAGAACGGTTTCCATCCTCCGGGCTGCATGGACAATTTTGCAGTATCTAAATAGTGGGGGTGGGGGGTGGGGTGGGGGGTGCGGAGAATGAACTATACTTTGCAAAAGCACAGCTGCAATTGTATAATTTTTCACAGCTCCCTAAATAGTGTTTCTAAAGGCTGTGAGTTCCTGAGAACTCTCAAGATTTCCTGACACAGTTGTGCGTCTTCTCTGGAGGAAAAAAAAAACACGAAAAACAAAGCTCGGCGCTTTGATAAAGTGTGAGGTGTATTTAAAGCAGGTTCGCAGTGCAGGAGGGGGGAACGGCTCCCTCGGCTCCTCGGCAGAGCGACCACAACCACAAGGTGACTGTGAGTGGGAAGGGCCCACCACCCTGCGCTCACTGCCTTGTGGCGCAGGGGGGTTGCAACTGTTTCGTGAAAAAGGACGCCCCCAACTGGACTGCTAAAGATAGTCCAGGCACTGTCTGACCAACACCCCGCCCCCAGCTCATTCAGCAGATGGGAGGATCTTCCGGGTTCCACTAGTGTGCTGTCCAGACAGTTTAGAGTTAATGGGATTTGGGATAGTTAGTTAGGAACTGAGAGCTGTCCCCTTAAGGGAATGCATCATGGTAAATGTAGTTCAGGTATCCTGGGAAATGTAGTCCATGTCATGTGGTCACATCTGTAACCCTGATTGGTCACTGAATTGACCCTTGGTGGGTTGGGGGAGGTTTCTTCACTCTTGCCTGAACATACAGCCTTGTGGTAGCAGCTCTACCCGCTGCCTCTACAATATGGGATGAAAGAGATAACCATCTTTTTACCCATAAAGACAGATATGCAAAGGATTGGACATTAAGAAGAACCTTGTCATAACTGTGAGTTGATAAGGATGCCCGATGAACCAATAAAAGAGACTTTGTATGGCTGCTTTGTGGAGTTTATCTATCTGCCTTTGTACAGTATTTGTACAGGACAGGCAGAACAACTAGAAAACAAAATTCATAGGCGGGGGGCTCAACGGCTCTTTACTTTAAGGGGCCAAGGTGACTGGGACGCTTGCATTTCTGCGCTGACGTGTACTGAATTCTGTTGTGAGAAACAATCATTTTTCCTCTCCATTCATTTCTCCTCCTCCTCCTCACCCTTCAAATGCTTAGAAACCACTGGTACCCACCATCCCCACTTGGCTCCAGATGTTTTCTGGCCTACCCCAAATCTACCATGGTTCACTACGGGGACCTTGGGGGCTCCCGAGACGGGCTCCTCAGAATCCCCCGGCCTGAGTGGGTGCCCCAAAACATTATCCAGGCCGAAGGGTTCTTTTCCACAACTTTCGGTGGGCAAGACGGTGGGAAAAGGCCCAACTCGGCACAAATGAGAGGACTTCTTTAAAAAGATGGGGAGGCAAATGAGACACGGGGACGGCGTCCTTCCAAGCTCTGCTCCACGGAAGATTGGAAAGCCTGGAGGTAGCAGGAAAAGGATGGAGCTCTTCCCCTCGTTCTGTCCTTCCCCTGGGTTCTTCCTCCTTCCTGCTTCTGCCCCCAACCCTTCCTCCTCTTTGTCTCTACTCCACCGAGCCCCCCCCTTAAAGCACCGCTGTATGCCCAGTCCTCTCCTTTCCTCCCCAGTTCAACTAATGAGCCATAAATAACTCAATGAAGGTGTCAACAAAGAGAGTCATTTATCATACCTTGTCAGGAGGGCCCCTTCTTTGGAGGAGAAGGCAGGGACTCGTGCAACATGTCCAAGATTTATTCCTCCAGTGGAGCCCCCTCCCCCTCCTTTGCTGCCTTACCCAAAATTTATCTTGCGGAGGAAGCCACGCAGGTGTGCAGCTTTTGACAAATAAGCCACCAAGCCTGGTATTCATCACCGGCGGGCCTTTGTGGGACAGAGGCAGAGGAAATAAATATATTCTTTGCAAGAAAGTGCTTGTGATTCAGTGGGCTCCGGAGTGCAAGGGAGGACGGTGGGAAGACAAGGCCATTATTTCAGCCTCCTTTGTCTGGAAGGAGGTGGGGCTGTGGGAAGTAACATTGCCGTCCAAGTCTCCATTATTCACTGAACAGTTAAGCCACCCCCAAGGGAATGGGGTCACCCGGATTTCTCCAGGGCTTTCTTCTAGGCTGGAGCCCACGAGGAACATGGGAGCTTCTGCCAGAGAGAGACTGTCCCACTAGGGAGGAGGGGTCAAGTGGGAAATCAGTCTAGAATCATTGTTACGTAGACACAAGAGGAGAAGATCCGACCTCCTTCCAGTGCCCTATCTGGTCTTTCCCAGGGGCAAAAGGCCAGTCTGAGAAGATGGTTGTGAAACGGGCATTGAGCAACAGAGGAGCTGCTTGAAGTTCCACAGGGGGGGTCTGGTTGTTCATGACTGAAGTGTCGACCCCCCCCCCCAGTTCTCCCTGAGCAGGCATGGACTGCACTCAGGGTCTCATGAAATGGTGGAGTTTACTATGGAGTCCCCCCTTTTTGCTTTGACCCCTTTTCTTCACCGATTCCAACCGCATCCCACAAGGGAGGGCTAGTGCTGATCTTGGACAATCAAGCAAGCAGGTCACGATGGGGACCACGTGTTGCCCAGGATTGCTCCAAAGTTCCTCCACCCTTCTGCCCTGCCTATTCCCTACCTACCTACCCATCGTTACTCCCAGCAGCCCAGAGAGCACAAGACACACCGCGGGAGCCATGGAAAGCAGGTACAAAAATAAGTTCCCAGTTTCTTCCTACTTTACTCTTTCAAAATAGGTTTCTGTCACCTTCTGTCTGACACGAAGGGCACGGCTGCCTTCTGCACTGACAACCGAGGGAGCCTCATTAAAGCAGCAACTCGGTTTCATAACTGGGATGAGTCTTCCGTGGCACACCAGGCAAGGAGGCCTGCACGCCCACATTTTGTCAACAGAGAAAGGGATCGGTTGGGAAAGAGATTAGATTTCATTTTTCATGCTTGGGTGTCTGCAGGCGATCTATCCTGATGGGAGTGCGAAGTCTTTAAAAAAAATAAATTGCTGAATTGTTTTTTTGTTAAAAAAAAAAAGAAAGAAAACGAAATGTAACCCACTTGCAAAAATAAAGTGCGTGAGCCTAAATGTCCCTTTTCCCAACCTGTAGGAGCCGCTCCAGCCTGTGGGTGTGACTTTGGGGGAGAGCTGTCCATAGACAACTGAAAGCAAGCCTCCTAGAAGAGACCAGATTTGGTTACTATCACTTGAGCACATTACGGGAAGCAAAGTCGTATTATTAAAATAAACCAAACAGGGTTTTTTAAAATTTAAACACACAAAAAACTCTGAACTATTTCGGGGTATGCAAAGCTGAGCCACTGTCAATATTTAATACAAACACTTGCTTTTCCTTTCTCCAAAAAGGAGGAATTCAGAGTACTTTTGCCTCCTAATATACGGAGGAATGCTACAAAATACATCAGCCCAGCCTTATTGAAACATCACTGATTTGGGAAATGACGATGAGGTAGACCTGGAACCTAAGAGGACTCTTAAGATGACGGAGTCTTCTCTTTGAGAGAAAAGGCAAGTTGGGGCTATCTCATCTCAAGCCTGAAGTCCAATGGATGGTCCCACAGGGCAGCTGTTGAAACAGAGGTCTTCATTAGATGGTGAGAACCAAAGTTAGATCTCTTGTGTTGACTTGGTTCTTCTCACTTAGTGCACTAAAGCCTCCCCAATCCATGTCCTTCAGGCAGCCCCCAACGGTGGAATCAAACACTCTACTTCCTACATTCTTCAGGTTGAGGAGGGAAGAGAAGAACTTCTTGGTTCCTCATCCAGAATCCCTGGTATTTCCACCCCACCATCCCGCAGTTCCCCCTTCCAGCTCATCGCGCAACGACAGTCTTCAAACACCAAGACATGAAGGACACATATTTGCTTTCTCCCATCTCCTTGATTTATGGTGTTTAAATTGTCTCGCCTTACACTTTAACTCTGAGTGCAACCCCAAGGTTTTGACACTGAATTATATTATATTTGTTCTTGGGTGCTGCACACTCGGCAAGCCAATCAAACCTCGGTGACTTGTGTGTAAAGCCCAACGCTGCGGTCTTGGCTTGCTTCCGTTGTCTTCGCTTTGCCTTCAGTGAATTCAAACTGATCGCCTGACTTTTAACACAGCAGGGACGAAAGCATTTACTTGTAAAACAAAGCAAGGGCTTGTTCGGAGGGGAATGTGATAATCAATCCAGTTGCCACTGAGCAAGTAAGTGTTCATTTACCATGATGTGACCTGCAGCAATAATATATTATGTCTTTTGCCAGCAGGAACTCAGCCAGCTGCACTACGTGGGGACTTTGTCGGCAATCACTCACAACCGTTCTTCCCAACCTTTTGTTCACCACTCATTAAGGTGAATTATAACAGGGAGATAGGAGGGTTGCTTTTTTTTCTGGACTAATCCATTGCCAGGACCCATCCGTGGACTGGAGAGAACTGTGACCCTGGCAGGCAGAAAACATCCCAGCTACAGGTGGGCTCTATCAATAACTCAGTCAACAGTGACAGCCATTTGCCCATGGTATTCTCGATGCTTAAAATTTTGGGGGCCTTTTTAAGTTCACTTCACAATCCTCGATTGGTGAGGATCACCCCATCACCACAACTGGCTGCACTTATGGGGAGTTAAAGCTCTCCTTGGAGAAGCTGGCCAGTTGTGCTAGATGGGACCTAGAACCTCCAAGCCTTCCTCAAGAGCATCTGTCCTGCAGAGACTCCAGATGTTGAAGATGAGAAGATGCCCAAAGGTGGCTATTTAGATACAGACTTCCCCTTGGCTTTAGGGCGGGTTTTGTTTATTGCAAAACGCCTTGAAACTGTGGAAGTAGGCAGCCTATAAATCTATACATTCCTATAAATAAACGCTGGAAAGGCCACAGGCTGCCTTCTTGGTTTCTGGCTGAGCAGAAGAACAACAGCTCTGCTGTCCCTGGGGGTGCTGCAGCTGAGCTGGAAAGCATTCTGAGAACAATCCATTAGAGTAGGAAATAAGATGGTGCCCACTCAACACACGCACACGCACACACACACACACACACAAATCCATCCATCCACCCCTTGCAGATAAAAGACCTGTGCTTAGGTCCCCCTTTCAACTGCCCCATGCTTTCTCCTCCAGAGTGCAAAACCACCAGCAGATCTTCCAGCCCATCTGACCTTCCCCACCCTTCTTTTCTAGCCCCCCCCCCCCCCCCCCCCGGCCAAGCCCCCCAAACAGAAAAGGAACAGTGACAAGCCACCAAAGGGAGACCAGGCAAGACGTCCCGGGGGTGGCCTTCTTGGAGCCTGCCCTGGGTCCTCCTCTCCTCCTTCCCTCTTTGCAAAGAGACGCTGCGTCCCAACATCCTTCGTTCCCTTCTGGATGCTGGTGAAGTGGGAGGCAAAACCTCCCCCTGCTCCACCTCTCTGGGGCTGCTCTATTAATATCCGGGAGCAGCGTGACCCCCTTTGCAATGGGCTGCGGCCCTCAGGGTGCCACATAACTGGCTCAAAACTATTACCAGAGTACAGTTAGACGAAGCCAAGGCGCTTATTTTTAGATTGATGCGCTCTCTCTCTCTCTCTCTCTCTCTCTCTCACTGCAGAAGCACAACCCTTATCGACAAAACAGAAGTCCATGTTTTTCAGAGCAACAATAAGCCTCCCTTTTTGCTGCAGACCAGCCTTCCCTGACCTGGCCGAGGGGGATGGGGTTGGTGGTCCCGTGCAGCTGGAGGACAGCTGACAGAGACCGGATTCCTTAGTCCCAAAGGAAATTCCTTTCCTCAACTCCAAGTCAATCCATCTATCAATCAGAATAGAGCTGGAAGGGGCCTTTGAGGTCTTCTAGCCCAACCCTCTGCCCAAGCAGGAGACCCTATACCCATGATGGCGAACCTATGGCACACATGCCAGAAGTGGCACGCAGAGCCATCGCTCCAGGCACGCCAGCCGTTGCCCGTTGCTCTTTCAGGTTCTGGCGTGTGCGTGCATGCCAGGAACCAGAAGACCGGGTGGCTGGTGCACCTACGCGGGTCAGAAACCGGAGGCTCAGCTCTTCCAGTTTCTGTTGCTCCCCCGTACGTGCATGCTCCCGTTTTGGCACTTGGTGCCGAAAAGGTTTGCCAACTCTGCCCTATACCACTTCAGAAAATTGGCTGTCCAGTCTCTTAAAATCTTCCAGTGAAACTCCTGGTGGCAAGCAGTTCCACCGGTTAACTGTCCTCACTGTCAGTAAGTTCCTCCTTAATTCCAGGTTGCTTCCCTCCTTGGTTAGTTTCCAAACATTGTTTCTCGTCTTGCCTTCTGGTGCTTTGGAAAATAAGTTGACCCCCTCCTTTTCCTTTGGGGCAGCCCCTCAAATATTGGAAGATCGCTGCCACGTCCCCCCTAGTCCTTCTGTTCTCTAGACGGGCCAAACCCAAATCCTGCAACCGTATTACTTTCTCGAAGGCACTGAGTAAGTCCAGCCCTTGGAGTCCCCCCCCCCCCAAGAAGGGGGCTCCCTTTGAGCAAACAGATTTGGCTTCTCCTGTGAGCACAACAAGAGAAGCTCCAGAATCTGGTTGACAAGGACTTCAGTTTGGTTCCCTGCATCCCAGGCCCTCTTGAACCACCTTACAGAAGAGGTTTTAAAGCTCAGACCAAAGCAGCAAGGAGAATTTATGAAAGTGCCCTTGGATGGCAATTTCATACCAAAGGTGGAAGGAGAGAAAATGTGCACCCTCTAAAAAGAAAACGATTTCCGTGGCATTTTTCAAATTAAGACCAGAAAGAGTTCTTGACTGTGATTTCCACCACCTCCAAGTAAATGAAATAGCAATTGTTCTCTTTTAACCAGACCAAGCTCCATCTCACGGTGGGACCTGGAATACAAGCCAGCCAAATCTCTTTTTAAGGAAGTATTATTTACAAATCGCTTGATCGAGCCATTTCGGTTGGCTCAATTTCTCAGTTTTCCAATATTTAATTTGACGTATGTCTCCTATCCTTCATGCATTCCTCCAACACATATTAAGGTCGGTGGGGTTTTGTTGGTTTACCTTTTAACTGGGAAACTGAACTACAAAATTTGGGAACAGGAGAATATTTAAGTTCTGTCCCTTTTCAGTTCCCATCAGGTCGGGAAGCCCGAATTAGGTAGATGTGGCATGGAGGTGCAAACCGATTTAATGGCAATTTTCACAATCAGGATGAGAAGAGTCCAGCTGACAGAGCATAATGATAGCAAAAGCACTGAAGACTTATATACCGCTTCACAGTGCTTCACAGCCCTTGCTAAGCGGTTTACAGGGTCGGCCTCTGGCTCCTCATTCCTCTCCTACCACCCCCAAGGCTGACTTCAGAAAAAGAGGATTTCCATGCAAAAGAAACAGGAAAAGGGAGAAGCCAAAGAGCATCTGAGCAAACCGATGCATTCCAAAGACTTCGGTTTTGCCACATGTTTGCTTCCCAATCGAAGCATGTTACAGACATCGGTCTCCAAAAGACCTGTCCGAGCATTTGCAATGCATTCAAATATAAACAAATGGTCACCTCTCCTCAGAGAAATGCTGCCAGATTGGGTGAAAATGCAGGAAAAAAGCAAGCAAAATCTCTCTCTCCCCTTTCCCCCCCCCCATCCTGTCACTTTCCCCTTTGAATTCTACCCTTCCTTTTCCTGTTATTGAAAACCAGCACCCAAGCCATCCTCTGCTCCCCTACCCAACCGGTTGGGCACCAGCCTGCTCCAACGCTCCCGTTTCCCCCCTTGGCCCAAAATTAAATCAACCAGCCCAAGAGTTTCTGGGATTCCTTGGCAGGTGGCAGCAGTGAGCCAACCTTGGCTGCTCCGCAGAAACTAGAACCAGACCTAGTTAGGAGAGTCGGATGGAAGACCACCAGGGAACACCAGGGCTATAAATAGACAAGGAAGTTTTCAGGGGGGAAACAACTTCACAAGAGGAAGCCGTGGCGAGCTATTTCTGCATTGCTACCGAGGAAACGGCAGGGATGAACCGTCTAAGAGCTGAGCCTCATTTGTGTTCCTTGACGAGGCTTTGCCATCGTGGTGTTTGGAGAAACCGGGGAAAGAAAATCGTTACGTAGCAGAAAGAGGGGTTGGAGATTTTTGTTGCTCCTGTTAAGTATGAAAAGGAACGTCAAGTGCTGTAATGAAGTACCCGAAAAGTAAAAGATGTTGGTGGACCGCAGCCTGTGCCCTTTTGAGTGGCTGGAAGCTTTGCAAGCTTTCCAGCCAAAAGGAAACTTTTGTGACAAAGAACAAGTCCTTGGAAGAAGAAGAAGAGAGAGAGAGAAAAAAAAAGAACAGAAAACAAGGGAGAAGTAAAAGTCAAGCGAGCAAGAATAATGACTCTGGGCTACCTTCTTTCTCCTCCTTCTCCTCCTCCATGGTCACAGCTGATGTGATGTACTTGGTTCCTTGACAGATATGGATGTTCCAGCCAATTCCAGCTATTTCTCACAAGTAGAACATAGCACGCCTCCGATAAATGCGATTGCGTCTCAGGTATGGCAGAAGAGCGTCCCAAAGCGTTCAGGAGCTGGCCGCCAGCATCTCAGTGGCTTCCACCTTGAGGAGGTAGAACAACTTTGGGAAAAGGTGACCTTGCCCTTTTTTTACTTACACACGTGCGTATACACAGACAGCTCTGCCCTCGTGTGTCAAAATGGCACATTTGAGGGCTTTCAAAGCTGAATGATCCCCTTACCAGCATCACTGAAAGGAACCAGAACTGCCACGGTGGGTCGGAGGGCGAAAAACCAGCCAATGGTCTACCCCATCTCTCTCTCTCTCTCTCTCTCTCTCTCTCTCTCTCTCTCTCTCTCTCCCTCCCTCCCTCCCTCCCTCTCTCTCTCTCTCTCTCTCTCTCTTTGGAAAGAAGTGAAGACTTGCACGTTCAGCATTTTTCAGATAGGATCAAGATTTAAAAGTCTCCAAAGGAAAAGATTCCATCTCAAATTAGACCATAGAACTCGGAGACTGAAGTCAAACCGTCCTGCCATAAACCAACAGTTGAGAGACAAATTATGGGATGAGACCCAGCATGTCCTCCTGGGGGTTGTGTTTAACAATAAACCCATTATATTATTAACTTGGTTCAATGGAAACCACAGTAGGGATTGTACCAATTTAATTTTGAGCACTGCAGGAAGCTTCAAAGGTGCAAAAACCGAAGGAATGAAAAGAGCTGCTATCTTAAGGCATTTCTGGGGTACGTAACCCCTGTATCTGCACCACTCGCTGCTAAAGTCCACAGCTGAGCAGTCTGCTGATCTTACCAAGATGATTTTCTTCTCCATTCACACGTTTTTACGGTATTTGCTCTTCCTGCTTTACACTATTTCTGTATTATAACTGAATTTAACAGGGTAGGAAGAGGGGGCCTTGGAGGCCTTCTAGTCCAACCCTTGCTCAAGCAGGAGACCCTATCCCATTTCAGACAAGTAGCTGTCCACTCTCTTCTTAAAAGCCTCCAGTGATGGAGCCGCCACAACTTCTAGAAGCGAGCTGTTCCACTGGTTAACTGTCCTCATTGTTAAGAAGTTTCTCTTTAATTCCACTTCGCTTCTCCTCTCCTTGCTCAGTTTCTATCTGTTGCTTCTTGTCCGGCCCTCTGATGCTTTGGCGAATAGGTTGCGTTCTGGGAGTACCGGAGGCATAACCCATTTTATCTGGGTTCAGTTCTGACTTCTCCTCCCTTTGCGTTCTGCGTGACCTCCACACACACACACCAAACCAGCATCTCCCTCATGAATGAACCTCTCTGTCCAAAGTAGCCAGTCCTGAGACATGACAACTGAATGGAGCTTCTGTCCATGCCTATACAACAAGCCACGATCTTCTGGTCTGAATGTAATTCAAAGTCATTGTGGGTGGAGTCAAGCCTTCTGAATCCTTGCTTTCACGAATCTCAACGTGATCTTTGAAGTAGCATCCCCAGCCCTTCCTCGATTCTGGATGGTAGAGGATCAGGAAAGTGAAGGAGCCACGCATTTTAAATGAAACTTCTCAACCAGTCCAGCTGCAGTGGAGAATGTCAACCTTCCACTGACATTTTATTCCATTATTTAAATTACTGGTTATGCTGCTGGCTTTATCTTATTGACAGCACATCTTGGCAGAGGAAAAAAAATTAATCTGCCTTGGAAACTAAAATAAAAGCACAGGGCAGTCAGGGAAATCCAGTTGGGAAGGTGATTTTGCACTAATACTTCTTGGGTTTTGGATGCGCTTCCCTCTCCCTTCTGCTTCTGAAACCTCAGGACAAGAGAGAATTGTGGAAGAACTGTGTGATGTGCAGGCTAGCCAGATGTACATATTCCTGGTGGATTTATGCAGAGCATCAGAAACTTCTGGATTCTGCACCATCGGCGATTCTTCTGCCTTGATTGGTGTACGTTGGAAAGGCCCATCACTTCTGTCCTTGGCCAGAATTCCCTCCTACTGCTGTTTGTTTTTTTAAAAAAAAATCTAGAAATAATTCTTCCTCTAGGGCTTCTTCACTGTCCTCAAAGGAGACAGATGGACCCAGAGAGGTGCTGGGCTGGACTTCATTGGATGTCCTCAAGGAAAGGCTGGAGAACCACCTCTTGGGGGTGCTTTCATTTTGGTCCTTGGCCCGAGTTTGGGAGTGGGTTGTGGAGGGTTGGCTGAATTCCATGGTCTTGAGATTGCCCTCCATCCCTCGGTTGCTACAGATCTTGGAAGGCCTTGAAACACATTTTCTCTTAAAATCTGATCCACAGTTTCTCTTAAAATCTGATCCAAGGAGTTTAGTCTCAGATGGGGTTAGGACAGAGGTCTCCAAACTTGGCCACTTTAAGACTTGTGGACTTCAATTCCCAGAATTCTCCAGCCAGCTGGCTGGAGAATTCTGGGAATTGAAGTCCACGTCTTAAAGTGGCCAAGTTTGGGGGGCCCAAGTTTAAAGTTGCCAAGTTTGAGGAGAACATGGGAAGATGCCTATCTCCAAAAAAATTTGGTCTATCTTCCCTTGCTCTGCCTGGGGATTGTGGGGCTGAGAAGGGTCACCAGACTGGCCCTGTGGGAGACCCCCCTCCTGCTCTGCCTTCCTTGGCCCTAAGACCCCTGGGGGCAAAGACTCAGCAGCAGCCCGTGTTAGCGTGTTCTCCCTCACCGTGCCCAGAAATGGTGCCCTCTCTTAAGAGTAAGTTCATGAAAGGAAAGCAAAAAAAATACTTCAATAAAATCAGGAAGAAGGAACATCAAAGTGAAGTTAACTGTCAATTAAAATGTGATTTTTTTTAGAAAAACAAAAAAAGAAAGAAGGGGGACTGCAATCTCGCTGTTGTTTTCATAACATCTATTTATTATGAGTGGGGATTTTTTTTTTTAATCTGAAAGCTTCTCGTTAGTAAAGCATGAATTTTTTATGCTCTATTTTCTGCATTCTTCTCCTTGTCTCAGCTTCATGCGGCATTTAAGAAGAGCAGCAGATCCGTGAGTTACCCTCCAGCTCGCTAAATCACCACATAATAGGATATAACCAGCACATTAATTACCGCCATCAAGAGAATCAGGAGGTCTATCTGTAAATATTAAAGCAGCCACCCTACCTCAAACGGGAGGGCTCCGAGACTGAGGCACTTCAGGGGTCTGTGAATTTTGAAAATAGACCCCTGGCTGCACAGGAAACCCCACATGTTTCTGATGCTATCGGCCACCAAGAGCTGGCATGGCTGAGAGGAGTTGGAAGCATGCACAGAGACCAGCCATGCTCAGCTCGGTGTGCGCATGATGAGGCTGGAGGGTCTGTGACAGCCTCCAACTGGCACTGATCACTAGCACTGATGACGTTACCTAGATGGGTAATGAAATGTCCGCTAAGAAACAACCAAGCTCAGAGAGCTCCAGGGACCCCACAGTTCAACCCTGAGAATACAAACGTTCTCCTTTATCAGTAGCTCCAATGCCCCAAGGCAAGATGCCCTGAAAAAACATGAGAGACGTTCATGAGAAAGCTGTGTTGTTTCCCACCTTCACAAATCTTGTATGAGCCACAGTGACGCAGTGGTCAGAGTGCAGTACTGCAGGCTACTTCCGCTGACTGCTGCCTGCCTGCAATTTGGCAGTTCGAATCTCATCAGGCTCAAGATTGACTCAGCTTTCTGTCCTTCCGAGGTGGGTAAAATGAGGACCCAGATGGTTGGGGGCAACAGGCTGATTCTGTAAACCACTTAGAGAGGGCGGTCAAAGCACTGTGAAGCGGTAAATCTGAAGAGCTATTGCTATGACACGTGGCCAGGCTCCAGGGTTTTCATGGGCATCGTGGCTCCCATCCAAAGGCCCTCAAGCCCATGTGGAGCTCCTCAGAACCTCCTTCCAGGGTGGCATCCCCCTCCTCAAAGTCCCACTTGGATGCCGTCTACATTGATAGCAGAGACAACCCAACATTGATCGGAAATGATTGGCAAATCGCAGAAGGTTATTCAGAAGAATTGTTATTTTGGGGAAGAGGGACTTGTTCTGTCCAGAGAAAGTGAAGTCAGCTGCTGCAAACTTCATAGACAGGCCCATTCGGGGTTCCTGGTAACAGTAGAGAAATCAATGGACGTTGCCCCCATCCAAAATATATTAAACAATGTGCAGTCATCGATCCGAAAGAAAAGAAAAACAAACTTAAAGTGCATGATGTCCAGTCTAAAGCCAGTTCGCACCCAAAACCAAGCATGACTAGATTGCGTTCGGACCCAAGGATTTCTGCCCACCATGGTTGGGGCACAAATTGGCCAACTTTCAAGAGACTTTGTGGTCCTCATTGTTTCATGGGAATGGCACCATTGCCTGTTGGGAGTGGTCTGAATAGTTTGGGTTTAGAGATGACCTCCGTCCTCTAAGGATTATAAATATGACCTTTCAGAAGTAAACGTGTGACTGCTTCAACTTGGTGTCTGAACACCACATCCTTCCCTTCTCCACCTCCAAAAGAAGAGCTCATGCCATCAATATTGATTCCACCGCTGCTGGCGTGGATGTTTCTTGACAATCCAAGCCCTCGGTCGAACCAGGGAAAGCAGCTTCAAAGAGTACAAAGGAGACACAATTCAGCAGCTGATCATTTCATTCTAAGCAAATATTTTTTCCATGTCAGGGAAAAGAGACACATGTTTGCAAAAGGACAGGTCCCTTGTATCTTGTCTTACTGTGGCCACAAAGAACGCCCCGAGTTAATGGCCTGGATAGGAAGAGAACCCCACCGTTCCCTGGCCGGTATCCTTCCGAGAGGCCTCTGAACCATCTTTCACCCAACGTAATCCAGCACTGCAACATTTTTCTGGGCAATTAACCTTCCTAGCAGTGGATGCCAACCAGTAGCGTGAAACCGAGAAGGCCCACTGATGACCTGGGGACCAATCCGTCCTGCAAAGCACTTTTATACAGCCATAAAGCTCTTTTCTCCTGACTCTTTCACTTCTACCATACCATGGGAGGAAGCCACTTGGCTTCAACACCTCTCGTTGTGTTTTGTCAGCAAGGCCCGAACAGGCAATGGCAAAGCCTGAACCGCCAGGCAGAAATCGGAAAGGCTTCATAGAGCCTGCAAAATAAAAAAAAATAGACTTTTAGGCATCGCCAAGGTGTAAAGGAACAGCCAAGAATTTAGAAGGTTGCTCTGAAGCGAGGAGAGAATTTTCCAGCCTGGTGTTCTGCAGACATTCTGAGTTGCAAGTCTGTCTAACCCTGGCCTAGGAAGTGGCAGCCAATCTTAGCTCATGTCTCCGTGTTCTCTCCTGTCTGGTGCCCTTCAGATTGGTTAGACGACATTTGGTGGGTTCCTGGCTAGCGCAGCCACACATCCCAAAAAGTGGCAGTTCTGAGAACTGAAGTCCAGTCCAGCTAAGAGAGGGTCAGGGGAAGAAACCAGGGATGGGATTCCACCAGTGTTACTACTGGTTCGGTGATTATGAACCGGTAGCATCCGACCCCTGGAGGAAACGGCTGGGTCTGGAGTTGGCTATCTGGGCAACTTCTGCCTCCACGCAAAGCAGGTTCACTGGAGCCAGAGCCGTTGGCAGCCATTTTTTAATCCCGGAAGCTCACTTAAGAGGAAAGGAGGAGGATGTCGGCTTTCAAAGGAGGTATCTCCTCCAGCCTCACTAAGAAATAAAGAGTTATCTGGCACTTGGCACCCTAAAAACAACCATGGGCTGCTATTCTTGGGGAAATCACCTCAAAGGTCTTGTTCAAAAAAGCCACTAAACTGTTTCTGCCCCCTACCTGGTCGCAAGATCCCAGCTGCAGGTGCCAAAAGCTACCTAAGTAGCCCCGCATCTGCTGGGGGGGGGGGCACTGTCCGGTTCTTCTTCCCACTCCGACTTCGCTGAGTCCTGTGGGCTTCAAGGATGTTCAGTCAGATCCAGGGCAGTGAGAGAGGTGCCAGCTAGCTGTCGTTTTTCTCCCAGCCCACATACATCAGTACAGAGCCTGTCATTTGCCTGGGGTGTCTTTGTAATTTGAGTTAAGCTTAGAAGTCAAAATAAGTGAGAGGCCTGAGGGAACATTTTTTTAAAAAAAAAAATTCCCTTTTCGTGTGCATGTCAAGAAAGGGCATAAATCTCTGTTGAAAGCTGCTGCATCAGAGATGGTTCTACGGAAGCGCCGTTGTGCAGGGAAAGGTCGAACGTAATACTTTCTCGGAAAAAGGCAGAGCTGGGAGAGTTGAACGTTTTAACAGTGCGCACCGAGAAGTGGATTATATAACCTATCAAAACAAGCAGCCGGGAGAAGATGGTGGGTTTAGGCTGCCGGGCTGAAGAAACTGGGGCCCTCCAGGATGGCCCTGGGTGATGCCACCCAAGAAGAGGTGAGCAAGGACAGGGAAACGCAACGTCAGAAGCGCAAACATGGGAAGCAAAAGAGCCGCATTGAATCAGCTGCAATGCCCTCCTCTTTTCTGCAGAATCCCCCTTGCGATGCAGAAATGGGGCTACTACCACACCTTGTGGTCACAATGTGGCTTACAATGTAAGTTAACGATGACTGGCCTCACCCAAAAGCTCCAATCGTTGTTCTATCGGGCAGTGTCTGCAGTCCACCCAACATTCTGAGCCAGACCCAAAGACCTCGCCTCGTGGCTTGGCCAAACCTATGAATCCGAAACAAGGGTATGAATCCCCCGCATGTGTGAAAGTGATCTGGAGGTGGAGGGCGCCCTCGGTTGCCCAACAAAGTCTTCCTTAACTGCCCACAGAAGATAATTGAGGGGTTAGGATCATCTAATCCAGGGTTCTCCAACCTTGGCAACTTTAAGGCGCATGGACATAAAACTCCCAGAATTCGACAGCTACTGGTGGTGGCTGATGAATTCTGGGAGTTGAAGTCCATGCGCCTTAAAGTTGCCAGGTTGGGAATCCCTGATCTAAGCCAACCAATTGAACCCTCCCTGAAGAACACCTGCCTGGCCTCTTCTTAGAGATCTCCTTGCCTCCTTTCGCCTTTTGGAAAGAAAAACAAAACTCAACCACCTTTTCCACTGTGGATGGCAAAGCCACTTTCCCCACTGGCCGGACAGAATTTTCCCAGACCAAACTTGCCAGGATGGTGACTGACATCATGACTGATACCCGTCTCCGACAGTGATTAATGGAATACACAATTATCTCCTCTGATCACTCTTGGAATTGGAATTCAGATGGGTTCTATCCCATCGCCGCCACGGAGACAGCTACCTGCAGTGTCCAGGGCTGCGGGCACAGTGGCCAGCACCAGCTCAATGCCCACCTGGTGCAGAAGCCTCATTAAAAGCCCAGGATCGGATAAGAAAACAATATGTCAAAGAATCCTGTCCAACTGGCTGGTGCACGGAGCAGCTTTCAACCACAGTTCGTATCAACAGCTGGTGACCCACAAAAGAATTTGCCAGCTGATTCATCATCCCTCTCTTTTCACCAATTAGTCAGTTTCATTGGCTGATAGCTCCACAGACTCCAAACTTCAGCACTGGAGCCAACGAAAGGGAAGAGTGATAGCCCCTCCTTAATAAGCCAAAGCCCCCCCCCCACTCTATGTTCTGTTTTCATAGCTTCCTTTGGCTTCCCATTTACAGGAGGGAGGGAGGATCAGCTATCGATTTGAAGGAGCCCCCTTGCCCACCCAAGTCTGGCTGGTTTATCCATTCAGCCTTCAAATGGCTGAATTCTACAAATTTCACTGAATTGATCTCCGTGGGTGGCCCTTCAGCAGTTGCTGATATGGTAAAAAGTGCCCACGAGGAGACAATTGCGCTGAAAGATGTATGAAGATGCCCTCTCCTTGTGAGTACAAATGAGTCAAGAAAGAACACCAAGGACTAATCAAGGAGAAGCTCTACCTTCCTGAAAGCAGAAGACACTGGTGTTTAACATGGAGAGGACCCAGAGAAGCAGATGAAGACCATTTCCGCATATCACATTTGGCCGTGGTTTGCTTACTCTTGGTTTAAGCCACCAACTGGCAACGTCTCTGCCAAACCTACCACGCTATGACTTAGTGTTGGGTGAACCTTGCTGAAAGACCAACAGCTGGACAGAGAGGCAAAGTAGAAGGCATGACCAAGGACTGGAGAGGGTCCTGATCCAGCAGATGGAGGGCAGACTGCAAGGTTGGATGAGGCAACCGTCCAGAGACCCCCATAAGGAGAAGTGCTCAGACTCCTAACATCTAAATCATCACTTTTGATACCAACCAATCATGAACTCATATTCCATGGAAGCTGATTTTATTCCACTAGGATAGGGGAGTCAGGAACTCCACATGTTGAGAATCCACGACTCTTAGCAACCGCAATCAACGGAGATACTGGTTGGCAATGATGCAGGAAACCAGCGTGAGGAACATCAGAAGGACCCCAGTTCCTCACCTCATGTGAGAAGAAGCCACAAAGGAAGCCCATTCATTACTCCAGACTGTCTGCTCCACAAACGCAAATCTTGATTACTTCACCAATCAGTTTTAAGAGCTCATGGCTCCATGTTTAACCGCAATAGCTTCCAATTATTAGGAAGTCTGACTTACAAGAGGCCCTTTTGTGCAAATTCCACAAGTATTAATTGAGGGAGAAATGGGGAACCCAAATCTGCTATTTTAGGAGAGGAAAATGCAAGGCTATGGGAAATGTGTGAAGATTATTTTGGGCCAGCAAGGGACTTAAAACGTGAAAGAAAATGAAATGGAATGTGACAAGCGTGTTCCATAGAGCCAGGGCTGGAAAATCTGAAAGAATGTGGCTTAAGCATTGTCAATTGCTATTCACACTCTGGTGACAGGAACAGTCCAACATCCGAGTTGCAATTCCCCAAAAGTGGCTGTGGGAAAACAGCTTTATCCATGGCTGCACAAGAGGAAAAGCTACCACTTCCTCTTCCACACGAAGGGCCACGGTGACAAAGGAACAGCTTTTTCAGTGGCTGATGAGATACTGTAGGGACGGCCTCTACAAACTGCGGCTTCCACAATTCCTGGTCAACAGACAACAAATATGGGTTCTACAGCCTCAACACAAGTCCAGGAATCTACTCTTGAGTTGACCTTGGGTAGAAACTTCAAGTTAACTTCAGCAGTGAACGAATCAATGTCAGAATTCATCCAAGTGGACAACTTGCCAGTGAACACAAAAGAACATGCCGTAAGGATGGCCTCAGTACGATCAACAGACTATGGAGGAAGTGCATGAAGAGCTGCCCCAGACATCTGCTAGTTTTCACTACAATCAAGGACTATTGGACATCAACAGCAAGAGACAACCTTTCTCCAGTTGGTGCCCTTTGGATGCAGTAGATTTCAATTCCCATCATTCCCAGCCAGCATAGGATATAGGAGTGGACATCCAATCCAGCTGGAGGTCCTCAACCTAGGAACGGTAGGGAGAAGGCCCTCTTGAGGGATGCTCAAGAGAAATGAGATGCTCAGGGATGCTCCAAGAGAAAGCCGGGGAGGTTCCACCTCACCCATTCCATCCATGGTGGAGCAAGGATGGGCTTGCTGATGGGCTTCTATGAGCACATGTATTTCAAGCAAGCCTCCGGACCAGCTGCTTGGAATTTGCTTAACTGACAGTGAGGACACAACATCTACAGAAGGAGGCCTGCAAGGATGGGCATTTGGCAGAGCTACTCAGATGAATGAGGACTACACAGCTGTCCTTTCTGATGCCTTTGAGTTGGAGGCATAGAAATTGGGTGAGGGTCTTACAAACGCAACCCACTGGCTTCCACTTGATGCCCATCAAAGTGAACATGGCCAAAGACTTGTCTGGAAAGTGTGAAAGGAGAGATTACAGATGTCCAAGTTATCCATTCAGCTACCCTTAAAACTCCTGAAGCTTCTCCCATAGGGGCTGTGGTGCTGCCCACTTCTGGGGTGGTGGATGCCAAGATTGTGGGGTGGACCTCAAGGGACAACATGAGCTATGAGTGGGGAGAAGTCAGGGTTGGTCTAGCCTCCTTTTCGACAAATCGCTTCCTGCTAACGTTCCTGAAAAGGATTTTAATGGCGTCAAACTCGGCACGCTTTGAAATTAGCCTTTTTAGTGAATCTTTCACATGCAATGTGAAATTACACACGAGTTGCGCAGTGACAGTTTTGTACTGTAGGTGAAAACATCAAAGGCCACCCCAATCTACCTTTGAAGACCCAAGGGGTTCTCAGGCTGCCAAGCCTCCGTAGACAAGAAGAGGGAGAAAAAGATCTAAGCACTCGGGAACTATTTGAAGCAGCGTCAGCCTAAGTTGGGTTTAATTTAGTCTTTCTTTCCAACCTGCCTTTTTTACATTAAAAAAAAAAAAAAAGTAAGATTCAAAAGAGGAAATGCAGGATGAAAAGGAAGAGACAGAATTATTCCTGACTGTCAGGCTATAATAATGCATAAATACATGGAAATTTCACCAACATGGCTGCTGCGTTTGTCCAGCTGCAAAGCCTCAGAGCGACACGCGATGCAGAATTATGCAACAAAGATGAGTTTGCAAATGAACCTGAAATTGGATTCCAGGGGAATCCCCCAAAGTGTGGGGGCTGTTTAGAGGGAGCTCTTGGGAGGGCTGATCTTCCTGATTCCACCTGGAACAGATCCCACCCTCTAGTCCAGGGGTCTCCAACCTTGGCAACTTTAAGCCTGGAGGACTTCAACTCTCAGCTTTGCTGGCTGGGGAATTCTGGGAGTTGAAGTCCTCCAGGCTTAAAGTTGCCAGGGTTGGAGACCCCTGCTCTAGCCCACTGAACCCTGTTCGTCCCACCCCTCAGAAAACTGCCGGGAAAATGCCACGACAGTTGAGCTTTCGCTGATTAAAACCAACTTCCAGAAACTGAAGTCCAACTGAAGCCAAGGATCAGTGGAATAAAAACACCTAAGAATCTGCTTGGCTTGCTGGACCAAATTAGATCTTTCAGCCCGCCCCTTTTCAGGAGGATCACAGGCTTCATTGGCCAAATGGCCAGAAACCCCAAATGGTTTAATAGAGGCTGGCCAATCTCTTAAGACCACACCTGGGACGTCCCTTGGTAGCCAAAGCTTAGATTAAGTTCCTGGCTCTGCACATTAGTTTCCCTCTCCTCTCCTCTCCTCTCCTCTCCTCTCTCCTCTGCCATTAATTGAAACAATCTGTTCCAGGGATTGTGACTCCCTTGTGGCTGGAGGCTTCCCAAATGTCTTTGCAGACTCCATGGCCATTTTGAGCAATCCTGGCAGCTTCTGATCTGCTAATTGTTTAAAGGGAGACGAGGAAAAGGAGAAGGAGGTTGCCAAAGGATTTGGGGGAGAAGGACAAGGCTCTGAAAAGGGGGACCTTCAGGGGTGGTTGACCAAACGGACTCCTGTGTCTGTCTTGAGCTACAGCAGGTCGTGCTTAAGGTTGGATCTCGTGATTCCAGAGCAGAGAAACAGGCCAGGCCAACCAAGCCGTCTGGGGTGTATCTGGAGGGCTGGTTCCTCTCAAGCGCTGCCAAGTGAGGGTTCCTTCTAATGAGGAAACCTTGAGCTGGAGATCGGCCCCGGGGGAAGGCGGGGAAATGTGGAGGAGAGGAGCTACCATCAATAAAGCTGAGCAGCCCAGCCAAGGCGACAGGGTCGCCTTCATCTTGGGAAATCTCATGTGTTCTAAAAATATCTGCTCTTTCTGGCTTTCGCCTTCTTCCTCCGCTCTCTTCAATTCTCAGGGCCAGGATTTGGGGCACAGCTGAGTTTAATAACCTGTTCTTGGTGGCAAAGTCCAAATAGGACCAAAAGACGACCTTCTCATAACATCCAGCTAACAACCAACATTTTCTCCATCCTAAAATCACTCGTTTGGGTTCTGCTCTTCGTTAAAAACCACCCAACCTTAATATTCCAGGAACAGATAAATAAATCTTTGGGCCACGAAGCTTTTGGCTATTTCGGAAATCATCCTCGGATGTTGCCACAGCGATGACCAAGCAAGATCCTCCTGCTCAACCAGCAAGAACAAATTCTGAAGAAAGTTGGTCTTCAGCATCTCCAAGGCAACCTCTCCTAACACCCTTCCTCTAGATATTCTGCAGCACTACTTTGGGCATCGGGTGGCACAATGTATTGTACCCGGGATGGATGGGAATTGTAGTCCCAACCATCCTTTGAGAGCCACCAGCCCACAAAGGGCCTTGCTTCAGTGGTTGCACTGTATCTCCCAAGAACAGCCTTTGTGTAGAACGGCCCCACATGGATTTGAAAGGACCGAGAAAGGCCTGGGATTAAACTGGCCTGCTCAACAATTTGCAAGTCTCCTTGTCCCCACACTGTTAAGGCTTGACGGGGTTGGATTGTGACCTGACATCTGACACGTGCGTTGCTCCTGGGAGTCGTCCGTCATGGATCCGGGCTTAGGGAGCTATGTGCTTATTCAGGCAATTCAAACTAAGCAAACCAGAGCTTCTTGTGGGAGCCGATCGCTCTCTGCACCCTTCCTGCCTTCGAATGGAGAGCGGGGGGGGGCTCTTTGCCAGTTTGTGATTCTAAGGGGGGGGGACAAGGACAAGACCACCCCCAAGGACCAATCGACAGAGCCTTCTCGGTTGTGGTCCACCGGAACCCACTTGGGTCTATTTGCTTTCCCATAGGAGCAGGGTTAAAGCCGCTGTGCAGCTCCGATGGTTACCCCTTGGGAGAGGAAGGGGCGCAGCCCTTGCCCTACCTGTTGCTAGCCCTTTGGTGAGCCAGGGGTGCCACCAGCTGCCCAGAGCAGCCTAGCGAGGGACAAGAGGGATCCCTGAGCCCCGGAGCTGGCGAGGAGGAGGGCAGAATGGTGCCCCATCCCTGCCAGAGTGCCTGGCGGAATCCCCTCCCTCTCCTCCTTTTGTCGCTGCTTCTTCTTTGCTTTCATCTCCGCAAACTGTCATCACTGTTGTACCAACAGCCTCCTGCCACGGCGGCTCCCACTGAATAGCTCTTGGAGGCTAAACAAGATGCGTTAAGTGAGCCTTGCCAATTATCTCTGGCGTGTTTTCGCTTGCAAGCCGACTTATTTCCTTTCGCCGGCATTGTTGGACTGTCTGCACCCTTCTTAAATATAATAAGTGCCACTTTAGAAGCCATTGTTCTTTTAACGGCAAACAGGGGGTTGTAAATCTCGCTCTTCCACACACAGCCCCCACCAAGCCATTGTCAGTGCCTCTGCGGAGAGCACCGAGCACTTTGCTCTCCTCCTCCGCCCCCACTCCTCTTTCTCTCCTCCCCCCCCCC
>NW_020716779.1:891764-909018 GCF_900518725.1 Notechis scutatus | reverse complement strand
GACACTCTTGAGGGTAGCGTTGTTCCTATTTGTGCTCCTGGGGTTTCATGAGGCCCATCACGGTTGGGAAAATGGACAGCGGCCCCAAGAGCTTTGGCGAGACTCCCATCCCTCCTGCCAGGGAAAGGGGATGAGATGGCCTTGTTTCTCCCCAAAACCTCTTCTGACACTCAAAGGGGACAGCCCATGATCGGGAACCAGTGAAGCCGGCTTCCCAAAATCAAGCAATCCAGGGCTGTTCTACCACAAGGTCTGGAGGACTCCCAAGAGAGCCACCAAGCTCACGCCCTTGATGAAGAGTAAGACGCTGACCATGGAGTCATGGAAGGGAAGGCCTACCAAACCACGCCACCCCACAATCCTCAAAAAAAAAACCCATACATTTTGCAATTTCCACTGAGGGCACACATGTCCCTTCATCCCACCGTGTCGCACAGTGAACGTGGATGGACTAGGAGCAAACGTGGGCTAGAACATTCAAGATGTCCTCCACATGATGCATTGGGGTTCTCCGCACCAACCATTATTCCCATAGGATAATAAGGAAAGCAGGGGAAACCTTAGAGGGTCCACATACCGCCTACTCTGCCTTCTGCCCCCAAATAAATCCCACCCAATCTCTCTCTAGCATCCTCCCCTTCTCGTTGTGATTGGTATTGCTCAAGATGCGTTTCTTCTTCTCCTTCATCCATGCTGAGGATAATTATAAATTTCCCCCAACAAACCCTCTGTTGGCATGAAATGTATCTTCACATTTTCTCACTTAATGCCTCCCCCAGCCCAGAGCTGCCTTGCAGCTGTAACCAATTTTTTTTAAAAAAAATCCTGGGGCTCATTAATGCAAAAATGTCAAGATCTACCTTTTTGAGGGGGGGGGCAAAAAACCCACCCCAACCACTTCTATGATTTCTAGTTGCCAATTTCAGTCCATACAAAGGGAGGGAGGGAGGGAGCTGCTGGACGTTTCCTCCAGTGTATTCCTGCAACAGTTGGCTATACTTTGCATCTCTCCCTTCCTAAAGAGAGTTCCGTGGTTAAAAACAACACAATTGTCTAGACGTGATGTGTCAGTCCCCAACAATTCTGTCCTAGCTTTCAAGAAAGTGATGATAGATAGATGGATAGATAGATAGATAGATAGATAGATAGATAGATAGATAGATAGATAGACGGACAGATATTAAGTCAATGGCAACTCGCACAGATAGACCTCTGCCATCGTGGTCTGTCCCAATTTGGCCCTTCGGGTCTTCTTATGGTGCCCCCATTGCCTCCCAGTCCCCCCCATCTTGGTGCTAGTGATCCCCTTCTCTCCTGCCCCCTCTCCCAGCTTCAGAGCCTTCCCCGGAGAGCTGATGGGTCTTTGCACCGAAGGAGGACAATTTGACCCTGGTCATGAGCCTCGAGTGAGAACGCTGGGTTGATTTGTTCAGTGCGCCATTATTTTAGGCACAGATTCATTGGCGGCCTTTGGTTCCTTTCCAGGTCTACCTCCCGATTGGCCTATCCTGTTCTGCGCAACTCAAGGTACAGTCAACTTTCTAGGTACACAAAGTCACGACACTCCTATTCAAAATGAGGACGATTATTTTCTTCTCCTGCTAGAGGCCCGGGTTAAAAGCCAGGCAGCTCTGCAAATCCACACAACTGGGCAGCTGCCAACATGTCCATCTCCCTGCAGAGGCTCCACAGACACCACAAAAAGGTCTTTCCCCCGTTCTCTGGGTCTTAAATCGGGTCGCGGCGAATGCTGCCGTTCCCTGCTCTGAATGCAGCACAAGGCAGCCCAACCCTCTCGGGAATCGGGGGGGGGGGGGGGGGGTAGAATCCAAAGAAGTAAATAAATCACAATCAAAAGGATCAAAAGAATACAAGCTAAGTAGTCACAGTAATTAGCACAGCAGCACTTAACAAAGAATCAAACATTGCCTAATGGTAATTAGTTGTTTGGCAAAGGCCAATTAATTTCACCAGTTGATACAAGCAACTCAAATGAGGCAAATATGAAATGGGGGAGGGAGGGAGGGTAGAAGGGGGCAGTGGAGGAGTTGGGAGAGGAAGGGATCACACTGTGTGGAGCTCCAGAGGGTTGGTGTGCAGAGGAGGAAAGCAGGCCTGGAGAGCAATTGGGCGGGGGGGGGGGGGGGGGGGGGGGGGGCGCGGGGGAGGCCCGGCGCGGGGGGGGGGGGGGGGGGGGGGGTGGACATTGGCAAACCACGCCTACTAGGGGCAGGAGGAGGGATCAACTGTCAGGGAGGCAGGAAGGGAGAAGAACAGAAGCAGAAGAAAGCATCATCCAAGCCCAGGGAGACCTTCAATGTCCCTCGTCAACTGCTCATTCTCAGAAAAGTTGGGGTCATCCAGATTTTTGCAATCCTTGACTCGTCCCAGGGGGAGACCCCAGCTGACCTCCCTCCCATCTGCTCATGGATGGGGTTTGCCTGGCACCTGACCTGCTCAGGTGAAGGAGAAGACCCAAGGCTTCTCCAAAGAACCTGCACGGAGCCAAGCATCTACCCAATGAGCTATCAAACCAGGTGATTTCAGATCCAAATATTTTAAAATAAATCAACTTTTGGAGTGCCACAAGCACTAGGACCTTGGTTCAAAACCCATGATGGGAACAGTGGTTAAACAATGGGTATTCTACCACAGCCGCTGATGGAACCCCAGTTCATCCTGCAATGAAAACTTCTGAAATTCTCCCCTGGCTTCAGAACTCCAAGTTCCCTTCTAAAGGTGAACAGTGGTAAAGTGAGAATTTTCCCCTTTTGCTTAGATTTATATACTGCCTTTGTTCCAGGAATTTAAGGTTGTATGCACGGCACTCCAACCTCCAGTGTGGAGAGAGGAGGACGGGCCCAAGTCCTCCTTGGCTGAGGGTGAACTGAAGGTCCTCCCAACCCCAGTCCAGCACCTGCACCACTGCCCATCCTGGGTCTTGGGGGAGAGGGAGGACCTGGCCAGAGACCCCCCTCCCCCTAGGAGGGACTTCCACGGCTGAGTATCAGGTGGAACCTGGGCCAGCAAGGTCCGAACACAGCGGCCAAGAAAATGGCTTGCCTGCTAGAGGAAGCTTTTGCACAGCCAAAGAATGGAGGAGAGGAGAACAGGCTGCTCCAGCAAGAAGCTGGAAGGTGCCGCCGTTGGGTAAGCAAATATATTTTCATCCCCAAATTTGGTTCTGAGCTGCCCTCGCTGGCCCAGCGTTCAATTAGTGGCTCTGTTGCCTTCTTGTTCCCTGCAAATGTTGATCGCTTCGGAGAGGCGCCTAAATTGTGGTTGATGAGTTTTACAACACAAACAGCTGCAAGCACTTATGGCTATCTGATACCTGAGGGCTTTGCTCATTAAAGAAAATAATAAAATAAAGCTTAAAATCTAATGAGAAAAGATTATCCGGGAAGACAAGAAGAAAAGCACTGAAGAAAAAAATGAGTTGGAAGGAGCCTGGTCTGGCAGTCACAAATGTAGGGAGTCCTCGACTTACAACCATTCGTTTGGCGTTACAAGGGCACTGGAAAAGGCGACTTATGACCAGGCCTCACACTTACAACCAACGCAGCATCCCCTACAGTCACATGATCAAAAGTTGGCCGCTTGGCACAACTGGCAAGAATTTACCACAATTGCAGCATCCTGCAGCCATTTGCAACCTTCAGGCAAGCAAAGTCAATGGGGGAACTTAACAACTGCAGTGATTCACTTAACAACTGTGGCCAAAAAGATTGTAAAAACTCAAATGAACCCCTCCCTTGCTTAGCAACAGAAATTCTGGTTCCAGTTATGGCCACAAGTCAAGGACAACCTGCATGCGTGGTTGCATCCAATCCCAGCGTCCTAATCTGTTCTCCTCCAAAATATATGGCACTACCACCCCCATCAACTCGTCATCCAATCAGTCATAAGACCTAGCACTGCAAGGAGGCCGGCATTTGGGATCTGTTTTCACAACCTCCCGTTGAAGAACTGTGGTGGCTTGAAAAATACGCTTCTTTAAACTAGAAAATTAACGGAAAATTAACAGGTCGCCCTTCTACGGAGCTGAAGTGTGGCGCAGATGCTCGGGGCAGGCCAGGGACGCACAGTTTCCAAGCGCTTTTCTTGCAAACCTCCCCGAGTCTGCCCAGAGTTGGCAACCGAATGCCCAGCTCGGGCCATCTGCTCCAGCCTGCCGTTCCTTGCGCAAATGTGCCCCGTGCGGAGAAAGGAAGCAACAAAGCTGGTGCAAAGATTAGATTCTCCTCTATGATCAGCCGACACTGGGAATTAAAACAAGATAATGCAAGAATAAAGAGGAACATGAAAAATTGTAAGTTCTTGTTAATGTTGAACAGCTTTCCAGCTGGGCTGAGAACCAAAACATACATCTGGTGTTTCCAAAGCCAATCAGGAAATAATAACGGGAATCTTGTTTGTTGCCTTCCCATTTTTATCCTCCAGGGAGGATTCTTTTTGGAGATTAAAAACAGCAGCCATCATGTTCTTGGGATGAGCAGCTCTTCTTCATGAGGGAAGGAGGGAGTGGACAGAAGACCACCTGGAGATTACCTGGCACAAGGGAAAAGGAGAGACCTGCACCTATCGCCAAGGAAGAGGCCAGAATCCCACACCCACAAACTTGAAAGAGGCCTGGGAAAGGAGGTGGCATTTCAGGCTAGGTGCCCTGGTGGGAAAGGTCACACAGGAGGCCCCTTTCTCAGCCATCGGCTCACCCACGAAGCCAAGGTGGCTTTGGTTGGAAAGTTACCTTCTAGCCAGCGCAAGCCAGCATCTTCACTTGGAGAAATGTACGCGTTTGGGGAGGAAGACCTTCAGAGGAAGAAAATGACCCCATGTGGAAGGGGGCAGATTGGAAAGCTCCAGGAGAGCTGCAGTACCTTATCACAGGCGCTGTGTCTGATTCCCCCTGTTGTTCTGTCCTTCAGGCATAGCCCACAAACACCCCTGACTGCCTCCTAAGAGTAAGTTGTGTTTCCAAGATCGCTCTAGTTTCTTTTTAGGCGAACAACCATCTTCCAACAGTCTTGAGCTTGTGGAGTTGGAGCCTTCCAAGGTTCTTCCATTGGACACCCTGGTTAGGACGGCCGTGACTTGTAGTTCAACAACTCTGAGGGGCCACGGACTCCCTCCCTACCCTGAGGATGTGGTGGCTGGCTGACGAGTCTGGATTATTGTGTGGCACCCAATGCTTTTGTCAGGGTTATTTTTTAGGGCTCCGTGAGCTCCAGATGCAGAACCAGAAGCAGGAAAACCAAATTCCTTGTTTCAATATGTAACATGGCAGGTGACCTCCCGCCTCTGTGATCGCTCAGCCCCCGAGGGGTCCCCTTTCAAAGCCAGGACAGTGAGCCCCCCCCCCCCGCCAATTCTGTGGTCAATGAACCTTAATTGGGATAGAAATCTTCAATTAGCTATTATCAAAGCCGAGACACCAGGATGGAAGGAAATATCCAAAGATCTTTATCTTTGAACAAAATCTTCCTAGGTCTCCATCTGCTATATGAACCGTCTTAATGACGTTGAATTTCAGCTAAGTCAGTAGTTATTTTACCCGTTGATACCTTTGAAGAATCTGTTTGAAGCTTTAATGTCTGGTAATTAAACAGAATCTTTAATACATTTCAATATGAAAGAGGATGTAACAAATTGGGAACCTCTAGTTCTGAAATGGTTTTGATCAGTCCCATCAAACTGGGCCTGTGTTCACTTGGCTGGAACATGTCTGAGGTGCTTAACGTCCGTGTTATTTCCCTTCCTGAAAAGCTTCAAAGGTGCCATCCTGCCCTCACCCGCTCTTGGGAAAGGCTTCGTCCATCTGAGAATCCCCACCCAAGAAGGTGAGATTTTCAAGTCTTCAAAACCTTGAGAATTACCAACCGGAAGCTGCATCTCTCTTGTTTTGAGGTGAGAAATACTCAAAAACTGGGCTTGATAGTTTAAGAGGACACTGGTGGGAGGGGAAGCACTCAGAATTGGAGACTCATATAAAAAACAGGTTTGGACACTTTCTCCAAGATCTGGGCAAGCTGGACAAATTTTCTCAGCCCCACAGTGTCCACCAATTCTCCACCTTGTTCGGTTCGAAGGTCCACCACTGACTACTTAAAGGAGAGAGTAGCAGAGCTCACAAATCTTTGCATCTCAAACTGCCGCGCGTCGGTTCCCTTCCTTTGTCTTACTGTTGTCATTGCCACAACTGGAAGAGGAAATATTTGAGGCCAATTCAGAGGAGCCCAGCGTGAACTGCAGGTCCCTCCATCGGGGAGAAAGGGATCCATTTTTTTTCACCCCCAGAGCCACAGCTCCGATTGTTACGCGACCAATTGGGAAGAGCTGCCTGGTCCATAGTTCTAGAGAACTCCAAAGGAGACGGCATCTCCAAGAGGTTCCTGGGCTCCCAGCTTTCTCTAGGCTGGACAACTCAAAATGACTCTCTCGTCAACTGAAAAGGCCGGCCTTTCCTTCAACATCTGACGTTGTTGCTTAGATACAGTAGAGGAAGGTGCGCCACGTGGATGTCCTTTAGAAGTGCTAAAATATCGACCAGGTAGCAGCCTGGCTGGAGAAGCAATCATTGATCGATTTATGATGGCTGCTTGGAGGCTCCCTCTGCACAGACAGTGGACAGGAGACCCAGGAGCAGTTCAGGGGCATCTGGAGTAGCTCTGTTGACCATTAGAAGCTGGTCAAGGGGGCTGGGGTGCAGGGCCCGGCTTTTCTGGCATCCTTCCTCTCAAGCCCAGAGCTTTTACTTTCCTCAAAGGTCCGAAGTTCTCCTGGTGTAGAAAGGGTCTCTCAGCTAGGCCAGCCTTCCCACCCATCTGAGCTGGGGCAGTTGGCATCGGGAATAATGAATCAAAGATGGTGCCTTTGAAAACTGAGCCACCCAAGCTTGTCAAGGAAGACCGTTTCCCCCCACCCCATCCCCCCCCCCCCCCGCCCGCTCCTCCCTCCTGGCTCTTCCCCTCCTCCCCCTCCTAACCTACACCGCAAAGTCTACTTCTCATCCTCCTACATTGTTGCTGGTTGAAATCCCATCCTTAACGGCTCTGAAGTCCTCTCCTCTTCAAAGGCCAAGAGATGCTTGAGAAAATGGAAACGGCGCCTTCCAAACAAACCCACGAGAAGGAAAACCCCAAACTTCCTCACCCCAATTCATTTGGCCAGAGCAAACTTTCAGAGATGGCAAATCCACCCCTCTGATTATGCCACGGAGAGTTTCGCGCTGGGCAACGATGTAGACTATACTGAGGTCTTGTGTGTTTTCATTGAGCTGGAACATTCTGCCACAAACACCCAACAGGCACCAGTCAAGTTTCCCGAGATAACAACCCCACCCCAAGATTCAGAGCCTCCAGCTACATCCCACTCCTTTGGGGCTTAAAAGGGGGAGGGGGGATAGGGCTTCTGGAGAACAGCAGGTCATCCCATGTTAGTTTGAGAGGCTCAGCTCCAAAGCAGGCAAGTCTTTCTTGGCCCAACCTGGATGAGTTGCTCTTGGAAGGTCTGGAGAAGGACTGACTCTAACAAGGCCATTGCGTCATCTGGAACGCGAGGAAGCAGCTGAAGCCACATCACCCTCCAACTATCCCAGAGGCCTCCCAGAGAGCTGAACAAAATCTTGAAGGGCCCAAATCCCTTCGTACAAGCCAGGAAGGCCCGGTTCCTTAGGTAAGTGACCATTGGCTCAGTTCATGTAATACTTTGGACGGCGCCGCAGTTTGATCTAGCCGTGGTCCACAAACCCAGCTTGACTCTGCCATCCAGACTCTGCCATTTCTTGAACTGGGCAGCATCCAGATTCTCCTGGGCAGTGGCAGCTGAGGGGGCTCATTCAGGAAAGGGGGCTTCCCCATAAGGGGGCTCATTTAGGGAAAGAAGGCACGCACGCACACCCACACACAGTTCTCTGGCGAAGCCTGTTTGCACAAAAGGAATCGAAGAAACCCCAGATCGCCACTTCCATCTACAATTCCCAGAAACGCCCTCGCTTTGGCAAGAGGAGAAATGCTGAACTTCTTTTGCTTTCTGGCATATTTGCATAATTTATTCAGAGGATAATGGACTCCACGTCCTTATTTAACAAACACGTTAATGATTTCAGACAACGATGCTGAAGGCTGCTTCCCAGAGCCTGCCAGAGGAAAACCAGGGCAGCCAGAGCCGAAAGGAATTCTAATCGTTGCAACGGTCACGGTCGTAACTTGAGGGATACCTGTACTGAGATCTGCCTCAAGGAAGCCGACCAGGGGGAGAAGCTTTTCCCTCAAGAGTGCCAGCAAAGGAGCCCCCTCCTCTCTTCCCCCCTTTCATTCGGCTTCAGCTTGGAGAAGGCCTGCTAAACAAACCCCTCCGGATGGGATAGGCAGTGGCTGGTCCTGGGCCCACCCTTGGCCGCTGCACCTGCCGACAGGAGAGGCCAGGTTGGCTTCTCTGAAGAGCCAAGGAGGGGAAAGCCAGCAGAGCTCGCCCAGCCATCCAGAGTGGGGAGGTTGGAAGGCAGCGATTGTTCAAGGAAGGAGGCACTTTCGGCCCCAAATGCTCCTCTTTCCACCACGTTTAAAGCGGGCACATTAATAGGGAATGGAAAACAAATCAAAGCAAACTTTTATTTCCCTTCAGACATGCAGAGAGATGCAGCCCCTCAAGTTAACCTATCGCTCCAAAATTGAGTTTCAACACTCAACACCTGGCGAATTGCAGCAAAAAATGTTCCAGGATTTGGACTGGACTAAAAACACGTAATACAGGGGGGGGGGGGACAAAAACCTCCAGGTGGTTTCCTTTCAGAAAATTGATCCGCGCAAAGGAGCCGAGCCAGACGAAAAAAACAACTTTATTAAAAAGATGATTCAGTCCCAGGGCCTACTGGCACTTTCCACCCACCCTGAAATTGCAGCAATTGATGTCAAATTGCAGCAATAACAGGTAAACTGGCCCTCTCTGTCCACTCTGCTTCTCTCCCCCCCCCCCCCCCCCCAAAGGAAAAAAAAACCCAAGGAGAAAAAACACCCAGCAATTGTTTATTTTATTTTTTTGCCTGTACTGTGACAAATGTATTCCAGGCCTTGGAAAAGCCACTCAGCTTCTGTTCAGAAGAATCAATAAAGAGCCAAAACCAGACTCTGCTCTCTGTCCTTTCTGTTTCATGTGAGCGAAAAAGCTGCCCTTCTTTCACGGTTTCCGGTCCACATCTGAATGCAAACCCAAGGACTTGATCTTGGCTTTTGCAAGGCGTGGATCCAAGGCAGAGCCTGGCTTGGCAGAGATGCTGTTTGACCCCCCCCCTTCCATCTCTCCTCTCCCAGCTTGGAGAAGCCCAGCCCACAAAAACTACCCCATGCCCACGGTGCACTTGGAGGAGGGTCCGGGGAGAACCCTTCCGAATCCGAATCCAGGTCCCAAACTCTCACCTCCTGCACCCTGAAGAGGGCTCATGGGCCAGTGCGACCAGCTAGGATGGCGTAGAAAGGGCTGAAGGAGCAGAGGTCCCCACAGCTCCACCAATGGGTTGCATTCGCCATCTGGGCTTGCTAAACCAAGGTGACTCAGCCATAACTGGCCGAGTTCAGATGTGCAGCAAGCCACCTCAACGGATCTACGAGCTGCAGGGATGGGTTTAATGCACCTTGCTAAGCCAAAATGAAACGAACCAGATGATGCTGGCGGGACAGGTAAACCCAGGAGCTGTCAAGGATCCTGAATGGAGATGCACATCGAAGCCGGATGGAGCTGTGTGAGGCGCCTGGCGCAAACGTCCGATGACTCTGAAGGGGGGCCTTTGGCTGGCCACAGCCTCCCTTAACCAGGTTCGCTTTTCCACTTGTGAACCTGGCCTGTGGCTGAGCACAATGTATTTTGGAAAAGGCCACTCTGAAAGGGACACCTGGCGGGCCCCAGGGCCCCCATGCTGGGCAGGAGTGCCAGGCGCTGCCCTTGACGCTTCCGCAATGCGCCCAACTCAGGGAGCCTGCGGGAGAGAGAAGCGGGCTTGGTTAGGAAAGCTCGCTTGCTCACATGCATGTAAAACGGCACCCCTGGTCCATCATCATTACCTTGATATTCCCCATGCAGGCACAATCAAGAGCAGGGAATGGGATGGTAATGTTCCTAATTAGCGGAGATTATAAAGGCTTTTACACTAATGTCTCGCGAAAGCTTTTGCCGGCTTGGAAAAACAATGTTCGGAGCGGGGTAGACATTCGCAGGGAACGTGCTAAGGGGAGAATGTGGCATACATTAGAACGGAGAACCCCCCAGGGACCGGCTGCTTTCTTCCCTAGCGCTATCCTGGGACTGTCCTGATGGCGCAGGGCAAACTCAGAGGCCAAAAAAAAGAACCACTGAATGGCCCAGCTGTCTGCTTTGCAGGAATAAGGGGTGGCTTCAATAGGAAAAATCCCCCCCCCCTCTTATCTGGCACATTTCGGGGGCCCTAGAAAGCTTGGATCTAGAACAAGCCTTGGGGGGCGGGGGGGTTAGACCACCTCTGCCTGCAGGCGGGTCTCTCAGGGCTGAGAATTGCATCCCAACCACGGTGGGCTGGTTGGTTTAAGGTCTCCCACCAGGGAAGACCTTCTGCGTCCAAAGTCTTTTCCAGAACGGTTTGTCCAGGGCGAGGGCTTCCTAAAGCGGCCACTTTAAGGCATGTGGACTTCAACTCCCCAAATTCCCCAACCAGCCTTGCTGGAGTTGGAAGTCCACAAAAAGTAGCCAAGTTTGGACACACACACACACACACACGGCCTAGGGCACAACCACGGTCTTCTCCACAGCTCAGTGTGACCAGACCACATTTCCAGGGCTGCCAGAGGGTCTGAAAATTGTTGGGTGGAAACATCTGGAGAAGGGAGGAAAGGAAGAGGAAAAAGCCTTGTGCAAAAACTCACACGGAGAAGTGGAAACACAAGCGCTCACAAGATTTCGGAAAATCCAGCCACGAGATACTCCTTAAAAGATCCCTGATCCAGAAGAGGACCACGGTCCACCTAGCATGGCTCCAGGCCCTTCCTTTCGTGGATGTTCAAAGAATCACCCTGGAACATCGTGGAAAACAGATGCAGACCCCACAAATGGCAGACCAGGGACCTCTTGAGGGGCTCAGCCTCGTGTGGGCCCTCAACAGCTACAACCTGATGTCCCCAAACCAGGGCTGTCCATCAATCGATCCACACTGGTAAGTATCCCTGCTTCTCCCCCCAAAATCGCCTTGCCTTCCTGCTCCATTTCCATCTCTAAAATGAGGGTTCCCCCCCCCCCAGACACTAATGGCAACAGTCGTTTTGTTGGGTGGCCCAAGATTAACCAAGCAGCTTCCTGGAATGGCCAAGCGGAGATCTGAACCCAGGACTTCAAATCCTCCTGACCAGAGTGGCTTCCTTCGGCCTCAACAGGACCAAAAGGCTGGATTATGTGCCCAGCAAACTGACCTCAGTGGGAGCCTTCCGCTTCCAGGAACTGCACCAGCTCCAGGGTGGGTTGGCGTAACTTGAAACGTAGTAGTAGCAACTAAACCCCAAGTATACGGCCGTCACCTTGGTAAATGTAACTCTGCAGGCTTAGGACAAGGAGCGTGTCTGCAAACGGGCATCGGGGAGGGTGATCTGTCTGCCTTTTGACCTCAGGAGGAGACGCCCCACCAGCATGTTCTGGTTGGTGAATTAAAGTGGCAATTCACGTCCTGCGGTGTTTCCTTTCTCTTTTCTTCCTCTCCTGCCTTCCTCTTTTCTCATTCCCATCTCCTTCTTTCCTTCCCTGCTTCCTCCCTCTCTCTCTCTCTCTCTCTCTCTCACACACACACACACACACACAAACCCGGACCGAGAGAAGAGCAACCTCTGTCCAAAGCCATGATCCACTTGGGCCCAGCCCATATGTTGCACAGGTATACAGCAGGTCCTTTAACACCGCTTGCCGTTTCCTCTTGCAACTCCCTTTGGACAGGAAAAAGGGGGAGATATTGGAGGTTTCGTTTTCCCAGGAGAAAACGTAGAGAATTAAAACTCCGATACCCCTAACCATTGCAACGGGGTTTCTGAGGTCCTTCCCCCCCGAAGGCTTCCCCCAAGGTTTGCAAAGGGAATTTCTTGGGAGCAGTGGATCAACTGCTGGCTGGGAGCTATCAGCTACCAAGCACCTGCTCCCCCCCCCCCCCTAAAAACGAAGGCCTCAAACCCCCGCAAAACCCCGGGCCCCCCCCCCCCCCCCCCCCGGCTAGTGCAGGCTCCTTGGGGGTGGGGGCTCCTCCCACCATGCTAGTCCCGCAGGGCCCAAAGGAAGTCGTGTCCGTCATTGTTGCTGAAGGAGCTGCGTGTGATAAACCTGAGCTTGCAAAAGCGGCCAACATCGACTTATTGGGTTGTCCAGCAGGAGAGACTCTGCAGCACCCCAAACCTCGAAGCCAAGCCAAGTTTAAAAACTTCCTGTGAAGAGCCGCATCCTGCACGGGGGGGGGGGGTCTGGGGAGGGGCAGGGCTTCCATACCAAGGAGGCTTCCTTAGAAAAAGGCAGCTGGCTCCAAAGTGCCACGGAAGCGGATTCAAAGGGGGCCTTCCGAGCTTGCTAGAATGCAGGAAGCTCTTGGGGAAACCGTGGCACCCCCTTGCCAAGAAAATCCCCGCTGCCCCGCAACGGGACAGCTTGCCCCGTTTTGCTTCCTCCTGCAAGCACAGTCGATTCTTTGAAAAAATCGCCCAGGGCAACAGTCGGCCGTTTCCCTAACTTAAAGAACACTACAAACTCCATGTTGCAGCACCAGAGCGAGCTCTGGCACTTGGTCTTTCCAACCCTCCCGCTCCATCGCGGCCATTGAGATCCTTCTACGAATCTCACACGCTCATCCCAAGTCAAAGGAGGAGCTTCCAACTCAGAAACAATTTTTGTCACCCTCAAAGGGGCAGTTTTAAGGGAGGAGCCGAGCCCCTTTGGATGCAACACCAATAAGCAAGCATTACATCCCAGAAATGCTCGGGGTAGCAATTCGATGCCTAGAAAAATATGTGACTTGCGGCCATCCTGGATACCCAAATTCACAAGAACCTAGTTACCCCCCCGTTGATATCAACTGTGACCTCAGGTGGCTATGCCTCACTGAGCCAGGCTGGATGGGACCCCACCAGGAGATTCCCCCAGGCTTTGGGGAGGTTAAAAAAGAACCCCCCCCCCCCGCAGCCTCCCCCTCTGGAGGCGGTTAGGAGGTGAAGGTCACTCCTCCGCCCCATTTATGCGTTGGTCTTCTTTTTAACCTTTTGAGTTTTAATGCTTAATGCTTTTAATGTTTTAATCGTTTTATATTCTTGTTTTAGGACGTTGTGAGTTGTTTGACAGTAAGATGGGCGGCACATAAAGAAATATATGAACGCAGGAACGAATGAACGAAAGAGGCTGCAGTGCTTGGCCTAGCAAGGAAGCCCACTCCAAGGTGGGTTTATTTTGTACGCAGATCTCCCCACCCCCCAGGGAGTCCCAAAGCCCATCAGCCCCTTCTCAGCTTGCCCCCTCCCTCAGGAAAGTTCAGCCCCCTCCCCTGCTCCCAATGCCTTCTTTTGCCAATAAGCACTGGGTCTGCCTGCTTTAAAATTCAGCGCTGGTCGTGCCGTGCCGGCTGCCAGCCTGTAATCATAGCTTGCTTTTTCAACAATCGGCTAAACTTACTTGTCAAATCTGTGGGCAGAAATCTTTTTCCAGCAAGGCTGAAGCTTTTTTTCTTTTTTTCTTTTTCCTTTTTCTTTTTTCCCCCTATCTAGCCAGAAGGAAGCTCATTAGAATAGTAGCAAGCTAAGCTAAAATTTGTTACGCTATCAAGAAGTTCAACTCGTGCTGCAAAAACAGCCTCCTGCACATCACTCGGGAAGAGGATATTTAAGGAATAAAGTCAAGGAACCGGGTGCAAAAGGCAGGGGCTGAACGGAGGGAGGGGAGCACCGGGGGGGGGGGCAAGTCACTCCAGGACGGGAAAAGGCAGGGCGGCTAAGCCCAGCCCTCCCCCTCCCCCCCCGGGACCCCCCCAAAACAGTTATTTCTGGAGAGTTGATGAGGCTGGAAGTGCAGATTCTACACAGAGACATAAAGGACACCCTAGTAGTCAAAGCTGTGTTCCAAGTTTCTGGTCCACAAGAATGCTTGGATATTTGCAAACAATATGGGGTGAAACCTCAGGGTTGAGCCAGGATGGAATTTTAGCCTCTCCAAACTCTGATGCCCTTCTTGGACTAATCCGAAGCTCAAAGGCGACAGAATCCACTCTCAAAAGGCGGCCTCCACCGGCTCCACCACCGCAAACCGCAATCAGGGGCTCCACCCAACCTGTCAAGCCTGCATCCCAGTAAAGGCCGTGCCCAACGGTGTCTTAGGAGGCAGCGGGAAGCCAGATCCGGGGGCCATGGCAGCTTTGGGAAAGGCCAGCGCTCCCCGCAGACCCATTTGAGGGGGGCACAGGCAGGAGGGGATGCTGAAGGCAGCCCCCCCCCCAAAAGATCCAATCATCACTGGGTTGGGTGCCATCCTGACAGCTGGTGGGTAAACGCAAGCAGGCATCAGCCGGAGAGTCACAGACAGCCACAGGCTCCTCCACTGGAGACACGGGAGGAAGATGAGGGCGGATCTTCCTCTCTGGGGATAATTGATCCCGACACACCAACTGCCAACCCTGAACCGAAGTCTCCATAAACCAGGAGCCGCTCAACGACGGGCCTGCTTTCCTCGGAAAGGCCCTGGGCTTTTCCTGGCTCCAGGCAACCAGGCAGCTGAGCGCTCCGGAAAACCATCAGCAACGGGAGAGTAATTAGCGGGGAGGGAGGCTGGGAACAACCCCACCCCCCCAAGACACCCCCAACCTCTGGGCCAGGAAGTGGCTGGTTCAGAGAGGAGCCGGTGGGCTGGCGGAAGTGGCCCTGCAGGGGGGCCTGAACGATTCAAGCTGAGTCTCGGATACTGTCCCAGGGTTGCAGGGGAGAGGCCCCTGGGCCCCCCAAACCCCTGACCTCAAGGCCCCCCCCTGCACATGGGGCTTCCGTGCATGGCTGGGTTCCTGGCCAAGGAGAGGCTGCCCTCTCTTGCTAGAGAGGCCTTCCAGGCGGCCTCTTCCGAAGGCTGCGGAAGGGAAGGTTGTTCTATGATGCTCCAAGAAAGGAAACGGGTGCCAAGGAGAACCTCTCCCCTTGGAAGGGTGGGGCTCAACCTCCCCACTTCAGGGAGGGGGCAGCGGAAGCCGAGAGCTGAAAGAGAGGCCGTGCCCACCTGGCCACCCGACCCCGTGGGGTTTCAGACGTGCCCAGCTGATGTTCGGAGCCAACGTGGCCCAAGTGATTAGCGGGAGGCCCTTTCAGATTCGCCCAGGCTGGTTGGCTTCGCGGCGCATCCCTCGGCCCGAGGAGCTGCTGATAACGCTGCAGAGGAGTGGGCATGGCGACAGCAGACCTGGGCGGCCGAGATAGGATAGGGTTGAGCCCCCCCCCCCCCCCCCCCCCCCGCCCCCCCCCCACCCGGGCCCCCCCCCCCGTCACCCCCTTCGCCAACCCCCCCCCCCCCCCCCCCGGGGCCCAAAAACCCGATTACCCCCCCCCCCAAATCCTCCATGTTGTGGGTGGGGAATTCTCGGAGCAACCAGCCCCACACATCTGGGCATCTCGCTACACCTCCCCTTTGGGGGGAGGGGGAGACAGCCTCCCCCCCCCCCCCCCCACACACACACGCTGGAGGAGCTGCGCCCTCCGGGGCCTTGGCACTCCCCAACTCCAGCTGCCTGGAAGGCACGGAGTGAGGTGCTCGAAGCGTAGCCAATCCTACGGCCCCTTAAAGACTCACAGATTTATCCTGACAGATGCCTTCTTGGACCACAGCCCGGCTCCTGATGAAGTGGCACAATAAATTTGTTAGTCTTTAAGCGCCACAGACTCCTGATTGTTTCTAAATGCCGCCCAGAGAAGCTGAGAGCAACGCCAAGCAAGGCAGGCTTTACAGATGGCCAGACAGCCGAGCAAGTGGATAGAGGGGGCTGGTGGGTTTGTGGATGTGTACACCCCTCCCTCCCTCCCTCCTTCCCCAACTATGCAAGATGGCCCCCATGGGGGAGCGGGGTCTTCACTCCTGGGGCAGAAGTGCCCGTCCTGCACACCGTTAGAGGCTGGCCGAGGGGGCTCCAAGGCTGCCCACAGGTTGCCCAAGGTGCCACCGCCGCAGACCTGCCCTCAATACAAGGGGGGCCACCCCTTCCAGAAAGCCCACCCCCAACACTGCAAGGAGCTTGTGCTGCAAGGCACTGACTGCCTCCGTCTCCCGGCCGAGAAAGACGACCACGGCTCCACCCGCCAGCTACGACCTGAGCCGTGGGCAGTTTCACCAGCAATTAACTCTTGCCGGCTGGGGTGGGTGGCCTTGGGTGCCCGCTTGTGGCTGACTTTGTTTCCCCAACCGCCTCCAACGCCAGCCCTGCCGCGGCTCCTGCCAGCGCCTCCATTTCCTACAAGCCGCGCTGTCCTAGCGGGTTGCTTTGAAAGCCCCAAAAGTGTTTAGGTCAGCCTACAGAAGGAGAGACGGAAACGGCTTCCTCCCATACAGCAGTCCTGTGTTTCTGCCCTTCGGCATCGGGGCGTTCAGCTCCAGGGCCACTCGGCAGGCCCAACGCGGAAGGTTTACGTCACAAACATCCAGGCCTGGCCACACATCGGCCGGCATCCTGGAGCTCGGCCCCTCTCCTTTCCTGCCTGGGACAAGGGCCCAGAGCCCCCCCCTCTGCAGGGGCCCTGGGGACACAGGTGCCCTTAAGACCTGGGACCCCGGATTGCCCCCCTCTTGTAACTCCTTGCAGCCCCTCCCCCCCCCACAAGGTCTGAATCACCCCTCCTCCCCTTTCCCAGAGAAGCCAGAGATGCTGGCCACTCCAGAGGGGGAGGGGGAGGCCTTACAAGGACCATCCTACCCCTGGCATGCCCTCTGGGGAGCCCATGCCAGGTGGGAGGGGGCTCAGCAGGGCCAGAGCGAAATCCAAGGGGCAGGAGAGGAAGAAAGGGCAGCATCCCAGCCACCCCAGGTGATGCTGTCCTGGGGCTTGCCAGGGAGGTCCTGCTGGCATGGAGCTGCTGGCACAAGACCGCCCACTTCCTCCGAGGGCAGCTGCTCCCTGTCCTCAGCCCCCCAAGCCAGACCCAGTGCCAGCTTCTGGGCCTGGGGAGGCAAAGGGCCCGGCTGCTCTGGCTACCCCCTGGCCTTGACCCCCAGCGGGCTCTGCCCCCCCTTTCAGGAATGCTCCTCC
>NW_020716779.1:830407-891364 GCF_900518725.1 Notechis scutatus | reverse complement strand
CCCACCCGGCCCCCACCCGCCGGCGCCCGGGGAGACGCGCGCCGGCCCGGGCTCTGCCTTCCCCGGGACCAGGGGGGCGTGTTGGGGCTCGGTAGTCAAGTGGGGCCCGGCTCTCCGCCGCCCCCCCCGGACCACAGCCCCCCCGCCCGCCGCCCGGAGTCCGCCCGGACCTCTGGCCACCCAGATGGGTCTTATCTAAGCAGAACCGGCTGGCACCGCCACCCCAGCCCGCGCCCTTTCCCCTCCGGGGCAGCTGCTGCTGGCCTTTGGTTCCGGGGGCCTCTGTGATGAGCACATGGCAGGAATGCCAGACAACCACGATACACAATCCAGAGGTAGAAGGTTGCGTTGCCCCAACTCCGAGGCTTCATCCTTCCAGGAAGAGTTTGAGCAGTTCAAAAGCAGATCTTCTCGGTCCAAACCGCCCCTGGGACCAACCCAGGGAGATGAAGGGGAAACAAGCCAGAGTAAGGAAAGTTGCCTTCGTCCCCCTGAAGAAATTGGGGAGAGGCTGAACCCCCCGGGCTAAGTCTTCCCTCTGGACGCCAGAATGCTCCAGTCACCCTGTGGCTGCCCACTTTCCAGAGAAATCCATCCCACGGGGGTGGGGGTGGGTGGGGGGGGAAATAAAACTGGTCCCAGGTAAAGGCCCCTGAAGCCAAGTTTTCTGCAAGGGTTAGGAGAGGAGCATCTACCAGGAAAGGCTGCTGGCTCTTCCCCAACCTGGTGCTCTCTAGACCAACCTTGGCAACTTTAAGACCTGTGGACTTCAACTCCCATAATTCCTCAGCCAGCAAAGCTGCTCTAGGAGCTGAAATCCACAAGTCTTAAAGGTGCCAAGGTTGGAGAGGCCTGGTCTACACGGCTGGACTTCAGCTCCCAGAATCCTCTGGGCAGCACCTGAACTGCTTGGCCATTCTGCCCAGAAGATGATGGGAGTTGGCCCAACCAAGTTAGGACAACTGCTCTGGTCTAACACCAGTAGAATCCATACTAATATAAATCAACACACACACGCACACACCCAAAAGAAACCAGTTGGGAGCAGAAGCTTTAAGTAGGTTGTACAGATCTTTGTGGGCCTGTTTCCCCTCAGAACACCTTGAGAACATTATAGTGTTATTTAAAGGGTGGCAAACTGACATTTCACACTCCTAAAAAGTGGTTCACCAAGAACTCGATGCACAAGGTCACACTCTGAATCTTATGGCAAAACCACCAAAGAGCAGATTGTCCTACATCAAAGAGCTCCAGAATGGCCTATCCAGGTTTTCAGCAGCAGGTTCTGGCTGAGAAGGTTACCATCAAAACCTTTAGAATTCAGAACTAGGGAAACTGGTTGTCACTTCTGAAATTCTGTGGGAAACTGGAGGGTTCCTTGGACGCACCAAAAACCAAGAGAACCCTTAAACCTTTGGGACAGTTTTAAGGCAACGGTAGCTGTCCCTGGGGAAGAGCTGGTCCTTCAAACATCGAAGGTCACCCAAAAGGGGAGAAGGCGGCAAGGCAGAGGGATGATTTCCTTGGCAGAAGCTACTGAGGGCTGAGCATCTCCCCCTCCCAGCCCAGCCCGCCTGATTGATGCGTCTCATCTCGGGGAGCGCTGCTAATGAGGGGGGCCGTGCAGGGAGGCTGTAGTTGTGAGTGTGCAGTGACTGAAGGGCTCAGAGGAGCAAAGTGAAATGCTGAGGTGAGCGCTAAGCCCCCCCCCCCCCCCGGATCGGTTCCAGCACCCTTTTATGCCTCTAAAACTGCTCCAGCAAAGACCCTCCAGGGTAATCTAGGATTTATTTATTTATTTAATTAATTAATTAATTTATTTAGTCAAGCAATTATAAGATAACAGGTATAAGTATATACATAGTTATGGATACATGAAATGGATACATATAAGAAAAATAAAAAAGAAACAATAGGACAGGGACAGTAGGCACGTTGCACGCCCCCTACAGGCCTCTTAGGAAAGGGGTGAGGTCAATAGTAGACAGTCTAAGGTTAAAGTTTTTGGGGTTTGGGGAAGAAACTACAGAGTCAGGTAGAGGATTCCAGACATTGACCACTCTGTTGCTGAAGTCGTATTTCCTGCAATCGAGTTTGGTGCGGTTATCCATGAGTTTGTATCTATTGTGTGCTCTTGTATTGTTATGGTTGAAGCTGAAGTATTCATTGACAGGTAGGACATTGCAATGTATAATTTTATGTACTATACTTAGACCGCACCGAAGGTGGCATAGTTCTAGGTTTTCTAGGTCTAGAATTTCAACTCTGGTGGCATAAGGTATTCTGCTACGAGTAGAGGAGTGGAGAACTCTTCTTGTGAAATATTTCTGGACTTTCTCAACTGGGTTAATATCAGATATGTAATGCGGATTCTAGACTGATGAGTTGTATTCAAGTATTGGTCTACCAAATGTTTTGTATGCCCTAGTTAGTAGTGTGATATTATCAGAGAAAAACTATGCAGGATTAGGATTAGATTAGATCTCTTGGCCATGCCAAGTTCTGAAGGAATGCGAGAGATGGAGGTTTGGGCAATTGGCATCTTGCTTTGTGTTGAGCTGGTGGCATTGCCTCCCCTTCAAATGGGCCTGGCTTGATTTAATCAGTCCCCTGGAGCTCCGGACTGACCCCCTTTTCCTGGGGCGGCAAGTTTGGGAAGGTCTGTATCCTGCATGTATTTAGTTTTAATCTTTCTGAACTGTAAAAGGGGAGATGGCATGCAGTTTGGATACTAGGCCTATAGCTGTAGCTAAAATTATAATGCAGTGACCTGGTTCACCCAGCAAGTTAAGCAGTACAATGGTTTGTTTAAGCATGGTTTATAGAATAAACCACAATGAGCTGCATTCGCACAACATGTTCGAAGGCACAAACAATTATATGCCAACCTCCTCCTCCTCTTCCTCCTCTTCCTCCTCCTCCTCCTCCTACTATCTGGGCTTGTTCCATATTCCTTCCGATTACATCTCACTCCAGGTGTCTGGCAGAGAGCTGCTAAAATCCCTGAGGTGTTGCTTGTTACAATCTCCACCCCTCAAAATTGTCAGTTTTGGAAAATATAAGTTTTTAAATAGCTGGCTTCTAACTTTCCAAGTTGCTGAATTGCTGTTAGCATAAGCTTAAAGAAGAAGCTGAACTAAGGCCCTTGGCCTTGGGGTTGACAAGCCATGCCTGAGACGGTTTATTCAAGGAAGGTGCCTTCTTCTATGGAATCTATAGGAGATATTTGCCAAAGAACCTATGGTAACCATAATGGGGTCAGCATAGCACTGCCAGCCACTGTAGTTCTCAAGCCAGAGTTGATGCTGTGTGATCCCAGCCAATTGTACCTTCTTCAGTAAAGCCTGGTTAATCATCCCTCATGTGTGAACCTAGCCAACTTGATTGCCACCCAACAGCTGATTTTATTTATTGATGCCTTTATATCTTCTTGAGAACTCAGGATGGGGGCTCCGGATGTAGGTTGGGCTGGGGGGCAGTGGCTGATCTGAAGTCCACCCCCAACGCAAGCAGGATGGTCATTCCTAGACCAACTTGGCTTCTGTCTGTTGTGACAATCTGATGAAAGGCCGGAGAAGAGCCAGGTGGTCTCGAAGACGCAATATCTAGGTAGGAAACAAGCCCTCCCAAAGAGCACAAACACACACACACACACACACACACACACACACGGGAAGCTTTTACACCATCCCTGGTTTCATTAAGGAACAGAAAAGGAAACCGATGCTTCATTTATATTTTGCCAGTTCTTTTCATGTCTTTCTTTCCGGAAGAACTTTAAAGAGCGAGAAGATCAATGGAAGATTTTTCAGAGACAGAAGTTCACCTCTTGTGAAGGTGAAGAGAAAACTGGGCTGGAATCCAAAGATATTTAATAAAGTCACTAATCCCACCCAAGCTCATTAGACTCGTCTACGGCACTCAGGTTCCGGCAAAACTCCTCCTTTGCTATTCGATTTAAACGGCGGCCTACACCACCCCCTCTTTCATGACCGCCAAATGGAAAGGAGGATGTGATTCCGTCTGTTGGGGAGCTGGCCTGGCCTTGTTGCGATCTTCCAGCACCACCAGGGAACCCCTTGGAACTTCTGAACGAGCCACCATGCCATCAACCCCAACAGATCCCATCATGGCTTGCTATGGTTTCATGAAATGGGTGTTCGACTCTCCTTCGAAGACTTGGATCTGAGACCACATAAAACAAGATTCCCCCCAAATGCTGCCCTTGAGGTTTCGGGAGCTACAACTTCCATCAACCAGAGCCAACGGTCTCAAAGACCAGGGATGGCCTTCCAAGTGATGTCCTCTGAATATGTTGGGGTGCATGAATCCTGGATGACTGGGGGGAGGCCCAGGGTGGAGGACATTGCCATTCCGTAGTGGCTGCCAGAAGTCCTGAAATGTCTTTCCATATTCCAACCACTGTCGTGTCGGATGCAGCAACAAGGCTGGGGGCTTCTCTGGCAGCCCCCTCCCCGCTACAGAGAGGCAGAGATATGCCAAGTTCCCAGCCTTGCCTAGAAAGAAGGAAGGAGTCCCTGCTGCTCCTTTGCCACAGCAGAGAAAACCAAATGCCCCCTTAGATGCCTCCTCAAACCGCCAACGGGAGGTGCAGCACCAGCCTTCCTCCCAGAAGCCAAGGGGCCAAAGAGGCGATTTTGCTTAAGCTGCCCCCTGAGAACACCTGCCTGCAGGTTTGGGGGAGCAGAAGGAAAGTGCTTCCAACCTCACTCCGAAAGCAGCCGCCATGTTATTGCAGCCAGGGACCCCAAACGGAGCGAAGACCCCAAACTCCAACCCCTCTGAGAGGAGAAGCACGAAGGGGGGCGACGGAGAAGCAGCCCCAGGTTCAGGCAGCCGAGTTCCCCCTCCTGCACAAGGCACACCTGCCGCAATATTTACCTCTGGCAGGAAGTGCGGAGCTGGGGGGAGCAGGGCCTGGCCTCTGCTCTCTCCTCGGCAGTCCCAGTTCCTCCAAAGCTGTTTACCTTTCTGCTGCTCACCTGCTCTCCTCACCTCCGTCCCCCTGCAGGCTTCACCCGCCTTCTGTCGCCATCCCCCTTCGGCCTCCCCAGGCTCCGCTTCCTTTTGACAGGCGGCTCCAAGCAGCCGCTTTCCCTCCCTCCGACCATTTTGGCTCTAACAACAACCCACCCCCTCCAACGCAGCCCGTCGAAAGGGGCCAGAGGGTTTCAGAGAGCCTGAGAAGGCTGGCTTCAAAATTTGGGGAGGCGGAGAGAGCAATTGGGGGATCCTGTCAGGAAACTCAAAGCTGGGAGGTGGATGACTCGCCAAGTCAAGTTCATCTTCGTACTGTTTGGTCAACCAGGTTCCCCTGTGGTGCTCTCTGACCAGGGTTCCCGATCCAAGGTGGAGGCCAGGGCTTGGGTGCCAGATGCACAGAGCCTCTCCATGGGCCCCTGGGGGGTGCAGTCTCCCTGGGCCTTCCACCGCTTCTCTTTTGCACCCATCTAGAAAACCGGGCTGGACGTCGGAGCCAATCAATTAGCCGCTTGGGAAAGCGCAATTGATATGCCAAAGAGGCCATTCCCACCTCATTGTCAAGGTTATCGACTGCCTGCCAAACCTTCAGGGATGTGAAAAGAATGGGAAATTATCTCTATCGAAAACAGACTGTTCTGAACAGATGGCAAAATAAATCAAAAGTGCCGGAGTGAAATATAGTAGCTTTTACAAAAGAAGAGGCTACGGAAATATCCAAGTTTGATCAGACAGCGTATAATCGGGAACGGCAAGAGAGGAAGGAAGCTGGAGGATTGGGCTGGCTTTACAGGGAGTGGGCACCGTATCTGGACACCCACACGATATCCTGGGGGCCCCTCATCTTTCTCCCTTCTCTTCCTTTCAGGGGGCACCGATCGGGCTGATCTCTGTTGGAGGCTCCCTTAACAGACTCCGCAGTCACCCATTTTCAGCTAATTCGAAGAGCAAGATGACAGACGGTGACAGGAGGGGAAGAAACAGAACTGCGTGACAATATGTGATCAACGGTTCAAAATATACCTGAGCAGCTGCAGCGTGTGTCAGATTTGTCCCTGCACCTGCTTCTCAGGGCTACGAAGCCACGTCTCCTGCTCAGGTGGTGCTCTTCGGAGGTCTCTCTGTGGAGCCCACACAGGGAAATGCAAACTCTCACGTCACCCAGGCCTTATTAAGGGAGCCACTGCGGTTCCCCAAACGCCCTCCCACCCCGGGACAAGCTAGGAGCCAGCAAAGGCCAGAGCGGAAGCCCCGTCTTGGACTCCCCTCTTCAGAAAGCAGGGAGGCAAGCAATCCCTCCCAGGTCAGAGGGGGTTTTATGGGAAGGAGGAGCTGCAGCGCCTAAAGTCACTGCAGACGGCTGTCTTTTCAAAGCAACCAGAGGGGTCTTACACGGCCCCTGGGGACTTTCCGAACTGGGAAGATGGGGGAGGAATGGAGGGAGCATTTTTGGACTAACAGGCTTGGGTTTTAAAGGCCTCCTTAAGTGGCAACATCACCTGAGACGGTCCTAGAAGGGCAGAGGTGAGCAGAGCGATCACCTGTGATCGGGGAGGGCGTGTGCTGCCCTGAAGGGTGTAGGTGTGCTATGCTGTGCGGTGTGTCCACTCCTTGGGAAGCAAAGGAAAGCAAAGCCCCACACAAGACACAAAGTCGATTCACCCAGGCAGCCACGGTGGGAGGGCAGCACCCTTGTCTGGCTAAGCTGCGATTGGGTTCGGGGGGCTGTGGGACTCCGGCCCAAAGTCAGGCCTGTGGCCATGCTCCCACCCCTCCAAGCTCCAAATTCTGCGTTTGCTACTCTCAGAAACCAAGCAAGCTGCTAATCCAGTCTCCTCTGGAGAGGTTAGGGCCAAGCGGCAGGGGAATAAAAAACCCCATTGGCTGTCTTATCTCGGCTGCTTCTCACAGATAAGGCCAGCTGTCTGTCATTGGCTTGGTAGCCAGGAAATCACCCAGATTTAAGGAGGGAGCGGTGGCTGGTGCCAGCTGAGGGAGATGCCCTGCGCCCTGGGACCAGCCCAGCCCCCAGGAACCCTGGGGCAGAATCGGAGGGATTGTTCAGGGAAGGTGAATTGGGGAAAAGGAAAAGATTAAACATACATCAAATCAGGTGTTTTTTAATATAAAAATATGACTGTCCTTCAATAAAACACATCTAAGGAATTGTTCTGGTTGAATTTTCAGCAAAGAATCCAAAAGATTCTTGACCCCTGGCATCTACAAAATCACATTTTTTTTCACCCCAGACTTCAATAGGAATGTAGCCGGTCAGTCCATAGTTCCAGAACTGCTATGTTTTCAGGGTGTTTTCTGACTTCCTGGTCCAGTCCAGTGTCCCTCAACCTTTGAAATGTGTTTGAATATAAGTAGCTCGGGTTGGTACTTGGGCTGTTGGTTTGAGCTCGGAGTTTGGCGATTTGGTTGCAAACCTTTCGTCGCCATTTGAGGAGACGTTGTCCGTGTACTTTGAATTGTGCTGGTCTGTCAGAAAACAGCTGTTTACCTTTTCTGAGATGCAACTGAGTCTGAATGTTGTTGGTTTGGATATTTCTGAGTCATGGTCTGATTTTGGACTGTTTGATTGGCTGGTTCCTCAACCTTGTCCACTTTAAGATGGGCAGACCGGGAAGGGAAATGGGGTGGGCCCTGTCAGCAGATGCTGGGGGCAGACAGGCCTCCTTGCCATGGACCTAAACCAGGTGAAGCTTAGACACACACACACACACACCCGAAATGAGGCTTGGATCAGCCTGCCTCTACTCAGCACAAAGGAGCCACGGAGAGCAGGTGAAACCTCACTGACATACGGACCTTCACGGGCTGCTCACCAGCCAGTTGGTTGCTTCTTCTCCAAGAGACAAATGCGTTGTGCCCCCCCCCCGGCCCACCCCTGCCCCCAAATCCCTGTCGTCTCCATTTGGAAGCGAGGCACCACATGGGAAGAGAGGGATTAGGTCTCCAGGTTTAGGCTGGGGGGGGGAAGCACAATCCAGGGAGTGTTTTGCTGGTGGAATTAAAAACGGGAGGGATTTCCTCCAATCCACCTCCTGTTCTCAGTGTGCTTTCCCTTGCAGCTGAGAGCCGGCCGGCCGGTGCATGGCACGGATTCCTGGCTTGCCCGCAGCGCCTGGGAGGGCAGGATTAGGGCAGCCGCTTAGCTCAGCCTTCAGCTCCAGCTATGACCCCTTTCCTGTCTGCTCCCGAGGCCCTGGATGCCACAAGCTGCTCTCCCCTGAGACCACGCTGGCCAGGTTTAAGTTGGCTCCCTCTCTGGGGTGTCCGCTGTCAAGAGGAGGCCCCTGGGTTCGAGTCCAGTCAGCACAGTCCTTCAGACGCTGCCGCCCAGCGTTGCCCAAAGCCGGCTCTAGCAGCAGCTGCCTCTGGAGAGCTCTCGGATCAGCCCAGCTTTGCGCTAATGGCAGCATCAGGGCCAGAAGGGCGGATTTTCAGGAGCATCTGTGAAGTCTCTGCACAATCTCCCCAACCCACATGCCCCTGTGTGCCTGGGACCTCCTTCCACAGCAGCAGCAGCAGCAGCAGCAGACCCACAGAAGCCGCCTCCTGGACCTACATGGGGGCGTTTCTGCTCTTGCTTTGGGGGTCCCCTTGCAGAGCTGGTTCCCCCCAGCCTCCGACTGCATGTGGAATTGCACCCCTTTGTTTCTTCTTGAGTAGCAAAGAAGGGAAAGCCACAAGGCCTCCGCATGGCCATTCCTGGCCTTCGCTCCCCAGGCCCTCTGACCCTCGGCATGGTGCTTCCGGCTCCTGGACCATCCACCTCTTGATCCTCGGCTCTGAGCCCTTCAGGGAGGCTCCCCAAACAGCAGGCGCCACCCCCGGAAGTCAGGCTCACCTTGAATCCATGCTCAAAGCCTTCGCTGCTTCCTTCCCGAGGAGCCTTCCTAGAGTTCCCAGCCTGTTGCACCTGGTTCAGGGCTCCCCATCGCAAAGCAGCCGCTCTCAGGTTGCAGCAGCTGGGAGTTGCTCCGAAGAGCCATTCTCGGCTGGATGTACACAGAGCTGGTCAGCTGCATCTTGGCCTCCTCACCGTTAAAGTCAAGGCTCTTTTTCAAGGAGGACTCTGCCCTTGCCATCCTCAGGGGTTCTGGAACCTTCCTTTCTGCCTCCCCTCGACACTGGCTGAGATGCCCCTCCAAGACACCCCTGAAGCCCTACGGTCGCCCTCTTCAAACTCTGCACCCCCCCAGCTGCCCCCTTCCAAGCAGGCTTTCCCGCCAGGGGCTTCTGGCTCTGTGATTCGAGAAACAGGAGGTGACAAATTGGGGGCAAGAAGGAACCCCGAGTGGACGCAGTGGGCGATCATGAGGTTTGGGGGCATCCTGGAGGAGGCCGCCTCCCCCATCCTAGGAGGTGAAGGCCAAGGAGTCTGTTCCAGCTGCTGCATCCCTTCTCCACGGGAATCAACCTCCATTGAAGGAAGCAGCACCTTCTCCCGGCTCTGCCCCCCCCCCCACACCCAGCGCCCAGATTAAGACGGTGGCGAGTGACACATTTATCACCTTCCTGGATTGATGGGTGAGAAATCTCGGGTGACCTTCCCTTGACAAGACTTCGCCAGGCAATAAACGATGGGGACTGTATCTGGGTGGTGGGGTTTTTTTTTTACCTCCCCTTTATTTTATGGCTCCCTGCCAAGTGGTTGTGATATGGGAAATGATCTTGTCCTTCCTCCACTCCCCATTAATAAATCTCAGGCAGAACATTAAGATAACACCAGGCAGCAAGAGGCGTCTTGGTCCCTGTCCAGGGAAAGAAAGATGCCCCTGCTTGAGGGGGGGGCTCCCCAACGGCAGAGACGGGGGAAATTTAGGCTGAGAAAACGGCACCAGGGAAGAGGAGGAGGGGGAGGGGGCACCTCGTCTCCTCCACCCCCAGGGGAAGTTTGGATTTGGAAAAGTCAGACTTTGCATTCTCCTGCCTAGGGCTCTCCGATCTTCAGTAAGCGCATTGTGCAAACAGGCGCAGGGAAAGCACATGGGTTGAAGAGGGCGGTGGGCTCAGCAAGGACCCTCCGCAAGTGTTTGTTTGGTCCTGAAGCTCCAAGAAATATTATTCTTGTCCTCAGGTAAAAATCATACACTGCCTGTTACAGAGACGTGTGTCTCTCTTTCCAAATCGTCCTGACCTAAAGCCCCTCCAGAGCAGGGGCCTCCAACCTTGGCAACTTGAAGAGGAACCAGCTGGCTGGGGGACTCTGGGGGTTGAAGTCCACAAGTCTTAAAGGAGCCAAGGTTGGAGACCCCTGCTCCAGACAATCTTCTGAGATCTTGTACAAAGTGTAGTAGTGGGTCAGAAAGCAGCAAAGTCTTAAGCAAGAGAAGGAGCTGGACTTTCCCGGGAAGCTGTGGGGAATCTCTGCCTGGATTCATTGCTTCCCAAAGGGAGAACCTTCGTTCAATGGCCCTGAAACGTGGCGGTTCCGATTCTTTAATCCAAAAATAGCCTGAAATGACAGAACCGTTTTCCCATAGAAAGCAATGAAGCAAATGGGGACAGAAGGAATAAGCTACTGCAGAGGCAGGGATCCAAAGACAAGGAATGCAGACTAAGACACCTGTGTAGGAATCCAAGCAAATCATTGTGCAAAGTTGTTCTGGTGTGTTCCCGGAAATTGGCCTCTTCCTTAGCCCTCTTGTGTGCCACCATGCCTGGCTTAGTTCTCCAGGGATGAAGGCAGGGCTTCCACCGCTGTCTGTGCTGAGGGACTGGAACTCCATGCTTGGAGCAGAATGCTTTTCTTGGGGGCAAAGATGGCCTTTAAAAGGCACCTCCGTCCCCTCCCTCTCTTCCTATCTCACCACAGAACCGGAGCCAGGAATTTAAATGGAGTGTCGCCATGCCTTACTCGGTACAGTTTGGCACACGGGGGTGGCGCTGACAATGGCTCACACCTGCTATTATCATCAGAGCTCCCAGCTTTGCCGTACCTGTGAAGCAGCCTTCACACCAGGCGTTACCTTATTACGGATGCTGACACATCCTCCTTGGGGAAGGTCAGGCCTCCTAAACTTTCCCCTCGTGGGCGAGGACGAGGCAGGAGGCGGAGAGGGTGGGGTGCAGCTGCCCCAAAGGGGGGTCCCTCCGCCATCCCTCCCCACCCCAAGGGGACAGGCCTGCTTCATGCTCCCCTTCTCTCTCTGGAAACCGAGGGCAGCTGTGGTCCCAGCTGGGTGGACCTGCAGCCTTTTGGGCCACACGGCACCCGTCATGATCCGAGGGGCCTCGGTGGATGCTCCCTGGCATCCCCTCCGCTCTGCCCTCCTTTGAGAGCAGGAGCCCTATGCCACGCGGCCCTTTGGCAGTTCTTAAGGGGCATCTTAACAAGGCAGAGACACAGGAATGGCATCCACAGAAGGCTTGGGGCTTTGCGTGTGTGTGTGTGTGTGTGTGTGTGCGTGCGTGCAGATTCATCTCATCATTCTGGCCGAGGACACACTTTCCTCTCTGGTCTTCGGGGAGAGATCAAAGAGAGTGGGGAATCCATGGCGTAAACCTGAGACCAGCCCCTTCTCTCCCCTCCCCACCTCCCAGAGTGAGTTGCAGCGCAAGAGGAACCCCAGTTTTTAGTCCATCATGAAACACCCCTCCGAAAGACCTCAGGGCGTCACGCCTGCAGATGGCAGGACCCCGGTCATGTTCTTGCCCATTTATATATCTGTCTGCCAGCCCAGATCTGCCTTCAAAATAGCCCTCAACCTCAACAGCATGTGGTCTCCAGGTGTGCTGGGACACAGTTTCCATAATTTCAGGTGTGCATCACCACACATTTTCCATGGCAAGTGAGGTGCAAACTCCAAGGAGTGCCAGAAGCCAAGGGATGCTCAACCAAGGTGTGAACAGCTTGCAAAAACAAAATCCTCCCCCTCCCTCCTATCCTCCCTCCCTTTCCAATTCTCTTTTGACAAAGATGGAGAAAGATCTTCCACCTCTCTTGAAAACTTCTTATCAGGCAGCTTAAACTCCCTGAGGTCAAATATACCATTTTAATTCAAAAGCTGACGCTGAAGCCTTTATCCTTGTGCTTCCCCTCCCCAAGGCCGCTCCAGAATCCCCTGTTCTGATCTGGAGACGCCCTGTTTGCTTCCAAATGGAGGGGGGGCCTGGACCTCCATCTGGAGACCGGCCGTCCCGGCAGCCTGGGACGGACCACCAGGAATGCAAACTGGGGCATCATCGAGGCAGAGCAGGGGGAGGCCTTGTTCACTGGAAGGGCTCCTGCAGCACACAGAGAAGGTAATTAGTCCTTCAGCAGCAGAAGAGGGAGAGCAGCAGGATCCATGCTGGCATCTTACATAATATTTATGTGTTAGCGATCATTATGGTTTCAGGAACAGTCAGTTCGTAGCCGGTAATATCCTGCGTGCCTTCTAATTCTAATCATACTGCTATATTTCTTTTTATTGTCTGCAACATGATGTTGCTCTCTTCCTTGTGTACAAGCCTCTTGGCTTCTGGGGTTGCGCTTTGGGGCACTTTCTCCAGCAATCTAATATCCTTTTGGAGAGGAGAGGGCAGGATGAGGAGGGGTGCAGGATGAGGAGGGAGGCTTCCCAAGAGGGAGAGCTTTGTTACGAATCCCCTCCACCCCAAATGCAGGCCTTGCAGAAGGCTGCGGAGGGGGTCAAAGAAAGCGGGCGAAGAGAAGTCCAGGTGGCTCCCAAAATAAATGCCTCTGAACAGAGAGCAGCCTTGAAGGAACCGCAAGGCCCGCAGAAGGGGCCACCAGTCAGACCCCGGAGCTGATTTCACCCTTCTGGGATGATCTAAATTGAGAGCTGAGGCTAGACCAAGGTGGGCTTTATGGGCCTCCCCTGAAAGTGGACAGTAGGCCTCATGTCAACCTCCAAGAAAGGAACCAGCTCCATTGCACTGGCTTCCTTGAGCTGTGGTGGTGCAATGGGTACAATGCAGAATGACTGCAGGCCGACTCTGCCTACTGCCAGCAGTTCGATCCTGACCGGCTCAAGGTTGACTCAGCCTTCCATCCTTCCGAAGTCGGTAAAATCAGGACCCAGATCATTGGGGGGGCAAGAGGCTGGCATATGAACTGCCCAGAGAGTACGGTAAAGCACTATGAGGTAGTCTGTAAGTCTAAGGGCTATTGCTGTTTTTGAACCCCAAACCCCAAAGGAGCTGCTTATCATGGTTACTCACGCCATCAGCCAACTTGACTCCCCCATGGGCCCCCAACTGTCACTTTACCCCAAGCCCCTTTTCATTTTCCTCCCACATCTTAGAGGTGGCTGCCCAGACTTTGAAGACGACTCAGCTCTTTCTGTGGTTCAAAACATTAACTGTTTACTGCCTTAATGATTTATAGACTAGCCATTTTCCAAAGGAGTCCACCCACCACCTGGATATAGCTAGGAAGATGCCAGATTCAACCACAGTTGATGGGATTACGGTTCCTGGAATTAGAGCTTCCATCCGAACAATTCACTTCATCGCACCCGTCAAGCCACTCCAGGCCTCCGAAGAAGCTGGCAACTCACAAATGCTGCCCCCTTTTGATACGTTTGGCTAGCCAGAAAAGGTGTTACCAGGTTTCTCCGCCATAGTTTGCATCATAAGTTAATCCAGTTTTCCTCCTACAATTCCAGCTGGTGGTTCTATAGAAAAAAAAATACATTATTGCAATCATAATTTGTGATCAGTCTGTGCAATCTTCTTGCAGCACTTAAGTAGTATTATGATAGTATACCACAATGCGGAAGCAGAGGTGCCGGTCCTTTAGCAGATGTTGGCCTCCATACGTTCCTCCCAAGAACGGAGCGTGCCGTAATTACCGGCGTGGTCTATGGGCTGATCCAAGCAGGGCTGCCTTTGGCAACTGACGGATGGAAACGTTGTCAATGCCCAGATTTTCCAAGTGCCGCGTCCAAGGTTTTTTGGTATGGCACCCAGTGAGCTAATAACCCCTGGGACCACCATGGCCGGTTCCTGACATGATTTTTCAAGTTTGATTTTCAGGTCTTGACTTTTGGTGATGTTCTCCCATTTTTTTCTCTTCTGTTCCAGGGGTATTGCTCCATCGAGGTCCCATACTTCCTTCCTTTGCAGCCACAGTTCAATCCGGTGTGCTCTGCGCCCACATTCTATCCATCCGTATTTGCAAGGAGGATGTGTGTTTGGTGCGTCTTCTCCGATCCAAGCCGGCTGCCCGCATCTGTTCTGCTAACTCAGACTGATGAATGTTGGAGATGGGGATGACTCCATCCGATCCGGCCTTTGTGTCCTATGGACTCTTTGTACCCTTGCAACCCACAGGGAACCGACTTGAAGGAAGCCGAACTTCCCTTTTGCAGTTGGGTTCTTCTTCCTTCCTTCCCCCCTTCCCGCCCCCCCAAGCTGTAAAGCCGCAGCACCGAGCAAGCGTGATCCCAGGAGTTGTTCCCTGTTTGACAAGAATAGGAAACGAAATGGCTCTGCAAAAACACAATAAAGGCGAGATCAAGGCAAAATGCCGGGCTGGCTGGCATTTTTATTCCTCCCATTTCTCTCCTATTTGCATTTGGAGTTCCGGTGGGTGGATCCCCATAGATCACATGGGAAAGAAGAGTTCAAGGTGAAGGGTGGCAGTGACCCTGCCTGTCGAGCCAGGGGCTTGCAATGGTCATTCACACCTGGATAATGATTCCAGGTGGGGGTGGGGGGGCTCTTTTGTATGGGTACCTCCAACTCCCCCCTCAGTGGTTGGGAAGGGGGCAACTGCAAACAGACTCCGGCAGCTTCCTGGATTACAGGGGTCTCCCACCTTGGCCACTTTGAGCCTGGAGGATTTCAACTCCCAGAATTCCCCAGCCAGCAAAGCTAAAGTCCTCCAGGGTTAAAGGGGTCAAGGTGGGAGACCCCTGTCCTGGAAGGTGGAGAGGAGGGTAACCTGGAACCAGGGCCGTAAGGTCTTTTGGCCAACAAACTTGGCAGGGGAGGGAGAGAGGAGAGTGGCAAGACCTCTGTTGTTGTTGTTGTTGTTGCCACTTATCCTGAAATGTATTTCTTAGGCAGGAATCGGGAATAAGAATAAGGTTGTGGGATCCAGAATTCGTTTAGAAGGTGGAGCTTTTGGACAGCTGGGGAGAAAAGAGAAAGAAGGAGAGGACAGATGAGACAGAGAGGAAAATGCTTAGGGAGGAAAATGTAAAAAGCCCGTCCCAGCTTCCTATATTTATAGTTTAAATACCTTAGATAATTAGCACTTCCCTGGATAATTAGAACTCTCCTGCCTTGGTTACTTGGAGCTAGCAAACCAGGTGTTTGTGCTGGTGACAACCTCGGGGTTTTTGCCTGGGCTTTGCAAGGCTCCCCTGTCCAGCTTGGAGACAAACGGAAAAGCGATACTTGCACAATCCACTGGACGCCCATCTGTTTTGGAGAACCTTGTGAGGTTCTGGGAACCTTACAATAAAAACACCGCTAGGATTCATTGTTGGGCTTCTTGTCCGGACTCCCTTGAAGGGTTGACATCAGTCTCCCAAGACTTTTTCTCCTTCTCTCCTTTTACAAAAACAGGAAGGGTCCCTTCAGAAATGCTTCCCACCTCTGGCCTCTTTCTGTGGGGCTGAGGCATCCCTTACAGCGGGGGTCTCCAACCTTGGCCACTTGAAGACTCGTGGACTTCAACTCCCAGAATTCCTCAGCCAGCAAAGCAAAGGAATTCTGGAAGTCCACGAGTCTTCAAGTGGCCAAGGTTGGAGAGCCCTGCCTTACAGCCTTCGGTCGCCCAGACTGCGCTTCTTCCTCCTGCCTCCCAAGGTCACCTGCACACACCATTGCATCTCAGCAGACCAAATCTCCCTCCCTGCAGTGTCTGAACACGCCTGCAGGCAGCAGAAGGTGGAATCTGCCCACCCCATCGTCACACCTCACCAAAGAATTGCCATTCGGGGAGACTTTTGTGAGGCATGGCTCTAGTTCGGAAGCAGCAGTCACCGAGAACCACAAATGGAGGGAAACTAGAATGAGATTGCAAAGAATTTGTGGCAACGTAAGGTGGTTGTGTCAAGTCCTATAATAAGCAAATCTGCACATCTAAAGTAGAAGAGGACGCTGCTCAAAGCGTGTCAGGCTGGAGTCTTTAACACAACTGACAGACGAAGTGGAGGGCCTCACCTCGGCCGCCATGAAAACACCGTCCAACATCACCCCTTTCCGATGACGGGGTGCTTTTCGTGTCTGCTTTCTTTTGAGGCCTTTAAATCAGTCTGGACTGGGAGCATTGGAAAACCAGGACAGACACTTTTAAGTGTATAATAACTACACTGGGTAAGGATTTCTATTCCCATCAGCTGACAAAGTTAATCGCTTTCCCCAGATAATAGGGTAATAGACTGAGATTTGAACCAAGGCCATACAGCTCGTGGTTTTTAGCCTTTTAATGCTGAATAATTTGAGAACTGCCTCAATCGGTACATTAGGTCTGGCTAAGCTGGTAAATACAGACTGCATTTTGCACCTGGTAAATACAGATTACAAAGCATGATTTAAAGAATAGAATATCTGCTTCCCTGCATCGCTATCCAGCCAAACGCGATTTCCCTTCTGTGTGGACCAAGGTTATATATTATTCACTCAATAGCACAGTGCAGAATGAGGCCCAACCGTGTGAGTCCCTTGTGTCTGGAAGCTGAGATCACAAAGAGATTTAGAAGCCTGCTCAACTTCAAGCCTCCTTTGAGATCTTTATGCCACGTCTTCCCTGGAAAGCGACGCGTTCATCAAAGGCTGAGAAACCCGGCATGCGGCATCTGCGCTTGTGATCAGTCCCTTGCAAAGCGGCTTTTTAAACACCCCCAAACAGCCCCGTTGTGAAAGAAGCATCATGGCAACGTTAGCCGTTCTGGAGAAATGAATTGTCGGAAAGCAGAGTGGTCTCGATAGCCCAACACCTTGGTGAATCTCCCTTTCCGTGCTCACAATCCAAATTGAAGAACAAAGAGATGCGAGAGGTGATCCAGATGCTTTAATTGTAGATGAATTCAGGCATGGATTTATTTTTCCTGACAGGAAATCCATACCTTGAGTGGAAAGTTATGGAGTCCAATTCTCTGGTCTTTACTCTGGCCTGAAGAAACTCGTTCCCGCAGAAGCTGTCAAAATCTGAATTGAAATGTTTTTGATAACAATTCGATAGGAGTCCCTGGGCGATCCCGTTTCTCAGGCGTAATTGGTGGGAGAAGACAAGCTATTAAGCTTCCAAGTCTACCCATGATGGGCTAAGCAGCTGATGGTGAAAAGGCAGGCTGAGACAGTTGCTTCCTGCTTGGCTTCAGGAGGACACTTTGACTTGGCAGGCCGGTTGGCAGATGCCAAGGCGGCAACAGCACTTGAGGAGGCGGCCTTGACCTTTGGACATTTTGGATATTTTGGCCGTGTCCATTTTGTGGTACCAGCCTGGGAGCTGAGAAGGCCTGAGGCTGATGGTGAGAAGGTCACAGCCGGACAAAGAGCTGCCCGGAAGGTGGTCCCTGTGGCTGCTTCCTCTCCTTAGGAGAGAGCTGAGGGCAAGGCCAACTGCTGGAGAAGAAGAGATGGGAGAAGGAAAAGAAGTTACAAAGGACCGGAGCAAGATATAGAGAAACAGGACCCATTTAGAGATAATGGGTGAAAATCTAACTGAAAAAGGGATTCTGTAAAGGTACATAAGATTGTATTGTTGTATTAGTAATAGAAATAACTTTAGAAAATTGGAAACAACGTATGATTAAAATGAGGGATAAAATAGTGTAATTTAGTGAAATGTTTGTGAATAAAATAAGTGAAATAAAATAAATGAGAAAATTGAATTAGGAAGGAACGGGAACATTTTAATTAGTTAATGTTTTATAAAATATAAGTGAAGAGGGGGTGGGATTAACTATGGAAAGCTTGTAATTGTTCCCATAGAAGTATGATATTTAATTGAAAAGTAATGTTAAAGATGTTAAGACTTTAATGAATATTAATATTAATGATAGAATTGAATTGGAATGGAATATTGTTTTAATTATATACATTTATATTTTTTTCTTTTTTTAAGAATACAGTGTGTATTTTAAGAATGTACCAAGCAGAATCCGAATGGAAGTTATGTATTATATTGAATGTTACAACTTTAGGGAAAAGATATAAAGGCGTCATACTCCAATCAGTAACTACAGGAGAAATTTTGTTTAATGAGAAAAGATAATAGATAATTGAAACAGGACAGACAAAAAATATAAATACAATGATTTGAATTGAGATGAGATAATTAAAATAAAATTGAGAAAATTAATAGAGGGGAGAAGCTATGCAGAAAATGTAAAATAGTAATAAGGTATGGATGGAATAGAATATAAAAATGAGCATGAACCTGAATTTGTGTCTGTACGAAGAAATGTAACCCGGGATTACGCTACTTTCAAAAAAGATGTTTTATTTGTATTTTTTTTCTCTTTGTGAAAACTCAAATAAAATTTACAAAAAAACAACAACATCAAATCCAGTCCAAGCATCTGGCTGACTGTGGGGTGAACCAGAATAACAACAACAACAACAACAACAACAACAACAACAACACAGCATATAAGCCACCAGCTAAAGAACTGGCAGCCGCGATTTCACATTGCTGTGTATATCATACGTTTCCTTTCTTTTTCAGAGGCCCCTCCAAGAGCGTCTCCGGAAGGGAGTGAAGGTTAGAAGGAGAGGAGACCGTTCCCCCAGTCTGGCTAAAGCATCCTCCGTCTCCCGCCGTTGGGGAGGGGTGAACTGGGGCGGTTTGGATCATATCCGTCGGTGGGGCCTATTCACGGCCCTGAGGACCCACCGGCTTCAAGGCTCTCCTGCACGGCGCCTCTTGTTATCCAAGCCAGCTCTTCAGCTCTTTGGGAAAGCTCTACGAACCTCTTGCCTGCCTGGCTGATTCAAGTAGAGACAAGGCAACGTTGCTTTGACACAGAATCCTTGCATAGGCAAAACAAAACTAAAAAGAAAAAAAGAAAGAAAGAAAGAAAGCATCGGTTTTGATCTAGTCTGCAACAACAAATGGCATGAAAATACCCACCGCACAAACCCGAGCGATGGGGAGGATTGTTTCATTTCCATGCAGACGAGCTGAGTGGGAGAGACGGGAACGGATGTTTTAAGTGTGTAAGAGTAGGTGAAAGGACAAATTAAAGACACATATTCCCACTGGGTCACGGCGGTGCCTCCTTAGAAAGCAGATTAACGGAGCAGCGATGTTTGAGGCGAGATCAGAGAGAGAATCAAACCTGAGCTTCTATTATCCAGAGGCCGATGGAGCCCAGGATGCAACATTTGGCAGATGAAAGGGGCTACACATGTAATGTTAACTCAGCGAGCGATTCCGAGGCTGGCGCTGAATGAGCAAACAAAGCGCTTCAGACGGGCGGATGGGTCAACCGCCTGGCCCTCCCGGCTGCCCCCAAGGTGGTGGGGAAGGCAGGCCCCACGCGGGAGGCAAGGAGAAATAAAGAATTGGCCCGCTAAAAACGTGGCACCGGCTCTCACCTGCTGCCCTATGCAAACAGGGGAATCGAGCAATGGCTGGTTGCAGATCGTATCAGAATTCAAAAGGGGGAAATTCTCAAGAATCTCTTTGCAAAGGAAAAAGTAATAATCACTCCCCTGTGAGTGAAATTTTCCTTTAAAATATTTGGTGTCCCTCAAATTAAACACCAAACCTCCATTTCTCCGCATTATTTAATCCCACTTCTTTTCTTTCCCGCGTTATCACCCAGCCCCGTGATTCTATGTTCCATGTTCTGTTTGGCCTTTTCTATTCTCTCAATTTATTCCCTTGGTCTAATGTTTTTTGTGTAAAAGTGAGCCTTCTTGAGAAATCACTCGGGGTTGGTGATCCTTGAGCTGCCTGTGCATTTTCCAATTTTAGCCACAGACCCCCCAGTTCTCCGGATGGGTTTATAAAGGCTCCGAGTTTGGGGCTGTAAGAGCCACAGAATTTTAGGGGACTTGCCCAGCCTTTGCATTTAGAGGGGGCTTATTATCCACGCTACGCCAAGTGCTTGTGACCAAGAGAGCTGAGCTGGGAGCCAACTCACCTCCACGGGCCTGTAGCCTTGTCTGGAGCTCTGAGAGGCAGGACACCCCAAAGGCCTTCCCTTGGTCCTGGCTCAGAGCTTGACCGGTCAACAAGAGAAGTCCTGCTGAAAATGGGAGGGATGCAAGGCCCCAGAGTGGGGCAGAGACTGTCCATGGCCCGCGGTGCATGCAGGGTCTTCAGAGGCAGAGTAGGCATACAGAAGACCTGTTCCCTCTCATCCACCTGCAAAGGTCTAAATGCATCCATGGTGAGCAGATTTGGTCCTGGGTACAGGTAGGTCCTCCAGCTGCAAAGGTTGGGACTCTGGGTTGGCCAAGAATATCAGGAGCCATAGAAACGGAGGCTGTCCATTTCATCACCACCACCCTTCAACGCAATGGCTTATTCAGTATCATAGCCCAAGGCAGTGCTTCTCAACTGTGGACTTCAACTCCCAGAATTCCCCAGCCACCATCGCTTCAACTCTGGGAGTTGAAGTCCATGCCTCTTCAAGTTGCCATGGTTGAGAAACGCCAATGCAAGGCACTGAAAATAAACAGGATGAGACCGGGACGGGATCTTTTTTTAAAAAAATACCACCTTTTTGTTCCAAACATTGGCATGGAGAGAGAAAGTAAAGGGCGTGTTAAAGCCTTCCCATGAGGACTCTGCACAGATTTTAATTCCTAGCTATGTTGTGGGCCATGCCCTTGGTTCTTGCCCTCTTCAGTCACTCAAAATGGCAGCCTCCTGCAACACGCATGTCCAGGAGAGTGGAAGGTCCCCGTTCTCTGGCACAGAAGGGAGAGGAGAGCCGTTCCTATCAGCCCCCTCTTTGCTAACTTCAAAATTTGCCAAGCGTTGCCCAAGGCGGCCAAGCAGCTCAGAGCCCTTCCTCCCCGCCTGCCTGGCCTGAGAAAAACACATCTTCCCTCGCCATATTGCACGAGGAAAGGAAGGGATGAATATTTGATGACCGTAATTTCCATCATAAATAATTTTGTATAAAATGCTGCCACAGCCTGTTAAATTATCTGCACCATCCTCTGCTTGTTCGTGAACCACTTCCACTCTCCCAGTAAGACAAGATGGAAGACGGGGACGGGGCAGAAAATCCTAGGAATCTGACCATCGTCCACCCTCCAATGCCCAACAGATCAACTCAACTGGATTTGGAAAAAACACCCTGGTGAAGACATATTGAGGGTGAAGGGAAGATCTTTCTTTGATTGACTCCGATGCATCTTATGTCTCCAACTATTTTTCCTGTTCTCAACATGCTAAACACAACTGAGAAGATTCCTTCTCTCTGATTCTATGCTCGAGATATTACTAATCAAGTCTTCTTGACATTTTGCTTCCTGCCGATACATTTTCTTTCTTCTTTTCCCCTGCCAATTTGCTCCTCCTTTTCCAGTTACTCCTGAAGTGTCTCCAAGGCTCTGAATTTACCTCCGGCCCTACGTCACCAAGGTCTTGGCTGGCCTGTTCCAGTTGCTTAGCTTTAGGGACTCCGGCAAAACGAGACCTCTGAGCTTGCCTCCCCTGACAAACCTCCCCATGCTTTGCTCGCTGACTAGTCCAAGCCGCTACTCTACGCTGGTTCTTCCAACCTCTCTTTTCGCCATGCCTTGAAGCGTCTTCCGAGGACGCTGGCTGGGAGAGAAGACCGCTAGCAACGGAAGAAGACATTCTAGAGTGGGAACTAGTTGGGCATTCGCTACAATCATGCGAGTGTGATCAAGCTGGATGGGGAAAGAAGCGCCAAAGCAAGAAACCCTGCGATTCAGTAGAGCAACAAAGGGTTGGACATGAGTGGAGGGACAGAGACGCCAAGTGGCTCATGCCGGCTCTGGGCCAAATGGCAGGACAAATACCCTCTCCTATAAAGTCACCCGTAGTTTGCATCCCTAGTCAGAAAAAGAAGAAATGGAGCCTTTTCGAATTCTGTGTGATGCAGCTCAGGGACAATCTTGAATTTACAGCGTTTTTGTCTTGAAGGCATCCTGCTGGAAGGAGGCAACTCCTGAAGCTGCTGGAATGTCTGTCGGCAGGGATCCTGTACTGTTTCCATGCATCCTGTGAAGATTTGCTCTTGCCGGCAGGGAGAGCCTGTTTAATCCCTGAAATATTTATATCTATTAATCCAATCTGGAATACAAACGAGCAGCGTTATTAAGGAGGTTTTTATGGTTGGGTTGTCAAACAAGATTGTTACATCTGTTTAAGCAGCAATTTAAAAGCACTTCAGGCGCTCAAATCTCTCACCACCTTTTCCCCCAATTTATCTTGTGGCAGCCCTTCCTCCTCCTTCCAGATGCAGAAGCCAAGTTTTGCAGGGTTTAGAAAAGGGTGGGAGTCCAGGGCTCCTGGAAGGGAAGAGGAGGGAGAAGCTCAGCGAGGAAAAATCCGCACTCCCATCCGCACTCCATCCACACCGAGTGGCTGTCACGCCCTTGAAGCAGACGCGGCCTCTCCATTCACGGGGAGGCGGAGAAGCTCATCTCCAAGATGGTGGAAACCAACATGTCACCAACCAGCAGAGCTGCCATTTGGGGGGCAAGGCGAGACCACCTCCCTGGTAACCTGCTCCCCTCCAGCCTTGGGCTTTGCTGAGGAAATGTCAAAAGTGAGGCAGAGTTGTGTGGTTGTCCTTTGCAGGAAGGAGCCTGGGCCCCAGGAAGGGCCCCGCTGCAGAACTCCCAAGGGGAGCTCCAAAAGAGAGAAGGGGCAGAAGGGGATTAAGGAAGGGGATGGAAGCCGTTTCACTTATTCAACTCAAAGCCCTTGCAGATTGCAGCTGCACCCGTGTGGTTTTCCTAGCAATAGGACAGGAGGGAGGGCAGCACGGGCAACCCCCGAAGGTTGGGTCTGAGCACCCTGATGGCACACCATCACCCTTTCCTACCGCACAAAAGTGGGAGAAGGGGGCACAACGTTTATCCGTCCACTGTAAGACAAAGGGTCCTTAAATGAAGGTGGATGAACTGCCCTCTCAAAGGCTGGCCCAATGCTGCTCGAAAGAAAGGCAGGTGTGGTGGTCCAGGGCTAAGAGGGAGGGCAGCTTCCGTATCTAAGGGAGGACCAGAACCGGGGCTTTCTCCGCTCCTGGCCCATCACCTTCACCGCCCCCCCCCCCTCGCTCTTCATTCACACACCAATGAACACACCCTGGATGAATCGGTGTGGCTTTTGGCGTTAGGAGAGGCACATTTTCGGGATGTCAGGAGCATCTTAGCCCATCTTTGCCTAAAGAGCCATCGCATCGGAAACCTCATTCCTCCCATGCAAAGAAAGGGAATCATCTGCAGCCTCTCCAATTAACCAGGGGCACTTTCTTAGTTGGTTAAAATTAGATTTAATCAATTGATCTCTCCTTCAATTTGCTAAGTGCTTCCACTGGAATTTTTGCCACGGCTCAGCAGGCAGTGCAGGTCCCACGTCCTGAATACAAGCAAAGGGGTGTTTTTATTTATTCAGGGAACTGTATTAACATGTTATACTAAACCATATTGTGTCTTGTTTCGCTCCGGGGTCAGCGTTTTCAATGAACTGAGAGAGCTGTAGATTGTAAAGTGACTCCTGGAAGAGCACGTGGCTTGAGCCCAGCCAATTATTAATGGGGCTGTTCCATAAACCATTGTTTAACCAGCCATGGCTCGGGGCAATGTCATTCGTTCAGCAAAATTCACCTGACTGGACCTTCTCCGTAGCAGCTCTGCACGCCAGGCGGGTGGCTCGCTCAGCTCTGCCTTCAGAAGCTGTAGAAGGAAAGGGTTGCTCACTCCCCAAGTCCCAAATAACGAGGGGCGCTCGGTTGCTACACGCCAACACCTATTCTTGCAGCATCAGGGAACCCAAAATTAATGTGCACTTTTCTCTTCTTCTCTCAGAACATGCTATCAAAGGTGTGCAGGCTCCTTCTGCCCTGCCTTTTTTTGTCTATGGAGATTCTCCGTCATCCAGGTCGTGGTTGACCCAAAAGTGGTTTTTTTTCAAAAGGCAGCTGGCCTCCCTTTGTTTTTCCTCGAAGATGTTTCACTTCTCATCCACGAAGCTTCTTCAGTTCTGACAGAACTGAAGTCAGAATTAAAGAAGCTTCTTGGATGAGAAGCGAAACGTCTTCAAGGAGAAATCAGAGGAAGGCCAGTTGCCTTTTGCAAAAAAAAGGCGCCATTGGGGCCTGTCTTATCTTTTTTCAGCAGGCGCTCTAGGATTCCTGGATATTGTGAGGAGCCACGTGGCTCAGACAAGGAAAGGAATCGTCTCTGTGGCCAGCTGGAGGCTGGGCAGGGTCCTCCGTTAAGGGAGGCCACCCTAACGGGATTTGGCGATGAAAGATGGGCTTCCATAACCAGACGGAGAACGCAGTGCCCGGAATCGCTTCCAACTTAGCATCCTCTAACAGAAGAAGCTGCACCTGTCAAGGATACTGGAAGCAGAGATTTCCCTCAGGGATGGGAATTTGTAGGGGAAGATGGAAAGAGAAGGAGTGCAGATAAAACAAATACCTCATTCAACATACAGGATATGGATCTTTTCACACTTCCAAAAACTGGAGCTGCGACTTCCTTTGGTTTCAACAGAAGAGAAGGGCTGGCAGTGAAATCCAGGAGAGGCTCTGTGATGGATTGCTCTGATTAAAGGAAAGGCGCCTCAGGTAAGAAGCTATGTGGAGGAGGGCAGCCAAGGATGCCCTTTGTTAAGGGGTGAACCTCCTCTTGTGGGGGCTCCTGAGACCTGGCACAGTGTCCTGGAGAAAGAAGGGCCCCTCAAATACTGAAGAGGACTTCCCTTCTGAGCCATTCATGCAGAAGAACATGGTTGAACTTTGAAGGAGGTCTTGGAAGATGCCAACCCAAATTTCAAAAGGCTTGGAAGAGTCTCCAGATCCCTCCCCAATGCAAAACATCTTTGGCTACTCAATCGTTCAAGTGTAAGCAACCATTTTTGGGGTATAGGGTGGTCTTCAAACCCAGAAAAACAAGACAAGCTATGCTCAATGCTGGGCAAGGCAGAGCAAGAAACGCCCAGCTGTGAGAAGGATCAGGGGTGGCGTGATAGCAGTCTTCCAATATCTCCGGGGTTGGCCCAAAGCAGAGGGGGGTCAACCTCTTCCCCAAAGCCCCTGAAGGCAGGACAAGAAGCAACAGATGGAAACTAATCAAGGAGAGAAGCAACCTGGAACGAAGGAGAAACTTGCTAACAATGAGGACAATTAACCGGTGGAACTGCCTGCCACCAGAAGTTTTGGGGTCTCCAACCCTGGAGGTTTTTCAAGAAGAGATTGGGCAACCATTTGTCTGGAATGCTACAGGCTCTCCTGCTTCAGCAGAGGGTTGGAATAGAAGGCCTGCAAGTTCCCTTCCATTGTTCTCTGTAGATTCTGCCTCGAAGTCCAAACACAACAAGCCTTTTTCACGCCCACAGCATACTTAATCGTTAGAGCTTTGTGGCTTCATCTACCTGCGTGCGATCTCACTCAATGCTGGCAGTTGGAGGCAGGCAGCTGTCCCAAGGAGGCAAATGCCATGCCAGGATAGACTTGAGGCCTAACAGGGCAGCTGGGGAATTAAAGATTTTGCCAAATTGGAGCACAAGGTTCCTACTCCGCTGCTTTTCAAAACTGCGTCATATCTTCCTTCTGAAAACTGCACCGTTCACAGAATATAAGGCTCTAAAACCCGGTCCAGTCTGAGCCGAAGTAAATCTGGAGAAGCTTCAGGGTGATACTTTTTCATTTATCAATACGGAAAATAACCTCCCTCTGCACATTTGTGGAAAGCTGCATTTCTTCCCTTTGCTTTCTAAGTGTTTGTATGACTAATAAGGTGTGACACAGCTAAGATTTGCAAGCATTTTCCATAATGTAACTTCTTCCAGCTGAAGAAAAGAAGAAGCTAAATTTGGATGCCAGCAGCCAACCGGAACTTCACAAGCAAACCAAGGCTTACGGGCCAAGGCTTACGTTACTGTCTCAGAATTCTCCCCCTTTAAACTTGCAATGAGCATCTCTATTTTTTTTTAAAGTATAGAATGGAAACATACAAAACTGCATATATCCATGAAAATAATGTCGAAGAATGCCTTGTATGAAGGCAATGGTACGTGCCAACTGTACAATAGTCCAAACTGCAAACCAAAATGCTTGTTTAAAGAACGAGGCACCAAAATGCATACAAATGTTATTGCAAACTATAAAACATTGTCAAGCTCCACAGATTTTGCAGGATCACAAAGTGAGACATGGAGAAAACTGGGTACTGTCATGCATCCCTACAGAAAATATTGGCACAAAACTCGAAGAGCATCAAGATTGTAACCGAACAGGAGGAAATATCCATTGTTATCTTTGAGGGGGTGTTTCTTCTACAACTGGGTTCGGAAGGCCAACCCTTCATCTTGTCCCCAGTTTAGAAACGGTGCTTTTAATTCATGAACAATGGTATCACCTCAAAGCAGAGAAGTGGGCCTCAGCACCTGTCACTGAGTTAGGGCCTTTGCTGTGTCCTTGCCCCTAGCCATGGAGCAACTGAGATGCAGAATGGAACATTGCCCCCACCCCCCACCACAAAGAAATTCATCAGGGGAAACACAAAGACACATAATTAACCAGGAGCTGGAAGAATTCAGGCCAAGTTGTCACTGGCTGCTGGGAACTCCTTGACACATCATATCATAGCAAAAAAAGAAGAAGAAAAGTCCATCATCCAAGTTTTTCTTGCTGCCATTATTTCTTTTTCCATAGACAGAGGCAAAAAGCTGGCACAGGTGGGAAGGGTTTGGTGTTTCTCAAAAACAAAATACTTCTATTGATCCGTTTTCAAACAGGCACACATAAAATAATGTAAAATAATTTTAGGAACAGGTGGGAAGTGTTTCATGCGTTGACTTCAGCGCGAAGCACAAGCACTTTCACGAAGGGCCATTTTTTTTTTCCGTAAGGAGAAAAAACACGAGGGTCCTCTTTCTGGAACCTAGATGGGGGGGGGGCCTGCAGAATTGCCCCTCCCCCCAGCCCAGGATGCCCTCCAGGGCTTCCCACTTCCTTTGGCATTTTAAAAACCTGCAAAGTGGCATTTCCTGCTTCCGGTTTTTGCTGTTCTTGTTATGGCTTCAATGATCCCTGCTTAATTTTTTTGTTAACCTGTCTGGAATCTGTGAGCAGAAAGACAAGGATCTACTCTGAGCAAATATGCAAGGAAGCGCTTCTCACTTGCTCCTCCTTCCATCGAGAATGAGGGTCCAGTTTCTGGAGGTAATCTGCAGATTGCGGTATGTTCTCAATAGATTATTTCATCATTTCGTTTCATTTGATTATCCTCCATGTTCTGAGCACCTGATGGAAAAGTAGGAGGGTTCCTCCTTCAAGAAAGAAACACTGAGTGGAGAGGATGTCCAGTCCCAAGGGAAAAGAAAGAGGCAAAAGAATTAGATTTTGTTAAGCCAACGGCAAGAGGGAGAACTGAAGTGGGAGCGGAGAAGATGCATCCCAAGAAGAGAGGAGAGCAGAGGGGTGGTGGAGGAGGAAGGGGCCAAGGCTCACGGTACTAAGAAGCTCCAAGAAGAAGAAGAGACCTGAGGCCACGGGAATGCTAGGGGCCCTAGGGGTTGCAGGGGCTGCAGGGCAGGACTGGGACTGGGACGGCCCACTGGACCAACCTACCTGGTGGGCCACTCACTCTTCCTCAGCCCCACTGACCTCACAGGCTGCTCTTCTGGGGGAATGAGTTGTTGGGGTGCGCTCTGCGCATTGCTTTCAGCCCTTGGAGGAAGCACCAAGAAGATTATGGATGATAAGAGACCAGGGAGTCAACCTAGAGGTAGCATAGTGGCCTAAAATCAGCCGTCAATCCATGCTAGAAACAACCCTTCGACCTATGGCAGGAAGGAATGAGCAGGCCATTGGCCACAAGTGGAGTCTTGCTGGCTTAATAGCTCCCGAATGAGTTTGTTTGCCCTGGCCTTAGCGCAATCCAACCGCCATACATCGTCGTGACCACAATTGAGAGCCAGTGCAGAATTTATAAGATGGAAATTATGTGGGTCTGAAAAATAAAATACATTGAGAACTTAACTTGCTGATCAAAGCCTCGGGACATCTCTGTCTAGCCCTGACATGAAGCGTCTTCCCTGAAGAGCCTGAGAAGAGCCGATCTCCTGGATCATCACCAGACTGCGGCCTCCCCCAGATGGGTTGAAATGCCCATTCGTGCCGTCCTGCCTTAGAAGATCCATCTGGAAACCGGAGCCTCCGTGCATGGCGAGAGGGCCAGAAGCGGCAAAGTTTTGAAGCTTTTCTTTCCCATCATGTTTCTCAGATAAAGGGAGGCAGAGCCAACCACCCAGAGGAATCTCTTTCCCTGCTTTGGTTTTGCATTTCTTCAAAACTCGAACCAAAGTTTGAATCTTCAGTATTTTGACAGTTTCTGGCTACAGCATATTTAGTTGCATTGGGGGAAGAAGAAGAAGAAAAAACATTAAATTATTAGCTTGTGTACAACACACTGAGCTTAAACACAATCCAGCCTGTCAAAAGAAATGTCTTAATTAGTGAGACGAAAGCCGTTTTCCTTGACAAGAGCTTGTCAGGCAAAATATCGTACTTGGAGGGAATTTAAGCGAATTCAATTGCAGGAATTTAATAAGGCCTCATTCCGCTCCCCTTGCAGCGAAAGAAGGAGAGAAAGGGCCCTGCTTCGTGAGGGTTTGAACCCCTTGGGGACCTGCCTGGCGAAGCGAACGGAGCCTGTCGCTTGGAAGCAGCTTGGAAGCAGCGTTGGGGCTGAATCAAGCAGGGAGACGCTCCAGACCTCACAGGAGACTCTTGGGCTGAAAGGTTTCATTAATTGAATTAGCAAACTTGAAACAACAACAAAGAAGGCCACAACGCTTTCTTTGTTTTTTTTAAAGATACCCTTGCCCAAAAAAAAAAAAAAAAGGGTAAATTGAGAGATTAATACATTGTCTTTACTGGAAGGGGGGAGGGGGAGCCCCTGCAACTTTAGAAGTGGAACGAAATGATAGCAATTATGCAACATTGGCTAACATTTTCCAAGATTTGGGAGATACGGTTGGAAGCGCCTTGAAAATGTCAGCTCAATTTTGCCGCAGCCGCGGTAGAAAGGCAAAAAGGTAAAAAGTTAGTGGCTATTAAGAAAGAGGATCTATACTGAAATACCAAGGTCTCCCTCTCATCCCTCCACCCTCTGTAAATGCCACGTCAAGAGATTTGGGAAGTGTCAACGGCTGGCTTCTTGAAGTCCTTGATGCCGTGGCTTGCAAGGTGGCTTTGCAAGTGTCCAAATTGACTGATTCAGCCCATAGACTCAGGGGTGTTCAACCTTGGCAATTTTAAAACTGGTGGACTTCAATTCCCACAATTCCCCAGCCAGCCAGCGTTGTGTAAATCATTCCATCCACACCTCCCACTACCATGAACTCAAACTGTTGAGAGGTTGCACATGTTGGAACAACTCAAGAGACCTGTAATAATTCTGACTGGGTTCCAGGTCAAATCCTCACTTGTAAATGTCAGGCGTATCCTGGTCTCGTCCTGTGCATCTTTTCCTTGAAGTGAATTCACTTCAATTCAGTTCCCACCTAAAGGAATCTTTGAGCCTAGGAAGACGTGAATGAAGGGACCGCAGTGACCTTCGCTGGTCCTGCCACCGAACGTCTCTGTGCTGATGCAAAATCTTGGTTGGCAGAGTTGACAACGGACTTAAGATCCTCCTCTTCGCGCAGGGAGGAGAGTATTCTGAACACCGTGCCAAAACTGGTGGAAGTTGAAAGTTTTAGGAAGCCTCTTGACTGCCCCTTCTCCATTGGTTTGTGGTTGGTTGGGTTCCCCATCCCCCACACACAGCCATTAAAGATGGAAAAGGGACGCGATCCAAGACCATTGAAACATCACACGGGCAGAAGGCATTGTGATGACTCACATATCAAAGGTGTGAGCAAGTTGCTGCTCTTGGCACCTTGTGAAAGAGGAGGCACAGGCAGCAACTGAGGGATGGTGCTAGACTGGAGGCATCAAGTGATCCCAGAAAGGTCTACGAGTTCAGGCCACCTAAATAAGCAGCCAGGAAGTTTTGCAAAAGTCTGCTTCAAACTCTTCAAGCTTTGCAAGGTTTGGAGGGGCTCCAGAGGGGACCTGTCTGGAGCAGTCTATTTCCAGGGCTTGGGTCAAGGTCCCCGCAGCCCAGTGGAGGGAGAGCAGACAAAACTGCTTAGTTAGCAACACAGCCTCCGGAGTCCAATTTACTGACTGCGGGGTGCTAGATTTGCACACAGGAACAAAACTGGAAAAGTGACTAAGCCAGAAGCTGGGAAAACACCTAGAAATAGATCTGCAGCTTGAACAACGTGATCAGAACTTTGTTTAAAAGGCAGGAAGATTCAGGTGGGTCTGACATCAGTCAAGGGGGTGGGTGAGAGGCACTTTATTTGGAACATCACACTGGGCCTGAGGTCACATGTGCTGCAACTCTGAAGACCTCCAGCGTCCTGCCAGAGGAACCCAGTTGGGCCGGAGGGCTCCTTTATGGCTACTGCAGGGGGAGGAAACTGCCGACCTCTGGCTCAAAGACAAAACCTGGAAGTCGTTCGGCCAGAAACCCTCCAGGGTGCAAGGCAAAGCGACCCCATCCCCATTCCAGTTCCTTAGCAGAATTCATGCTTCCAGGCTGCTCTTACAAAATGTGTGGGATGCCGCCATGGAGTTGGGGGAAGAGCATGTCCAGAGACCAAGATGTCTTGCTTGTTTCCACTGCCTGCTTGCAGAATGTGGACCGCAACAGATCTCAAAGGGGAGCTCTGGCACTACCTGATACGTTGCCTCCTGCATCCTTAGTGGGCACCATTGGCGCTTCCAGCAACCAGCACTGGAACAGAGGCAGAGAATGAGCCTTTAGCAAAAGCACGAGTGGGTGTGGAGTCAGTGGGGTTTCATAGCATTGTTGCTTCGGCTGCATCAGGTTCAGTTGGTCCTCTGAGTTTTGTTTTTAATTGAATGTTGTTGTGAGCCACGTAGATGGGCACCCATGAACATTTTCTAAACAAACAAATAAATATCTCTTTGAATAGGAGCTGCTCAATATTCATGAGCAATTGGGGGAAAAACAATTGCAAAACACAAACACAATAAAAGCTCAGCCCACAATGTTGAGAGCAAAAGGAGGTTTATGGATCTCTGCAGAAATAAAAAGGATGCTTCTTAAATGTTTTTCAAGCCCCCCCCCCCCAACGGCCCCCCCCCCCCCAAGTCCCCATCTCTGAGAAACAAGCTACAGTTCTGAAAATCTTGTTTTCCCCCCCCTCCCCAAAGAGTAAAATAAAATGTGTGCATTGGGTGAACTCCACGGGAAGGATGACCGGGCTTGAGGTCATCCGGGGTGAAGGCAAGAGAGCTTTTGAATCCAATTTACGGATGCTGCTCACACGTTGTTATAAGAGCCCTTCTCTGAGAGGATGAGGTAAGTTGGAGAGACAAGGACACACCAGGGAGGAGGAGGAGGAGGAGGAGGAGGCAGGCGGTGTCTGGACAGGGAAGCCAAACATGTGGCCTGAATTTCTGAGCACCAAATCCTCTCCGCTAAGCATCACTAAGCAGGTGCATTTATCAAGTGAACATGGCCGGACGGTCTCAGCGCCTTCGACAGACACCACACAGGCCTCCTCGTACGCCCAGTGCCCCTTTTGCAAGCTTCTACTCCATGGAGACCCGACTGCTTATTGGAGGTGATGAATCCAAGCCCGGACACCAAGCGTTTGCAGAAGGTGAAGCTGCCTGGCTGGATCAGACAGGTTCCATTTTGATCTGGCCTCATCGTGATGATGAGATGCCGCAGGTCAGGGCATTTCACAAAGTGTCCTTTCTCTCCAGCACTTGGCATTTGGCCCAACTCAACCTGAAGGCACGGAGACAAGGTGAAAGGACTTTATGCCCTTGGAGAACTCAATAGGTCTCCACTTATGGCAATCTGGTTTGGAAGAAAGAAGGCAGCAACGTGGAGCCCTGGTTGCTCTAAGGACCACCTGAGAAATCGGGTTTTTCTTCTGGCTGATAAATGTTCTTCCTGGAAAGAAGAGCATGATCCCATCCATGCTCCTTCCCATCAGTACTTCAAGGGCAACTTAACTCTTGTTGAATAAAGTCTTAATCTTAGTCTCACCTGTCACCTGCATCTACCAAGGGTCCACCAAGGTCCCAGAGATGGAGTAGATGGAAACATTTACCAGAAATCATGTCCCGTCATCTGATTTTTTGGGACTCCTGGACTCCTAGACTGGAGGGGGAAATGAACCTTCCTTCTGAAGAGCATGTTGCTGCCAACCCTCCATAGCACATTCTTGTAGTGGTGCCTCGCAGTTCTATACCAGAAATTGTGCAGTTGACCTTTCTGGCTTATCAGAAGACCACCAGAAGCCATGGGAACTCTTGGCATTGCAGCCCATATGTGCTGTTAAGGTTCAGGAGAATAAGACCTCCTGACGTGTCGTTACCTCAGAGAGTAGGGCATGGCGGCTCTTCGCCTTAGGTTAGCCCCCACTTGCATTCCATATACCCATGGAATGGGAGGCAGGAAGAAGGGAGGACATTTCCCCCTTCCCCATTACTCAGCTCAAGTTGTGGGCTATTTACATTTTCTGCACTGCAGAGAGCTGCTTAAATATTTAAATCTCCCAAATCCCCATCCTCGTTTATATCAGCAACAACTACTGAGGAGAAGATGACTTTCCTGTTGGATTTTCAAGAGAGGGTCTACCTATTCATCTACCACGGCCCTTGAATGTAGCTCCCTTGGCCCATGTGGCCCCCTCACCAGTCACAGTCAACCAAATGGAAATGGTGAGAGACCATTAACTTCCACAGCCTAGTAACACCTTCTGGAGAAGCACCTGAAATGATGAAGTTCAACAGGTGTGTCATAAAGGGAAATGCAGGATAGGCTAGGCCAGGCTGGGTGGGAACTACCTCATGGTCAACTGGGAGCAGGAACTGTGGTGTGATCTGCCTTTGGAAGGATGCACGTGGGCAGCTCTGCAAATCAGCATCCTTGCCAGCAAGGTTAGGAAGAGAGGAGAGGAGACACTGACCAGAGCAGACCAGCAATTTCCGGTCACCAAATGGGTTGGGGCTGATGGAATTTGAGTGAGAAAGTCACGCCCAGAGTTGATCTCTCCTGCCGCAGGAGCATGGATGGGGCTGGGCTGTTGTCCTGAGCGCTTGGGCTCCACAAATGGATTTCCCATCCAAGTCCTGAAATAAGGGAGGAGGGTCTCCGTCCCCTCAAGGGGAGCTACCGCAGCTGGAGGTCTTGCACAAGGGACACGGCAATAGAGGTCAATCCTGCCAAACCTTTGAAAAGGCTTGGAGCCAAATGAGCAGGAGTGAAGGACAATGGATTGATTTCAAATTGGAGACAAGATGCAGTCAAATGGGACAATTGAAACAAATGGATTGGATTTACACACAATTCAGCTCACTTTAGGGGTAATTTGATACTGTGAGCCAGCTATTATCCCAGAAGCTTGCCTGAGCTTAAAAAGAAAGAGGGGAGAAGGCAGCAGGGGAGATAATATTGGGGGGGAAAGCCAGGGGACTCAAACTCCCTGGAAGCTGAGTTGTGCATGTAGTCTTTGATCTGACTTTTCACACAATCTTCACACAAGCCACACCAGGGTCCCTGGTGGAAATTGCTCTCACAATGTGGCAAGGTGGGCACCTCTGGGAAAGGTGGTGGCTAATGCTGGTTCCTCCACTCACCTGAGACAGGTGTTGGCAAGAGCTTTCGGTGCAAAAATCCCTTCCAATGTCAAAATTGGCCCTCAACATAAAACTTCTGGTGTGCAGGATAATCAATAACAGATTTACAAGGAAGAGATGAACAGGGAAGGAAATCAGCCTCCATAATTATATGGTTACTAATATATTCCTTTCTCTAGCAATGAAATATGAGGGAGATCATGAAGATTTTAATTCTTATCCCACCTGGACCATTCTGGGGCTGTAGAAATGTTCTTCTTGGGTTCAAAAGGTTGGTTGAAATGTTAGTGCTTCCAGGATGCTTCAGTCTGGCCCACAGGAGAAAACAGCTGGCCAGGTGTGAAAGGAGATTGTATATATATATATAAACACCAACACGGAGAAAGATGAGGCTACATGCTGAATCCTTATTCTGCAGATGACGCCTTTGGGTTTGTGCACCTGCTTCAACTTACTCTGGATCACATTGTGGTCGTGAAAAATAGTTTGCTATTTTGGAAACATGCACAAACACATGCACAACCAGAGCGTCTCTTTCAGTTCCAGAGACGTAATTTGTCGTGTGTCGGGACAAGAGCCAAATGGCTGCCATTTTGCCCAGAAGCCGAAAGAGGAAGAAGAGGCTAAAACCCTTTTTTTTCTTTTTGGTGAAGACGGACGGAGGAAGCAGGGAATACTTTAGGAGACTCACCGCTGCAGGGCTGGAAGCGCCTTGGCTTCCTCTTGGGCAACAGTCCCCTGTCTGGGTCTCTCCATGCCACGCAGGCAAGAGATTAGATGCCCAAAAGCAAATCCCTCCACCTAAAGTCTTTCTCCAAACCGCATGATTGACCTTCAGGCAGAATCACTAACCTGCAACAAAAGCAACAGTGGCTTTTTTTTAAAGCAGTCCAGCAGAAGCAATAAAAATAACCATCAAACATTATAAGTTAACACTGACAAGAGCAATCCAAGTTGGAGCTTTGTAACTAAGGTATGAATAACAATGAATCTCCGTTGGATTCCTTCAAGCGGTCTTCCCCCCCCCCCCCCCCCCCAAAAAAAAAATCTAGCTTAATTGTTTTATAAGTGCTTGGAATAGGTTCCTGGACCTGCGTAAAACCCAACAGGACAGATTCATCTTTAGACTCACAACCAGCTAAACAAATAGGAGTGGTTGCCACTTAGCTTCCAGGTCCCAACCGGGAGAAATCTTTTATGTATTTATATTTTGTGTTTCTAGACCACTCCTGTCCTTCAGTTGCCAAAATAGAATAACCAAAGCCAGAAAGAAGAAGGTGTAGGGATTTAATCCAGTAAAGCTGGGGGGGGGTCTTTATTCAGCCCCCTCCCCCATGTCCCTGCTCTATTTTTAAAGCTACTTAAGCCCAGCCAGGTGGGCCTGGTGGTGTTTTGGTTTAATACATCCATGAATTCCAGTGCTACATATAGGAATCGTGCATTTTAAATAAGCAGAATAAAACTGATTTTCGAGACGCCAGAAAGTTGAGTTTGGGAAATGCTTAATGTTAGATGCAATTGAGTAATGGATAGAGAGGTAGCTCACTGTTTGTTCTTTTCAGTTCTGAGAGCACAGTTTTACTCCCATATTCTTTGAAAAGAGGAAGGAAGGAAGGAAGGAAGGAAGGAAGGAAGGAAGGAAGGAAGGTGTATTAGGAAGGAAGGGGGAATTTATGCTGCCCTGACAGTCTTTTTTTTTATCCTACAATTTTATGCTTCAGTACAAGTCAAACTGCTGTCTCTTCTGATGCCTTCCTTTCAAATTAGTGCTCTAAAGCTTGGAGATATTTTGAAGTTGAAAATGTACACACACGCATACACCAATGTTGGTGAGCAGCTTGGGGATGTGCTAAGCTCAAGGTTACCTTGACTATCTCCCTAGAATTTCTGATAGCCTTCAGGCTTCCCAGAGAAAAACTAAGGTGCTTTGCATCGAGGGGCGAGACTGGGAAAAGGAATCAAATATGGAAGGAAGACAAGCAGCGAAGATCTTCATCATCTTCCCAGGAACTGATATGGTCAATGATGCAGAACTAAGAGAAGATTAAAGAGCATCAGTTGCCTGTGAACCATCTAGAATCTCTTTCCCTCTGCTAAAGACCCCCCCCCCCCGAGTTGATCATGGACCTTCAAGCCAAATTTAGGATGGAAACTTGTACCACAGTAGACTTCAAGATGTCACAAAAGTCTTTGTTGTCTCCCTGGATTGTGTTCAGTTTTGTCAGATTTCATGCCCTCCCCCGTGTGTACAAGAGGGTTCAGGGATCTTATAGCCCCCCAACTCCTAGACCCATTGATCCCATTGATCAGGACTTGAGAGGTTGAGAGACACCTGGACAACCAAGGGTTTCTCCCTGCCTCTTTTAGCTGTTGAAAGAGAAGCTCTCAATATGTGTTAAGGCAAAGCTATTGTCTTCCAACAGCCCCATCGCTCCTCTCTTTTTTTAAGTGTGTGAAGTAAGGAGAAAAATAAACTAGACCGAGTCATCTATCAAAGAAGTGGGTCACTTCTTTTCTGGTGGCATTTTATGCACCTTTGATGCATCAGCATCTTCATTAAAACACACCTGGCCAGACCAAACAAAATCAGTGGAAGCTGCAAACCAAAACACATTTTCCTGAGAGTAACTTCCAAAGAAACTAACTTCAGAGAAAACACACCGAGTCGAACTTACAATTTGCATCAAGTGCGCTAGTTCAGCATCTTTCTCCAAGACCAGCTTTTGTGGCATCTGTCAATGGCCTCACAAGCCTCAAAACCTTGTTGAAGACCTGTGACTATCACTTATGTAAGAGTTTTCCTACTGTTTCCACCCACCCACCCATCCCTCCAATGCCTTTCCCCTTTGCTTTTCAAATCGTCAATTCATGCAAAGTCAAAATTCTGTCTCAACATTCTAAAGCTTCTATCTGGCATCAAGACTGAAAATGTAATTTTCGTTCCTTCTGCTTGAATTGAATTGTTATTATTATCTAGTTTTCCAGATGTGAAGATCTGTCAGGCCTGCGCACCTAAATTTGTGCAGGCGGATTGCCTGGCAGGTCTGAGAACCTGCTGTGCAGCTAAAAGAGGGGAAAATGTAATTTCTTTCTCCCTGACAATCAATGTCCCCTTGTTACGTCGGCTGTCCCGTCTTTGGAATTTGCCCCTATTATTTCTTAATAACATATGTAACGCACTAACAGCCCAAGAGGCCTCCGGATTCTCATCTAAATCACAGACTCTTGCCAACGATTAGATGTTATTTGACATCACAAGGACTGAAATTTTTAGTACAGCAGGCAGGATAATCTGGAGTGAATTATTTCTTCAATAAAGTATTCCTGTTTTGTAACAGGAAAAGGGGGAGGAGGACCCACAATTACAGCGTGAATTATACCACCAGGGAAGACGCAGCGTTTTCAAGAAGCACATGAAAAAGACGCATCTCCATTCTCTGCACAAATCATGTACAAAGTTAGGTTTCAAAGCCTTCCCTGCTGCTGTAACGGATACAATTTTTTTCTATTATTATGAACGCCAATGTTTTTATTATGCTTCAAAATGCTCAAATAATTTCACAATCATTTATTATAATAGCTAAAACAATGAAGAGAGCATCTTCATTACATTCACAAGAATGTACGAGAAGGTCAGTGGGATCACACCAAGGCCCACCTTGGCCTGACTTTCCATTGAACCGCGTGGCAGATGGATGGATCTGGGGGGCTTTTCTTCTGGGGAGGGACGGCTCGTTTCTCCTCCTGCTCTTCTCCTGCAAGTGATATTTGACGTGCTGCTACTCCTCACTCAAGTGTAACAGGGAGTCTTCAAGACTGATAGTCCTAGATAGGCTTTCCTTCCATGCATTGAGCATGCATCTTTTGCCCTGCTTTAAGCACACGAGGACGTACGAAGCGTTCTGCAGGATAGGTTGCAGAGCATCTCAGGCCAGCATTTTGCTTTTCGTGCTGGCTAGCAGATCCCTTCAGGGAAGGTCCTCAGAAATAGGAAATGGAAGCGAAGCTCTCTCTCCTACTCTTGTTCTGATGCTACAAGAGCCCTTGGAGGTAATATGGAGTCTCTAGTAGTCCTGGAGGAATTGGTCCTCCATGCAGCAAGAAATCCATCTCTCTATGGTCCTCCTCAGTTGCTTCTCCAGCCTCAGGGGATCAACTCCTCCCTGTTTTGTCATCTCTTCCACCCATCGCAAGAGGTGAGGCTCCACCATTTCAACCCTTCACAGGTAGCCTCATTTACTGCTCATCCAAGGGAAGGACATCCACCCAATTGGTTCTTGGACTTGGAAGAAATGGCAGGAAACTGACCTTGCATTTCCAGGAAGTTTTCTGTATTGTGTTGATTTAATAGTTCAGCATGTTGCTTCGGGGCTTTCATATTGCTTCAGGCAAAATGCTGTACCATAAATTATGGCACCTAAAGCTGAGTTTGACCTATTGGTTGATGCATAATCAACTGAATTAATTTGAAATATTAACTACACATTATGGCCTAAAGGAGTTTTCCCCTCCATTGTCTTTCTACCTACGCCACTGAATCCAATACCAGCCTTTCTCCCTTTTGCGGTTAAAACCAAAATATAAATAAATCCTCCATTTTCATATTATATGCATGGAATACAACAGTAGGAAGAATGGCTTAGATGTGAGCTACATTCATGTTGAAACAAAAAACCCTCCTCTATAATACGTTTTTTAAGCGGTGGTTCCTCTCTCTTTAATAGAAGAAATAAATTTCTGGAAGGAAGCATATGAACTGCCAGAGAATTCTAATAATAATTTAAGTCTTAAATCAGTATTTATATATTCTCTTTGATATATACCATTGGAATTCCTTCCCTGGGGATCTACAAACAGACTTATCAGTGTTGGCTGTGAGAAAAATATTGAAGAGGCATTTTTGTCTGCATTTGGCTGAACAGAACTTGACTTGGGGAAAGACAGAAAGATCTTAAATCGCCCCCTTTTAACCCCAATCTACCTCCCACGATTGTTATAAAGATCAAACTGTGAGGGGTGGGTGGGTGGGTGGAATCTTCTTGCCAAAGGAAAAGAAGAATTAGAATTAATATTCAGGGGCTAGGTTGGAAACCTGTGAAAGGGATCCATCGTGGAAGGGTCTTCTACTAGGAGCAAACTCAACTCGGCCAACACAAGTTCTTACAAGAGTTCAGGTGACTGAAAGTGTTTTTGTGCTGCGTGAGACACTAGAGTTGGTAGCATAAAAGAGCAGAAAAGGAATTGTATGAGCGTTTACTAAGATGTTTTCAGGGTGACCTTGAATTGCACTGCACATTTTAAGCAGAAGCAACTTCTACCCATTGAAATATTGGCCTCCTGCCTTGGGAAAAGTGAGCAGGTTCTTCATCTTCCCCGTGTAGCAGCTTTGGAGCTTTCGGGTTGGACCTTATCTGGACCAGCTTCCTTCAGCTCCAGAGGAAACCCTTCGGTTCATCCAGCCTTTCAAAGCCCTCCAGTGGAATCCCAGACCTTTTTCCTTAGAAGAAGTCCGACAATGCACAGCATAATTTATTGTCATCCCCAAATGTCCTACAGCAGTGGTTACAGGACATGGAACTGTGATTTGATGATTGCTTGGGCTGCATCATTGTTAAAGATGATAAAACCGTATTGTCTGATCTGGGAGTTGGCCAAGAGCTTCCAGGCTAAAAAAACACACGCTGAAATAGAAACGTAATGCCGAAGTGACAACAAAAACCTCTGGAAAACAACATTTAGATCTAATTTGTTTCTTCCTGCTAGTCATCCAAGGCCAAGTGACTAAAGCAGCACAGCAGAGCGGAACAGTCTGCAGGATTTGCCCTTTTTAAAAACAGACAGACAGACAGGCGAGACGTGGTGATCCCCTCCTGGATCCGAAGGAGGCTGGGCACCTCCAAGGGCTCCAGTATAAACACCCCTCCAATCGTGCACCCCTCCTACTCCAAACACCCCTCCTACTCCTCACCAAATTTGGAGGAACGATCATTCTTCTGGTCCCCGTTTAAATTTTTAACCACCTCTCACTTGGAATACTTTCCTGCCTTTCTTTATATTCCTTTTAATTTAACAAATTGGCCATAAGCTAAACGGCACCATCTGTGGCTCCACAGTAAATACAACTGTTCTTAATGGAATTACTCAGTTTTATCATTTTGCTTTGGAGCCTCCTGCCTGCTTTGCTGAGGGGACCTTTTCAGTGCTTGCCACCCTCAGCTCAAGGGCTCCAGAAATTGGGAAGCTCAGCCGTCCAGATCGGGCGCCGGGAAATCACTCTCAGCACCCAGCGTGCTCGGCAGGGCGGGGCACTTCTTGTGTGCCAGAGTCCAGGGCAAGCAGGTCACTCTGCCCTCTGGCATCCCAGGGGTGGCAAGAGAGCAGGGTTCCAATAGGGCTGACCCAGGGAAGAGAGGGTCAAACTGTTCCCCCAAAGCCCCTGGAGGAGGAGGAGAAGCAGAAGCAATGGACGGAAACAAAAGGAGAGAACCAAGGAGAAATGTCCTGAGAACAATTCATCAGGGGAACGGCTTGCCTCCAGAAGTTACAGATGCTCCACCACTGGAGGCTTGGAAGAAGAGACTGGGCAGCCGCTTGTCTGAAGTGATGGAGGCCGTCCTGCTTGAGCAGTGGGGTGGACTAGAAGACCTCCAAGGTCCCTTCCCACTCTGTTATTCTGTTCACACTCCCTTGGCCTTCGTTGGTCTGGAAACCCAAATGGGCACCTCCCCTCCTTCGGGGCACAGCTCAGCTACACGGGGTTACTCCAATGGGGGTAAATTAAAAGGGACGTTACCCTTCATTGGCAGGAAAACGTCTGCAAGGAAGCAGCCAAGCTCAGAGATCACCAAGGACCCCCCCCCACCCCATTGTTCGCTTGTCTGCAAATCTGACAAAAGGGGAAGCGGAAGGAAGGGCTGGTCAGCACAGAAAATGTTTTCACCCAAGCAAGAGCGTTTACTTTTTGACTTCCCTGAGTTTCCTTCTTGCAAGCTGGTTCCCCAAATAGTGATTCTTCCCCCCCCCCCTTTTTTTTTTGGTCTCCTTTGGTACAGATATTCTGGAGGGAGAGCAGTGCAACGACTTTTCCTAACAGAGGGGTAAAGCTTGAATCCAAACACTCTATTTTTCTAGAACGGAAAGATTTCTTCGGAGGTTTATTAAAAGCAACAAGGCCAAACTGGCTTTTTGGCATGGCACCAGAGAGGATATACCCCTGAAGAACTATCCTTCATTACTTCCTGATGTTCACAGCTGTGACTGGGGCTGCTCAGTGCCTAACACAGGTACAGCCAACCCAACATCACCCATAAATGGTGATTTTTAACAGCAAGCGGCAGTAGGGACATTCTAATCGATCGGGTGCTTCTTTGCAGCTTCGCCTCCCCTTACGTGTGAAACAAAGATCTGTTTTGACAACCCCTTCCAGCTTTTGTGGTTTAGAAAGGTCTGTAGAGATAGATGTTGGCTTCCTCTCTTCACACAGAGGAACGGTCCTGAGACACCTAAGAAACACCTGTTCAGCTCCTCTGTCAACAGGTTGCAAACCCTGATGCAATTATAGCTACCTAAAGTGAAGGAAACCTGGCATGAGATTATACGTCGCTCGAGGCAAGCACAGGTGGATGAAACCACAGGCCCGCTTGGAAAAACGAGGGTTTATGTCTGGCCACAAGAAAGAAGAAGAAGAAGCAATCAGGTGTTGCGGCCCCAAAGTGAGTGGAACAGCTGGTCCTACTGGGACGAGATGGTCAGCTGAGGCAGGTTGGAAAGAGCAACCACAAGGCCATCTGCCGACCAGAGGACTTTGTCCCTTCCGGCCATGGCAGAGTGGCTTCCACAAGGACAAGCAGCGCCTGAGCGAAGGATGAAGGTGAAACCAAGTTGAAGCAGAAATCACCTGGTCCCTGTTCCTGTTCGAAAGTGTGTGTCAATCACACGTGACCATCCTAGGAAGGGTTTCTCAGGGCCAGTCTTTGCTGATGAAAGACTACTGACCATCAGCTAATGAGAGCTAATGACGGTCTCCTGACCTACTTGTAATTCCACGGTCATTCACAACATTGTGGGTCCAGGCGGTTCCACTCCAACCCAGCAAGCTTTGGTGTTGCCCCAGATAGCTGGAGCTGGTGCCAAAGGCCTCTGCACACTCCGTCACTGCGAAGGGGCTTTAACTGTCCTTAGGTGGGCCTTGAGTAGAATGCCCTACAGAATCATTAAGCTGCTTCTTTGCATACGGGCTTTTAGCTAGTTGGTCTGGAAAAGTCACCCCTGTGGTAGAATTGCAGCCCTGTTTGATGCAGCCCCAGCCCCTAATATTTCCATCAGTCTTGGGGCACCGGGTTCTCCGTCACCACAGCCCCGGAGCTCAACTTTTCCATTTTCCGGGAGTTGAAGCTGACACGTCTCCAAGGTGCCATGATTAGGAAGCCCAAGAGAGCCACTGACTTTGGGGCCTTCCAGCAGCTCCTCTTCTGGCCCACTGTCCACGGCCAGTGGACGACCCACGGTCCGTGTCCTTCCAAGGACCCAACCTCATTTGAAACATGGAATGAAGTCCGTGACCACGAGGCCCTTTCCGAGGGGATTGGAACCCAATTTCCTCCGCCGTGGCTGAGCGGCCCCCATTTTCACCCTCACCCACAAAGCTTGGTTTCCTTTGCTAACTTCACAGTTTGGGAGCAACTTTGGATTGATGACAGGTTTGAATCACTTGTAGGATAAATGTCAGTAAGTGAATAATCTCTAGCTGAAGGCAAAGCCAGGGGTGCTCGGAAATGCTGACGCAGCTGTTGAGGGGAAAACCTTTTGCAGCATATTTTGAAGTAGGACGCTGCGCTTAAAGATCACGTACTGTTTACTCACCAGATTCCATTTTAAGGTTATTTACCTGACTATCTTTTAAGCAGTTGTCCCATTATCTTAAGTTCCCCCCCCCCAAAAAAATCTTTTCTTTGTTTAAACAGGCAGTTTTTTGTCTCAGAACTTTAGAGGATATGAAGGTTTTGCTTTCCGTGCTGAATTCTGTGCCCTTTGTTGAGAAATTACTGTAAAAAAAGAGGGCCAGGCAAGATTTCCCTAAAGGCTGCCATGGGTCAGGCCTTCGAAAGGGGAAACCACTGAAAGGTAAATTCCAGGAAAAGCCCAGCCCTCCCCTTTAGCTCAAGCGCTGATCCCTCCACCTTCTACTCTCCACCAGCAAAGGCTGGAGACCTCCGTTTGCTCACCCTGGACGGGAGGAAGGAGGCAGGGGTGGCGGCCCTGTTTCCAGCCGAACCCCCAGGTCTGGAGGAGACAACCGACTTCAAAGGGCATCTGCAGTTTGTTCAGTTCTCTTCTCTGGATTAATGGACAGCTCGCAGCCCTGAAACTGCCAAGCCATCACATTTCCCAGGCAATTCTCTTCTGTATGGAGGAGAAATTTAAAAATAAGTACCCAGAAAGGAGCCTTTCTTCTAGGGAAGAAATTCACATAAGAAGCTTAACTGAACTGTTCCTTCGGCTCAGAGGGCTTACACTGGGCATTCCTCTCTCCCGACAGCTGCACAAAGTCCCAAACTAGAAAGATTTACTTGCGGTGCCAGCAGGCAAGGATACAACATGGCTCAGAAGTCACTTCCAACATTGCAAAGTTAAGAAAAAGGCTGGCAGGCCAAACATTAGGGCAGATGCAACGTATTAATAGCAAGTTTGGTGAAGTTAAAACGGCCCTTTTCAACAAAAGAGGGCTAAATATGACTCTCCACCTCTTTTGCCTTCTCAACAAAAGAAAAGAGACTTGCCCGGAATTTCGTTTGACACATTTGAAAAATTACAGCTTGCAAATGATTTACTTTTACACAAAGCCACCCATGCTCAGAACAGGAAGTGTCAGAAAAGAAAAGAAAAGAAAAGAAAAGGACCAAATGGTGCTGGCCTAGGGAGAAGACCGAAAGAGAGAGGAAACCTGGATCCCAGCCTTTCCGCTCGCAAACTGGCCCAGGAAAAGCACCATCTGCCTCGGTGGTCATGGAAGGGGTCTCTGGGAAGGCAGGACTTAATTGCCGAAGCACCCGGGCGGATTTCGAGGTTTGGCCCACCAAACAAAGGAAAAGAAGGACCCATAAATAAATACATAAAAATTAGGAGTCCAACTCCTCCTTTCCCATCACAACCGCTCCAGCCCAATTGTCTCGGACTGCAGGGACAAGCATCTGCCATCTGCATTCTGGGAACATGATTGATCTTTTTGGGGGGCACCAAAAGGGACTAATAAAAATGTGTTGCCTTGGAGGCAGGAGGAGATCAAAGCCACGGAGGGCCCACAGGAGGCTCCTGCGCTCCCGGATCTGCCCCGAGCCTCCAGTTGGTGCAGTAAACAATGGCACCGAGCGGCAGCTGCCATTGATCACTCGCTGGCACTGGGGAGGTGATCTTTCATCACTGTCTCATTGAGAAGAATCCCCAAATTAAGATGGATATCAAGGTGTCACAGGTGGAAAGGCCACTACAGGAGGCCATCATTAAAACCTGGGTGTTCCAGCAGACCAAGGCAGGGCTAGGCAGCCAGGCGCTCTTCTTTCTCCTTGCCATTACGGAGGTCTTGGCTGCCTGGGCTGCCTTGTAGAGGGGAGGCGGCCCCAAGACGTTTGGCTTTTAATTAGAGAGAGCCTCACCTTGCAGCCTGGCCTCACCTGAACCATTTGGGGGCTAGTTTATCAAATGACAGAAGAATATTGTTTTCCCCAGAGTCCAAAACTGAAGAGAAGTCTAATTCTCCCTTTTTAAAATTCTGTCATAGCCAACGGGCAGGATGAATCACAGCACCGAGAGATGGAAGGGTGAAGTTGGGAGAAGAAAAGCAGCGGTGACAGATAGTTTTCAGAAGCAACCGATATGGAAAACAAGCAGTGAAATGACTATCAAACAGGTTTCCACTTCCCGTGACCCAGCCACCTGGAAGGATGTTGTTTCTGGAGCAAATGAGAAATATTTCGAAGTAGGTACTACATGCTAAAATGTGCACATCACAACTTGGATTACAATCTGGGTCCAAATTTCTGTGCTGGACACTGCAGGCCAAGTGATTTAAGAACACAAGGGCTTTGTTGCAACAGACCAAAACCTATTTAATCCAGCATTTCGTTCCCATCGTGGTAACAAGACGTTGTTAAAAATGCATTTTTAATTTAATGCAGCCTTTTGCATTACATACACTTTGCAACACAGACAGACACACAGACAGATCCGAATTCTGTCTTCCCCCTGCCTGGCTTTTATTCCCCCAAATTATTTCTGTCTGGGAGGTTTATAGGGAACCTCTGAAGAAATTATGCTAGGAATTGATTGGTGGGAGGCATGACAAAATACAGGTATAAACGTAATGTTATTAATTATTGTTCATAAATTTCTTCAGAAAAGGATGTAAAAAATCTTGACATTGAACTTACAAAACGATTTCTATTTCTGGATTTTAAACAATGACGGGGCCAAAAACTTTTTAAAATGTATTTCCAGTCCAGAACTCTTGTGAAAATGCAGGCATGTGACTGCAACCAGCACAACTTTAGTTACGAAACTCCCTCCCGTCTGTATCACCACCATCCTTTTATTCAGTCAAAACAGCAGCGACCTGGAAGACTCCACCATGAGGATCCAACTCACCTCCTGGATGCCAAAAAGCATGCATAATAAATTAGGCAACTAATTACCTTACGGTCTCTACCTGTACACCTTGGAAAGGCATACCTTCTTCTTAAGAAGAGTGGGCATTATGAATATTCAGCTGCCTGACCTGTTTCCCCCGTCTCCCTCATTGAAGAAAACACGGGGTGCTGGAGCCTCTTGGGGCAGTTCAAAGACTAATACGTTGACTACTGAAGAAGCCCGTTGGGGCTGTATCCAATCAGAGGTTGCCTCTCTCTTAACAGACTGACCCAGGTAATTGTCCTCAGCTTCCTTTTGCCCCTTTTCCCTGGCATGGAGCTCAGGTTGCATGGCAATGCAAACATACCAAATACTGCCTAAGTGGTTTTCTGGTACTTTGCATTTCATATTAAGTAAAAATCTATTCTGCACCTGATGAAAATGCACGGAAGGTCTCCAGGCTGCTGCACCAGCATTCAGACTAGTTTTTCGAGACCCCGTGGTCTCACGCCACTTCCTCTGAATATTTATGAACATTTTAGATGTGAAGAGGTCTTCAAGATGATTTTCCATGAAGGAAGAGCAGCTCAGAGATTAGTGCAGTCACACCAAGCATCCCAATGCCGCTTGCAAACTGCGCAGGGTCTCCTTGTCCAGGGCCAAACGTACAACTGCTCAGGTGTCTCAAATGGGGCCACCCGGTTTCTCCAGCCTTCTGGGTGAGGACAGCTGCGGACATGTGGATTCAAGGAACCTGTTCCTCAAACAGCAGCCAGTGCCTCCAACTTTATCCATGCCAGCCTTTCAGCAGGCGCCCCTGGGAACTCTTGGGCTCTTCTTTTAACTGTGGAGAACAGCTGCCATTCAGACTGTGCAATTTAGCCCACTAGCATGGCTAATAGCTATTATGTGCCCGTCCCTCTTTAATTATTTCTAAAGTGAGTTACAAGTCAGGGTTTATTTACTTTTCATTGGCTTGCCAGGTTTACAAATTCTATCATTTTATCCCTGATCAGTTTCAACAGATGAGTTTTATTTTATAAAAGTGAAATCTATCTCTATTGCCCCAATGACTTTTCCATTCCTTCCTTCCTTCCTTCAAAATTTTGTACAGCTTCTAAGTTTCATTCAATAATGCACCATGCATTATTTTGCAGCTTTTAAATTTGTAAACAAAAGTCCAAGAATAAAACCAAACAATTCTGACATATCGGTGCTAAGTGTGCCATATTTTCTAAAATTATCAACTGCTCTTCTGGAGAAAGCCTGGGGGGGGAAAAAAACAGGAAAAATCAGAGGAAAAACAAGGTTTTTTTTCTTTTTTTTCCAAAGCTGTTTGGAAAATGGGGGGGGGGCTGTTTCCCCCCCCAATTTGTCTAGTTTTTTCTCAGGCCTTCCCATCTTTAGACCAGTCCCAGACACAGGTACATCCGTGTGCAATCACAAGAAGTGAAGTTTTGTAACTACTACACACAGGCCTTGTGGCTTTGTGCAACTTGTTCTTAGCACAGAGCGGAAAGGCTTAAGTATCAGCTGTAAAAACAAGGAAATGCTACCCTCTTGTGGAAAGCAATCAAACCCGATTTCCAAGGGTTTGATTGATGGCTCAGCCAGGTGTCCCTTTGCAGGTGGAGTGAACTGTGCAGCACAATTAACGTTCTTCGATGGTATCACAGAAAGAGTTGCATATAAAATATTTTTATTTGGCAGTATATAATATACGTAACAAAAGTAAATAGTACATTATTATGTGACCAACCGCCAAACTCCCTGAGTGAACTAGGTAAGTTTGAAGATGTCTCCCTGCTAACTCTGACCTAACCATAGTAGTTTCTGCCCTCATTTACGGTTCTAAATTACAGCCCGATATTATTTAGGTATTGAACCTGCTATTTTGTAAAGAACAGTTTGTGCTATTGTGTTTTTGCTTGAGGCAGGGACTCTACCGTAATCTGACTGTAACTGCTGGCATATAATTCTGTATCTTCTTCATTGGCACTGAAGGATTATTCTGGGGTATAAATTGGATGTGCTGACACTATAAACGTAGCTAATAATATCCTTAACCAGTTAATGTTAATACTAGCATGTTGCTACCTAAAACAAGTGTGGAAAAAGAGAGCATCCCCCCAAAACCAATAATTGGGCCTCGGAAATACTGAATGTTGAGCAGAAATGCCTCCAAAGAGGACTTTGGCAGGAAGAGTCCAGCTGCTGGAGTCCAGATGGAGGGGTTGAGCCACCCAGGGCCTGATCCCTGGAGAGCACCTGGTGTCCCTGAACCCCAACCTAAAATTCACTGGAGGAGAGATAAGGGAGCTCCGAGTCGGCCGGAATGGAGGGCGGTGGGCTTTCAACCTCTGTGCTTGGTGGTGCGAGACGCAATGAGCCGGACCCGGAGTCGGTTCCTTCTTTTAAGCCTAGGTATTTTTCAGTATATACTGTCCAAGGGAGCCGAAATGGATTGTGATTGGATTCATTAGACGGGGGGTTTCTTCTTTGGGGTCTTGACTGCCAGGGTTTCTAAAAGCCCACAACCGGCTGAAATCGAGAGAGAGAGAGAAACGGAGGCCCCGCCCTGATTGTTCCCCCAGTGTCCCGGTCACGTCCTGGAAGTGCTTCTTTTCAGGGAGGCTTGCTTGACCAGGGTGTGCTGGTGCCAGCTGGCTCCAGCCACATTGATGGCTTGGCACATTCTCTGCAAAGCGGCACAACGGAGCAGTTAGAACCCTGCCCTGAAAAAAAGGGGGGGGGGCTTTCCCTGCCCAGATGGGGAAACGCGGCTCTGTGCTGCCCACAGCCACCTGCAGCCAAGAGTTGGCACAACCGGGGTGGTCATGGGGGGAGGCCCAGGAAGGGCTAATCGCAGGCCTTGGCGACGGTTCGAAGCGCCAACAGACCCACCTGGGGAGTACCTGCAATTCCCATTCCAAGTTATGGGGCTCACCTCCCCCTGGGGTCACATGACCCACACCCCGGGCGCTCGGCAACCGGACCACGTTTACAGCCTCAGCAGTGACTCAGCCACGTGTCCACGTCCTAGGTCGGTTTTGCTGAAAGCTGGCATTTACGCCTGGTTTCCTGCAAAAACGTCCCTGTGGCCCATTTTATGACCATCACCAGTTACAACCGTGATGGGCAGGATCCCTTTTGGTTGTAACTCGAGGATGACCAGAGATTTGAGGAAATGCCTCTGCCTGTCTACCTCTTGAGGCGCGATGCTCATGATCCATGGTGGCTAAGAAGCTGTCAGAGGTGACCAGGTGAGTGGCCCAGGGAGGCAAGGCTCACCCCCCCTCCGGCCCCAAAAGGGGCATTTTTCTCCCCCCTATTCTAATTAAACCAGGACTAATCTTCAGTCTGGAGGGTAGAAAAAGCGATTCCCCTGGGACAGTCAGCGCCAAGCTTATGCCTCGGCTGAATGCTTCAGGGGAGCCGTACCTTTGCGGCAGCCGCGTCCTGCAGTCGGATTTTCTTTATTAATTCTTGTCCCGAACTCTCCTTTTTGGGGAATGGCAGCATCCCTTTGTCCTGTTAGAAATGGCACAAAACACTCAAAATATTCAACTAGGTATCAGAAAATGAACCAGGAGGTATTTCTGCGTTGGCCTGATTTCAGCTGGGAACACCTTCACATCCACTGCTAACACCTCTGTTGTTTTTGCCCCGAGAGTCTCCCAATAGTTTGGAGACGTTTATTAGGGCCTAAAGGACCATGTTTTTCCAGCAGTGCCTTCCAGTGATGAAGACGAGAGAACAGGGCGGACTTTGGTCTCCCTTTGAGAACAAGGTCAGATTGTGAACTCCTTGCCTTATTATTTCTAGGAGTAAAATTATTACTTATCTCACAAAAGGAGGTGCAGCATTAGGCTACCATTCGACTAACAAAATCCACACCGCAAGGATAAATTAAAGTATACCCTTCCCACACAGTGAGAGCTTTTGGTTCTGGGTTCGTGTTGCTCTAGCAAGCTTGTTGGGCGATTAATAAGAGTCCCGGGCCGTTAAGGGCTGTTTTATGCATTGGTCAAACTTATTATGCTGAGCTCAGACTCTCTTACCTTAACGAAGAGCTGCAGCAGGTTCTCCTCTGTCCGGGGCCGTTGTGTAAAATCTTCATATAAGTAATCCCAGTCGGTGGTGATGTGACCTAGGATCTCCACTTCTTTCATTAAGATGACCCTCCTAGAGTGACCGAGAGGCGTTTTAGGACGTCCCTTTCCGAAGAAACGATCCACAATGGGGCCCTTTAACTTGAATGAAACCATTTCTGTTCTACTAAAGAATAAAAGTGGAAACGCTCCCCCCCCCCCCCCCCCCCCCCCAAGAAAGCCCCAATTCTACTTGTGGAGGGGCTCGGCTTAACTGCACAGCACAATCCCACTTTACAAGGATCTCCAGGCATCCTTCCACTACTACCAGCATAAGCTTCCATTGAGGCCGACTCGACTGTTTGCATCTGCCATCTCCTTCAATGAGGCAATGGGGAGAGAATGCATTGGGGCAGCATCTTTCAAGAAGTCGGCTCCCTAGATTGTTAAATTCCAGGATGAGTGGGGGTGGGGGGGAGAGAAACTCCTTCCAATTTGCTGGCCTGGCCGTACCTGCTGGTGACCACAATGTAGGCCTTTCCCCTTCCTGGGACAGGACAGTAGTGCTGGAAACTCTCGGCCTCCAGCTTCTTGATGTGGGAGTTCTGGAGAGGAAGTCAAAGCGCTTCGCATTAGATCAGAGCTGCTGGCTTCTCCCGGACTGACCTCCCTCCCGGAGGTGCTGCTAGCGGAGCCCCATCGGAGGGGCAGCAGAGGCAGAGGCAGAGGGGAGCCTCCACGGAGACACCCTGGAGGCCTCCGGTCCTGATCCAGCAGCGGGAAGGGGGCAGCCACGTGGAGAACCAAAACCTCCCGTGAAGTTCAAAGGTGGCACCCGGAGGACCACAGGAGGTGAAGGTCCAACTGGGCCCCCCTTCCCTCTGCAGCTGGCAGTGGCAATGAAGTTCCCTTCCAGATGTTTAGCACCATGAGCCCTTCCTCCCTGGCTATCTTGGCTGGGGAAAACAGGAGTTGGAGCTCTCTAGCTGAGAGGCAGCTGCAGAAACAGGGGCCCAATTCTCAGGGAAAGTCCAGGCAGCGGACACGACTGTCACCCACCTTCTAAAAAAAAAAAAGGTTCTCACAAGTTTAGGTACGAAAAACAAATTTTTAATTCACCAGTTCATAGCATTATGTACACATTTTCTGCCACATTACAAACCGAACACCCATATAAAGTGGGACATATTACCAAGAACTCGCTTCACTTGAGGGAGGGGGAGAAAAGCATTGCTGAGAAAGATACGAGAGGGAAAGCAACCCCACACAAGAGGGGCGGTTGGGGGGGGGATTGTTCTCCCTCTGTGTGCACAGCTGGGGCTGCCCCGAAGAGTGGGGACCCTCGCTCTCAGTAGGAACTGGATTTAGCACATATTTGGGGGGAAGATGCGCCTCCATTGTTTCATTATCCCCCAAAATGTCTCCCAACATAGTTTGTCACCTTTAAATCAGTGTAGCACAACTGTGCATTGAAAGGAAATATATACATTTCTAAAAGCGTCAAAATAAATACGTGAATTTACCAATATGTCCTTCCTTTTCAGCCTCAAGGCACGGGTGTTACTGTTTGAAGAGAATCAACGGACTGACCTGGAAGGACCCTTAGGGTAGCCCCTGTCCACCAAGGGACTTCTGGCTGTTTAATGGAGCTTGAAATGGTCAGACTCCCTTCCAAACCTTCTAGTCGACGTTCCAGTCAGATTTTGATGGAAGATGGATTGTGAAACTACTACAAGTCACACAGGTTTAGGGTCCCCAGGAAAGCCCCAAAATGTCCACCCACAGTAAAACAGCTGCCTGCTCCCGTCCATAGTGATGGTGAAAGGACAAAACGTGGGTCAGAACATCATGGCATCTGCGCTGCCTTTTTTGCGCTTCTATGGTGACCTTGCGCACAAGGAGGCCAAAAGCGGAATTGGCCTCACGGGGCGCATTTTGCCACCTGCCTGGGGAAGCGTGTGTGGAACGAGAGGCTCAGGCCGTGCAGCGGTTTTATTACAAGACCCTCAGCCAGAGACCCCCCTCTTTGCATATCCTAAGATGATGCTCCGCAATGACTCTCACAAAAATGTCTTTGGCCTCAGTTACAAACCTTTGAGGAAGGAGGGGAGCCCATTCTCTCCTGGCCACCTTTCCTACCTCGCTCTCCAGGTGCTCCCTTCCCTAGCAGCTGACTACTCTTAGCATGAAGAAATATTGGGGGCCCCTTTCGAAATGGAGACTCTCAAAAGTTAGTATTAACAATCTGCAAAAGCTCAGGGAAACAACGCCCAGCCAGTGAATGTCTCCGGAATTAAGTCTTTTACGTTTATATCAAACCAAGGCAGGTAAAGACGGTTAAGTTAATCAGGAAAAGAGAAGCGTAACAGGTGTTTCCGTTGGTCCAGCCAGGATTTGGGCATGCATGGAAGGAGAAAGGGAGAAAGAAGAAGAAGGTTAGAAAGGGGGTGTGGGATGCAGTTCTAAGATCGCACAACAAGAGGGGAAAGGAACCATTCCAGCCAGGGCTCCCCACAGTCCATGTCCACAAAAGCCACAGGAGCCGCTCGCACTTACCCCTTCATGCGCATAGAGAGAGACGCGCGCGCACGCACACACACACACACAGAGGCACCTCTAGGCAGCTACGTTTGAATGCTGTACCTCAAACAAGTCACAACCGTCGGCCTCGCCTCGGTCGTAGGGCCGAATGATCCCGTCTTCGCGAATGAGGCGAGGAGGCCGCAGGCTGGAGACTTCTTCAGTAGACTCGGCCACCCTACGAAGAGAGAGGTCCTTTCTAGTGTGGGGGGGGAGGGGGCCTTCTGGAAAGATCCCTTGGATGCTTCTACAGCCCGTTCCAGAAACTCTTCCAGGGAGCAGCAGCTAGCAGAAGGCAGCCTGCTGCTCTGCACCGAAAGGCCCAACCCACACGACCAAGAAGACGACATGGGGCTCTCATGTGTGTGCGCCCATGCTCTCCTTCTCACCTGGGTCCAGGTCTCACATGCAAGGCTGCCCCGGTCTCCTCCTGAAAAGGGAGGCCGGGGAAGTAGCCCCCAGGCGGCGGCTGGACTCACCTCTGGATCCCTTGAAACGTGCTGCTGGCCATGTCAATGATGCCCCCAGTTGGGCGGGCTACCACTCCCACCAGTCCCTTCCCGATGCCCTTGAAGAAGCCAGCCGCGCCCTCCTTCTTGGCACCTTTCAGGATCGAGGGTGAGAAGAACAGGGTGGCATCTTCTGACTGCAGGCAGCGCCACTAAATTCAAAGCGATTTCATTTCATTCCGTGACAACAATCCGCTGGACTCCGGTTCTCTTACCTTCCATGGGTTTTGTGACTATCCCAGTTACTCCGCCAACAACGCCCTTAAAGAAAGCGGAGGAGACGGAGTTGCAGGTTGGAATGGCAAAGCTTCCCACTCATTTCACCCCAGCCCTCCACTTGGGGGAAATTTTTGAGTTCAAGGCGAAAACAGGTTCAGCCTACTCAATTTTTCATCTGAAGGCAATCCATCAGAAGCAGAAGTTCTGATAAGAAAGCCTGCCAAGACGCACGCCCCAGTCTGTAAAAAACAAGATTATCATCCACTTTTCATGAAGAAAAGTAACTTGGGAAACTAACTTGTCGTATTAGCTAGGAGAAGGTTGGGTGTCAATTCTAGGAAATCCTCAGCATGAATCCAGCTGACCTGGCGAGAATTGGCCTAAACCCCAGAGAGCAGGTGCGCCAGAGCCCTGCATGGCAGGAGATGATCCAGCCTTTCAAGAACCAGCTGCAACCTGGGCCAGGTTCTGGGGCCAGGAGGTCTTCTGGGCCACTGGCTGGCTGGGCAGAAGAAGCCCAACAAGCCCTAGGAATCCCAACCCAGCTTCACGTTTCTGACATGCTTTGAAAACTCCGGCCCATAGAAAAAGGTGCCAGTGCCGTAATGTCAACAATCCTAAGGGCATTCTACATCCCCCCTGCTGCTCCTGAAGGGGAGGGTCCCGGCCCCCTGAAGGCGGTGGGGCTGCACAGGGACCCCCAGCTCCTTCTCCCGCCACCCTCACCCACGCAGGCACAAAGGACACCGAGTGGCAGGGTACGTCCTGTCCCCAAAATGCCTAGGAAACACCTAACGCTTGAAAATGATATCAAAACACAATGTTACTGCATGTAATTAATGGTTCTAGGTCTGTTGTTTCGGTAGGCTGCCTTCTCTCTCTCTCTCTCTCTCTCTCTCTCTCTCTCTCTCTCTCTCTCTCTCTCTCCCTCCCTCCCTCCCTCCCTCCCTCTCTCTCTCTTTCTCTCTCTCTCTCTAGCAAGGAGAGAATGAAACAGACCCCAAGCACAACAAAGGCAGCACGGATTGGAGGTGGGGGTTAATTTAATACGGGAGAGGGGCCACCCAGAATTCCAGGGAGTGCCCCAAAAAGGCAGCCTACCCTCAGGAAGCCCTTTCCGCCTTTGGCGAGGCTGTCCCCAAAGTCCTTCGGCTGGCGCCCCATCTCCTCCCGCCTCTTCTGCTGGAACTCCTTGTCCATGGTGATGGCAGCCAGGCCTTTCCCCACGGAGCCGGTGATGCGGGACACCACGCCTGCTGCGCCACCTGTGATCCAAGGGGAGTTTAGGGACGCAGCTCTCAAGGAAGCTTCTCCACCCCCCGAAGGCCCCCCCCCCCACCTACCGACCGTGTGGCCAAGGAGACTCTTCACGCCAATCACAAACCCCTCGGCAAACTCTTCGGGTCCCTGGACAGCCCCCTGCAGAGAAGCGGATTGTGAGGGCGAAGCGAAGCGCTCGGTGGGCACCCGGCCCCCTGCTCTTGCCGGTCGTGGCTGTGGGCGGCTCAGGCGGCCACGGAGCCCTTGGAATAAGCTACTAAAAGCTCCATGGCTGCCAGCCCAGGCTCCTCGCTGGAGGACCCATGGCAAAGCCAGAGGAGGAAGGCAGCCTTCGGGTCGACTCCACATCCTGACTCTTGTCGCACGACTGGCAGCAGAAGTCGCGAAGGGGAGCCGAGATTCCACGGATATCCCGCTCCGCCAGGGTTTATTCGTCTACAGTTTATTTGTCCGAAATACGGCTCTCTTAAAAATGCGTTTGGGCAGGAGGATTTGGTGGGGTGGGAAGGCAGCTCCCCACACAACCAGGTTGCCAGGTTTGCTGCTGCCGACCCTCCCTCCACGCTGCTCTGGCGCCGTACCTGGAAGGGCTCGTAGAAAAGGGCCTCCACACCTTCTGAAAGGCCTCGGATTAAGCCGAAGGGGTTGCCCAGGACGTCCAGCCCCAAGACAAGGATGTACATCTGCTTCAGGAACTTTAAACAAGCAAACAGAAAAGAACACACAAAAAAACGAGTGTTTGAAATGATGTGCAGGCCCATCCTGGAAGCGGGGGGGGGGGGGGGGGGGGGGGGGGGGGGGGGGGGGGAGTACGAGGAGGGGAGATGCTCGAAAAGCCAAAAGTAGCAGCCCTTAACCAGGTTGAGAGAAGCCACCATAGCTCCAGGCTGTACTGGCTAATGGGGTTTATGCAAGGGTGGGGGGGGGAGAGGGAGGGAGGGGCGAAGGACAGGGAGGACTTACTTGCCCTCTGTAATGGCCGATGACTCTCCACAGCAATTCCTTTCTTTTGTAAAACCGATACTTGATTTCGAAGCAAGCCAGCCTGAAAGCAGGAGGAAGAAGGCTCGCCCGTCGCTCAGGAATCCCTCGTCCTCTGCACCGAAAGAATCTCGCAGAATCTACTCTACAGGGCGGCCTTGTGGAGCAAGCTTATCTTACCCCCCCCCCCCCCCCCGTTTCTACTGAGACCCAGCCCAGCTGACAAGCCACCCAGGAAGCAGGTGGGGGGGTGGGGGGGTCAAAATCAGATTTAGACAGGAGTCTGGGTGGTATCTGGGTGGGCGACGGTCCTTTCCCTGCTGGCAAGCCCAGGTTGGCAGTTCCAAGACTCGACCCACGGGACGGCAAGGAACTAGGAAGCGATCAGCCCTGCAAACCTTCACCCTGGTCTACGGCAGGTCTGAAGGGTGACAAGGGGCTCGTGGCTGAGGTCTGGGTGCCTCTGGGACAGCCCTGCCTGTCCTCCCCAGGCCTTCCGCGCAGGGAGAGTCCGCTGCAGGGACCTGAACTCCTGCCTGAGATCTTGGCGGCTACGTTTGAGAAAAGCTATGACCGCCCGGCTTTGTGGATAGATACATTATGAAATTTAATCCCTCTTGTGGTTTGGGACCCGGCTTAAACGGCGTTTGTACCTTCTGCCTCGGAAGGGGAGTGTAATTTGGATATTGTTGCTGCGTGTGGATATTTTAATCCCTATTTATCCAATGGGTCTTTTTTGCTGCTCCAAATCTGCCCTGGGAGGAGCAGCACAGAGCCCAGGGAATGCAGGGGTCCGTGTCTGCACGGCCCCCTGACGGTCCCGCCGGATGTGAGTAACGGGGAGGCTTCCACCCCCGGGAACTGCCCGAGACAAACCCCGAAGGCCCTTACTTGAAGACGAGGTCGTCCACATCGGTCAGGGTGGCTCCGATGCTCTTCAGGAGCAGATTGACAGAGTGGATGGCGATCATGTCGCCCTGGCCGGACTCGGACGCGTCGCTGCCAGAGCCCAAGGAAAGGCTCAGATGGAGCTGGCAAGAGAGAAAGCGGCGCTTAAGAGAGTCCTGGCGCCCAAAGACTTTGAGAAGAGGGGCTTCCTTGGGGAGGACCCTTGGCGGAAGGCAAGAGGAGGGGAGGGTTAGGTAGGGTCATGGACGCCACGCACGGGAGTTTAGGGAAACCGAGGAGTGCAGGGAGTGGCCTGGCGTGGCATGGGCCACGAAGGACTGGATGCGACTTAGCCACTGAACGGCCACAACAAGGGGACAACAGGGTTAGTTACCAAGCTTTGCTGGATGCCGGATTCATTTAAACACCCCTTTAAAAAAAAAAATCTATCGAGTTTTCAGCTAGCTCATTTCTGTCAGCTATTTTTTACTTGTGGCAAGTTTCATACTCATATTCGTATTCATTCATGTGGTTTCCTTTCAAAAAGTTCAACCTCAACCTTACTTCAAAGCTGGCTCTCCATCCTGCTTGCGTTTTATTAAATTGAGGAGGGAATCCAAGAAGTCCGTAAGGGACGATCTGTTGAATTTTCAATTTAGCATTTCCGCACAGAACTTAGGAAATTTAAATGCAAACCCATCTGATAAAAAAGGCACTTTTAAAATAGTGGGGGACAGGGAGCTGTAAGAACTAGAAATAATGCCTTACACATCTATTAGGGCCGTGATAATGAAAAGCAAATTGTGGGAATTGTGGTCCTCTAAAACAAGGCTTTGAGGCTCAAAAGTGTAAAAAAACAACCACCAGAATTTAAGGCAGGTTCCACAAATTATTCCAAATTAACCCAAGAGATGTTTTCTTCCATCTAGTTAGCTAGCTAATGGAGAAAGAAATTAAACTTTACCATATATGGAAGCAGAGCCAGAACGCCACAAAGCCATTTTCTCCCTGCTGGGCTCATGTAAGGATGTAAAACAGGAAAATGAGGAAGGGGCTCTGGTGTCCTCCTCAGAGGGGGGTCTCAGGCGGTGCTCACTGGAGGGAGTAAGTGCTTTTGGCGCTAAAGCCTGGGCACTTACTTGGGCCCAACTGCAAACCGCAAAGCTCCCACATAAATCTGAGGCATTTGGGCAAATGCTTTGCCCCTTTTAAGTGCCCTGTGACTGCCTCGTGTTGGGGGGGACCAGCGTGTGTGTGCCCCCCCCCCTTCTTTGTGGGAGGAGCTGCTGTTCTCCGAAAAGATACCTTCAGTGGAGAAATGTGGAAGTGTTCGAAGAAACTAAGAGTGGATACATCCGTCAAGGAGGATTCCAGCAACTCCGTGTTCAGGGCATCAATATCCTTCTGTATCAACCCCGTCTGTTAAAACAGAAGTAAGTTTGAACAGGTGTCAATCATTACGCATTTTCACCTTTGTTTGCTGAAACTTCTTTAGTTAATGTCTTCAAGCCTTTCGGTTCCCATGCTGATGCTTTCCCCCTTTTTTCTTCTTTATTCCCCCCCCGTTTTTAAAACCCCCCCCCCCCCCAAGCAGAGGCTGTGACTACCTTCTGCTTCTCAGCTTCTGGGTCTGTGGCCGGAGTGAAGAGGTCAATCACGGCTGCCAGGAACCCCTGATCCAGCTTCACAGCCATCTCCTGGACGAGAACCATGAAATACCTGGCAGGAGGGAAACAGAATTGAGACAGGAAAACCCGCAGGAGAGCGACTCTGGAATGGGGAAAGCAGGGAGCCCCCCCCCGCCCCCCCCGCCCCCCCCGGACCTTATCTGCCAGAACCTGATGGCTGCCACCAGTCTCCACGTCTTCTAGAGCAGAGGTCTCCAACCTTGGCCACTTTAAGACTTGTGGACTTCAATTCCCAGAATTCCTCAGCCAGCTTTGCTGCTTTGCTGGCTGAGGAATTCTGGGACTTGAAGTCCACAAGTCTTAAAGCGGCCAAGGTTGGAGACCCCTGTTCTAGAGAGAACGGTGGAGGAAGCCACCTTGGAACCTTGGGCCAAAAGCTACAAATAGGGGTTCGGTTTTACCTTTCCTCTGAATGTGAAGAATGTGTCGTCGTTCTAGCTGGGAACCAGACAGAGACGATGCCTGTTTCAGGCATGGCTGAAGAGAATGTACTTACTTGAACTGCAACACTTTGCTGTACTCATTAAATCGAATTATGATGCTGACATCAATGAAAGGTCTCGGTTCTAAGTAAAAGAGAGAGAGAGAGAGAGATGAATTGAATGCCTATTTTGCCTGCTTTGGTTAGTTCAGGAATGTCCAACCTTGGCAGCTTTAAGACCTGTGGACTTCAACTCCTAGAATTGGAGTCGGCTGGGGAATTCTGGGAGTTGAAGTCCACAGGTCTTAAAGCTGCCAAGGTTGGACACCGCTGAGTTTGTTGGTCAGCTGGTGCTTGAAATTCATCTCACCTGAATCGAGTGCGATGGATTTGGGAGGAGCCACGGGGTGAAACACCACCGGGAACATGGAGCCAGGGAGTTGGTTGTCCACCTTCAAGGGAGGAGAACAGGGATAGATGGAGAGTATTAACCCATCTGCCGGGTCCAGCAGTTACTTCTAAACAAGTAGCCCTACTTGGGTGGGATGTGCCAGCATCTATTTAACTAAAATGCCAATGAATTAGAAAGAGACACGAGACAACAGATGAAGAGGAAAACCTTAGAGGATTCGCTGAGGAGAAAATTGTGATGTTAATGTTTCTTACAAAACACAGCAGTAACATTTTTATTGTCCTTTCTCTTTCAGGAACATCACCAAGTGATTTTCTAGGTGCCGGCCCTGGATAAATACAGCGATCAGGGACTCTGGCAGACGTTTGGGTGACTGTCTTGAAGAAGCCCTGGGGAGAGGATTAGCCTTCCCTAAGAGCACAGGCACCTACCTGGAGCCAGTATAACTGAGCCCGTAAGCTCCTTTGATGCGCTGACTGCTTGAATTCAATCTGGATGGCCGATAGAAAGTCTCGCTTGATTATGCATTTGAATGGAAGGCGCATTTCCATTGGCACCTTATCAAAGTTTATCTGAAAATAGAAAGTAGAGCTACAGAGCTGCTATTATGCATTGCCCTTCACTTCATGCCCCGAGATACAGGGATATTTCGGACCAAAATGAGACTCCTGAGAAACAGTGAAAATCTTCTTCCTCTCAACTGTCTCCCTGTTGTTGTTTGTCACTTGTTGCTGTCTGAACAACCATGACAAACGCACCAGATTTCCCCTTGCCCCACTGAAAACTACACCTGGCTAACCTAGCTGTGGACTATTTTGCTTATCTTCAAGGCCCAAAGTCAGGATTGTTCAGGAGCTCAAATTTCAAGAAGCTTGATTCGATGCTACTCAACAAACCTTAAATGCCGAGATATGCGCTTGGCTGTCCAGAATCTGAAACAGGGCTTCTCAACGCTCCAAGGCCCTGCCATGGACTCCAGAGCTAGCCTTAGCCTAGCGCTGATGTTACCTGGTTTGGCAGTGAAATGTCTGCAAGACCCCACAACTCAAGAACTGGCTGGAGGCGTTTCTCATTTCTGGAAGGGAGCCCAGAGTCACAGAGAAGAGATTTTGGCTCGGCTGTATATCTGCCATTTGGAGGGTTTGACCTTCATCAGTAGCTGCAGCCATACCTCAAAATTGTTGTTGATTTTAATCCAACCAGGAGGAGGCTCCGTGCTCTGTCCAGAGATGTGCCTCTGATAAACCTGTTCCAAGAGGTTGATGTGCTTCTGGTTGAAGGGCTTCCACCTTTGCTTCGGTTTCAGTTCCCAGACAATGCCTGAACTGCAAAAAGGAAAGGGAGGATAAGCGGATAAACCCTTACAGGGAAATATACTGCACACCGTCAAAGGAAATATCTCTTAATTATTTAATTTCTAAATTAGCGATGCTTCTCTGCAATGGGACCAAGACGGAATGTCACTTAAGAGTCAAAGAAAAACCTCCCAAATCTGCCTCCAGCAGCGCTTTTTTTTTAACATTAAAGGAATCCAAAATGGGCATTTGATTAGGGAAATACAACCAACTAATGCTTTGCAGCAAAGGCGTTATGGAGCCTCGGTAGCGCAGTGGTCAGAGTGCAGTACTGCAGGCCCCTTCTGCTGACTATCGGCTGCCTGCAATTTGGCAGTTCAAATCTCACCAGGCTCCAGGTTGACTCAGCCTTCCATCCTTCTGAGGTGGGTAAAATGAGGAGCCAGATTGTTGGGGGCAAGAGGCTGACTCTTAGAGAAGGGCTGTAAAGCACTGTGAAGCAGTATATATATAAGTTTGGGCTATTGCTATTTTGCTATTACCTGCAGCCTCCTGCGACCAACCTTACCTGGTGATGCCGATGTAAGAGATCTCCTGTTTCCTGTCATTGTTGACCAGGGAAAGGCCGAGGCCCTGAAGAGCGATGTTTACCTCCTGGTCGGGCTGCTCCATCTCCTCAGCCTGCCTTGCTTTGGACACTAAAGCCACGTCCTCTGTGAACAGCAGGACCCTCTGCCGCCCATCCAGGAAAGAGACCCAGTGGACGGGGGTGTTGGCGTTGTACGAAAACTGACCACACTCATCCTGAATTGGCAGGAAAGAAGAAGGAAGGGGAAGGACGGTAAGTAGCAAAATGGAAACCCTTTGCATGATGTTTTATTAAAATTGGGGATCCTTTAACTTAGCTTTAAAAATAGTCATTCGCTGGTTAGCAAGGGAAAAGAATTGAAGACAGTAACATAAATATTGCTGAAAATGGGTTGCTAGGCTCTGAAATTATGAGCTTTCCAATTTTGAGCATGAGGCTTTAGGATTCAAAAATGATATTTCGGGAGGGAGGGAGGGAGGGAGGGAGGGAGGGAGGGAGGGAGGAAGGGAGGGAGGGAGGAAGGAAGGAAGGAAGGAAGGAAGGAAGGAAGGAAGGAAGGAAGG
>NW_020716779.1:772108-817755 GCF_900518725.1 Notechis scutatus | reverse complement strand
TCAAGGGGCCAAGGTTGGACAGCCCTGATGTAAAGGAAGACAAAGGTATGACCAAACTCCGCACTGCCAGGATCAACTTTCTTCTTTTGTACCATTTGTGATGAGACATTTGAAAACTGCAATGTAAGCCATTGTTTCTCAACCTTAGCAACTTTAAGTTACGTGGACTTCAACTCCCAGAATTCGCTCCATCTTCCGGGGCTGAGAGATGAAGTGAATTCTGGGAATTGAAGTCCACACATCTTGAATGTTTTCAGGTTGGGAAAGACCGATGCAAGTTAACAGAAAGCAAGCAGCAGCTCTCTTACCAGAAGCGTCATGAAGAATTTGTGCACGTAGACGATCTGAACGCAGCCCACTTTCAGAGACATTTTGCCATCCACCATGGACATGTCCATGTAAGCGTTTCCTTGGGTGGCATCGGAATAAAGGGACATCGTGAACCGGAAGACTTCGTCTCCCAGTATCGAGACTGTCTGCAAAGATGAGATTCACCATGAGCCTCTCTCTCTTCGATATCACCCATTGTTGTGGCTCCGATTCCCGAGCCTGTGCTGTTAGAGGAAGAGGACTTGGAAGATGAGGAGGAGGAACTGGGATTGCCTTCCTCCCCAGGACCTTCCTCTCTGGCAATGCCTTCCTCCCTGATAATGCCTCAGGTTTCATCAGACAACCGAGAGGAACCGCCTGAGATTAATCAGGAGGAAGGCATATCGGAGCAGCCCCTGACAGGGAGTCAAGAGGAAGAACGTTGGCTTGATCCTAAGCAGCGTCGTAGGAAGAAACGTGAGCAGCAACGTAGGAGGCGTGGGAGGGTCAGAGAGTGAGCTGAGTCATTGAGCCACACCCCACAGGGGATAAAAGTGGGTGTGTTGTCGGCTGGAACTTTGTACGGGACAAAGTTTGATCTTCCTTCAGGTTTTCTTTGTGAATGATTTTATGGTCTGCCTTGTAATTTTCTGGAAGTAGCTTTTTACTTGTTATCAGTTCGGACTTGGCAGGCAGAGCGTGTTGGAATGCCAAGGACGTTATCAGTTCCAGAGAATTAACTCTGTGAAGTCCGAGCCAGCTTGCCTGCCTGTGTTTGTGTGAGTTTGTACTCTTTCATCTTTTGAGAAAGAAGAAAGGTGAGACAGAACACCCATCATGGTTTGGTCTGGTCTGCCCCTCAGCAAGGAAAAAGGGCCCCTGGGGTGTCGGATCGTGACCTAAAACGGGCTCTGCCCCTCAGAAGTTTCCAGCTCCACTAGGAATTGCCCTGCCCTCCGATTCAGTTTCTCCATCTCGAGGGGAAAAGGCGACGTGTGAACAGGCCAGAGCGTGCAACCCTACTCTCTGTGCATTCAGATGCGCTTTTCTGTTCCTAAGGCTTCCATCATTTCAGCGCTCCCAATGCCACGCTCACCTTTTTATGAACCGTTTCCGGATCAACGTTGGTGATGATGAAATCCCGAAGCCGGGCAAAAACCTCGGTGTGCTTTGTTGTTGTAAACACACAGGCCTCCATGCCTGGGAAGAAAGGAGGAGCAAAACAAAAGGGGATGGAAGTTTGGACAGGGGGATTTTTCCCAGGGAATTTACACTTAGTCCGTTACTAGCTCTCCTTTCTCGCTGCTATAGGAAATATATTTGGCCCAAGGACTGAACAAGAAGAACCCCATCCTACAGCAATAAAGTCACTGGGAAGGAGGGGAGCTGATTTTTTTTAAAAAAAATTCCCGTGCATTATTTCAAATGTGCTTACCTTGAATTCGTATATCTGCAATATCAGATTTCTGGTCACAGACCAAAACGTTAAAGGCATTCAGTTTGGCCGTGAGCTTCAAGTCAAACGCATCATCCTGGCTGGCTGCAGGGGCAGCATCTGAGGAACAGGAGGAGATCGGTCCGTGTGGTGGGCCTTTATCCCCAGCCGTGCTCTTCCTCTTCCTCCTTCCCAGTCTTGTAGCAGTGAACACACTGACACTTTGTGGGGGGCCCCCACTCCCGTTGCTTCAAACCCACGCCAAGAAACTTGGAAATTCAAAATACTTCTTAAATGAATGGATTTAATTGGCTCATCAAGATCCAAAGGGATCCCCTTGGTTCCTCAGTATTAAATAGAATTGGCAGAGAGAGAGAGAGAGAGAGAGGGAGGGAGGGAGGGAGGGAGGGAGGGAGAGAGAGAGAGAGAGAGATCAGCCCTCCGATACCTGATTTTGAAACAGCTCTTTTGGGGTCTTCTGGCGGTTGCTCTACATCAGCCCCCTTCTCAGCTGGCATGAGACCACTTGAGGCAGATGTGAAAAAATTCATGATAGAAAGCAAGGCTTCGGTGTGCAAAAGTAAGTCTAACGAAGAAAAGGATACCTGAAAAAAAAGGGAGGGAGATAAAGGAAGGAGGGGTCTCCGCCATCTCACCTGAAAGCAGATTTCCATTCCTTCTATCATTTAAAAAGGCCCTTCAGCCCCCGTAGGATAAACGGGAGTTATTTGGCTTAAAAATCCGTTTGGAATCTGAAATCTTTTAGCTAAACTAGCATTTGTCCTCAAAAGGACGCCCTCCCCTGGGTAGCTAAGAGAGTATAAGGCGTCCTAATACTCACATTCAGTAGCTGCTTTGTTCTGTTGTAAACGGTGTCAAAGTGAGGACCATCCACAGCGGCCTAAACGAGAGAATCGCCATTTCAATTTGCGGCAAATGGCAACGCACACACATCTTCACGCAAACGGTTTTAAGTTCCGGCAGGGACGTGCGGTTGAAAAACTCACGGTGTGGGACACAGCATTGCAATCAAAGCTGCTCTTGGTCCAATCCCACCCCTGTGCCCCCTCCTTGTCATTTTTTACTGTATCCTGCAGGCGGCCCTGGGTTCAACATCTAACTATTTCTGCAAGCTGCTATCTCAGTAGAGTAAGCCCCACACCATGTCACCCCTAGAAATGCCACAGAAGAGGCCAAGCTGGGCACGGTTCGATTCGAGAGAGAAAAGGGGGAAGGGAGATGCGTTGCCTTCCTCATGTAGGAATAACAGATGAGTGCATGTAACTGACGCAGGTCATGAGAGAGAGACAGAGACCAACACAATCCAGCCTTCCAGCAGAGACCTCTAGCAACTAAGATTCCATTCGGCTTTCTGTGACATATATTAATTTGCATTATTTCACTTTGATTCTCTGTATAAAATACGCTGCCAATTTTGTTTTAAGCATCCACTCAAAATACCCCACAGTAATTTTTAGTTTTAAAGAAATGCTTAACCTTAACATATTCCATCTTGAGAAGATGTTTGCCAGATTCATCTGAAGAACTAATAATATTTAATGGATCTCCTTTGGAATCTGTAGAAAGAAAGAATACAATTCATACTTAAACCATTGTAAGCCAAAGCCACTCACTGGCAACAGAGTCCCTAAGCAAGGAAAAGTGGATTAATACAGTAGGGAGGGTAATTTCTTCATTGATGCAATGTTCCTCAAAAGAATAATTGGTAGAATTTCAGAGACTTGGAAATTATCAATATAAATAGATGCTTCATACGCTTGATGAAGTCCTCCTGCCTAAGGAGGAGAATCTGGGTTGTTTTAGTATTAAAAATTTACATTCCAATAATCATTATTTCACAAAGTTATACCGTATATTTCAATGTTAGTTTTTCTCTTTAGGGATTTTTTTAGTCAAAACTAACCAAGAGTAACAGTCTCTCACAATTCTAGCCGCAGATATTCTGTAAAGTCATTTTTAAACTATCCAAATTTTAAATTTTATAATTAAAGGAACATGGAAAATGAGAGTCTTTATGGAAAAATAGCAAGTTAAACGAGACTCTTTAAAATGCTTAAAACTCAAATAGAGCTTTGCACAACGAATAAGAATAAAAATTCAGAACACAAAATTGAAATATTTAGAACATTGTCCTCTAAAAACCTGTGTGTAATCTGAGTTACATTTATTTGTGAAATCCTTCATTAAATATGACTTACCAGTGAATTCAAGGCAATTCATCTGGACTTTCTTAAGATATGCTGTAAGAGTCATATCGTGCATTTTAATTCTACCTTCACTTCCGAGTTTTAATACTGTGAGCCTGTATAAAGGAAAGCTTTGCTTTTCCACTTGCTTCGTTAATGTTACTAAAACCTGAAAGGGGGAAAATAAAGTACATTAAAGATAGCATGGAGACATAAAAAATACACCAGCCATTCCTATTTCAGTTGTCTATCTCCATTTGCCATTTTGCCAAGCCATCTTCAAGGACAGGGATGTGCTGCAGGAAGAAACAAGAATTCAGGTCTGTCAGATTCACAAATATGCCAAAAATTCTGGAATCAGCAGAGCCTTTAATCAGAACAGAGTTATTATGACCTCGACTTGTCCTGATGGAGGCACCATTAAGGTGGCTCTGATTCAGGAGTCCTGAGACACCTCACCAGCCAGGAGGGACCAGGGCAAGCGGGGGGGCTAACTCCCCCATCCCTTTTCAGCTCTCCTGCCCACAAGAGGGCAAAACAGGAGCTTTGCCAAGTCTAGCTGTTGGCATCACCTGGAAGGGGAGGGAGAGGCGCTCCAGAGAAATACTGAAAGCCCACTGGGAAGGAACCAACTGGTGGACCACTAACAGTAACCCGCTCTTCCAGTCTGGATGAAGCCAGAAAGGAGCCGGAGGAAGGAGCACAAATAAGGCTGTTCTTGCCAGCACTTATTCAGGAAACGGGATACCTTATTGGGTCTGAATTAATCTGCTGCTGCAGGCTGATTCAGAAGTTGAATGCTCCACTGCCAAGCAAATAAGCGATATTTAAAATGAATTTTAAAAAAGGAGGATCCGTGGGTAAGTGCAACTGAATCGAGACGGAGATTCATAAGCTTCCCTACCTTGTTTATTTCAAAGTTCAGCAGCAGGCTGGTTCTATCGTCCGTCAGGGCTTCTTCCGAGATGCTGGATTTCGGAGTTCCAGCCGACGGCACCGTTTCTCTTGCCTTGCCTGCTCATTCCAAAACAAGAGACTTCCGTTTAAAGAAGGCCTGTTCACCCCTCGATGCAAGGCCAGGGCTTCTTTAATAAGAGCTTAAGTCATGAGCTGTGAGCCTGGATCAGGCCGCCAGCCCCTTCCTGCCTGCCTGCCCACAGAAGAGCACTGGCAGATTGGCTCCCTCCTACACTCCCGGCAGGAAAAACGCTCCAACTACGCAACCTGGGGACAGGGACCCACACAGAGATTTCCTACCTTCCGTCGACGCTGCTGGTTCCGCCCCAGGGTCGGTTTTGTCTGCTTCAGCCAGGTTTTCATTCATAACTTTAAGCAGGACGTTTAAATCCTCCTGACTCAGGATAATCTAAAGAGAGGGGCAGGTTCCGTGTTTCTTCAGACGGAACGAATTTCCACGGAACAAGGGGGACTAACTCCAACCCTGCCCGTCCAATACACAGCTCCATTCCTCTGCCTTTTGGGCAAGGGTCTCCATAGCTTTTGTCATTCGCCGCCCCCTCCCGATTTTCCTTGCTTCTGTCATCAACAGGGCAAAAGGGAAGGGTCCACTCGAGACCATGAGGGCAACCACTGTTGACAATAGAACCCCCGTCCATCTAAGGACGTAGACCAGAAAAGGCACCTCTCTTCATACTGGGATGGATCAAGAGCATTAAAGCCAAGAATTCCTCACAGAAGGAGGAAGGTACAATGAAGGATTCCCCCTGCCCCCCACCCCCCCCGCCCGCAGCCTCTGGTGAACGAAGCCAACTGGGGGGGAGCTGCCATTCCTGACCCTTTAAAAGGAGAAACGTCTTTCTTGCCATCTTGGGCTTCCCCTCTCTGGGGACCCTGGGAGAAACGTCCCAGCCGCACGACAGAAGAGAAATTAACTTACGCCGATGGTATCGAGGTAACCTCGGACTTCCACCAGGGGTATTTTGTGGTACCACATCCCGGCCAGGTTGCGGCTGACCGAAAGCTCCAGATTAATCGGGTGCAGAATTTGAATGTCAGGCTGCGAAGCCCCTCGCTGCAAGATTGTCCTAGAGGAAGTCCCCCGATTATTGTGGGGTTAAACGTAAGGGACCCCCGCCCAATCACGCTGTGCTCCACGGGGAGAGAGAGGAAACGGGCTTACCTGGACAGCTTCAGCTGGGTGAGGTGCACCTCCATTTTATCCATGATGGGGGGCAGCGAGCAATCCTCCGCCGGCACCAGGCTGAACTGGTTCTGTATTTTAATCAGCCCAAGATCAAAGACCACCGCATTGCAAGAGACGGAAGACTGCGGGACGATGATGACGGGGGCCTTCAGGTGGATGTCCATGGAGAGGCGGAAACTCCTCTGGGCGAAGTCCCTCATGCTGGTGGCGGCCTTCTCGGCAGCCTGCACCGTAGCAGCGCTCAAGGCCTCGGTGGCGACTTGGAAGTTGCTGAGGAAATTCTGGGACAAAGCAAGAGGTTTGCAGGTCAGGAATGGGCCGAGGGAGCAGCAGGCCGTGATATTTAACGGTGGTATTTAAACGAGCTTCCTGTTACCCATAGGACACAGAAAGAGAGAGAGAGAGAGAGAGAGATTCTCTGTTTTTTGCATCCCAATAGAAAGACTTCCTTCCACGCCCGCCGTGTGAAAAACAGAACAACTCCCAGCTGGCAGTCTTACCAGGAGGGACATGAGGAATTTGTGTAGGTATAGGATCTGAATGCAGCCCACTTTGAGAGCCACGGTTCCATCTACTTTGGACATATCCGTATAAGCTTCTCCCTCAGTTGCATCTGGATATAAGGCCAGGTTGAAACTAAAGACTTCGTCGCCGACTATGGAAACCGCCTAGAAGGTGGGCAAGGAAAAGTATCACAGGCTGGATTGGTAGTTGCCAGACGGGCATCCAAAGGAGGAGTTTGCAATGCTCGACAAGCGCATGGAGCCCTCGCTGGTTCTTAAAAGACTGCAGCACTAAAGCCAAGGTGGACGTGGAGAATACGCCAATGGACTCGGGCCGGGTTTGCTTGTTCCAAACCACTGAAGAAGAGACTCCCCGCAGGCGTCTCTTGGTAGGGAATACAGGAGAGCCATTCTGGGGCCTAAATGGTCAGAGTTTTGACTTGCAGTCAGATTAGTAACTGTACCTTTCTATGAATTGTCCTCGAGTCCACATCGATCACGACGACATCTTTCAGCCGGGCAAAGAGAATAGTTTGACTGGACTGCAGGAAAAGGAAGGAGTCGAGGCCTGAAAGGGAAGAAATGATTAATTATTTGCTAAGAACCCTGCAAATGAAATCACAGAGCCCTCACTAAATAGACTAACCTTTACTGTGTTATTCAAATTCCAACAGCACTTTTTGAAGCTGCTTTAGAAATATTTCTTAAGATCTGGGCCACTGACTATATTGGGACAAAAGCCGAGGAACTTAACCTCATTCTGTCTTTGTGGGCCACTCGTAGGGCCCAGTTGCGTTCCCCCCCCCCCCCCTCTTCGTTTCAAAGCACTGGAAATGCGTCTATTTAACTGGCCTTCTGCTATAGATCAGAACTGAGAAATCAGAAATGAATGCAATCAAGGTCCCCAATGGATGGGACATATTTCAATAACTCAAGCTTCAGAGAATGTTCTTGACAGCTTGGAAGAACTGACTAAAACAGGCCTTTTCCCATTACCTTGAACTTTTATTTCAGCAATATCGTTCTTCTCATCGCAAACGTTCAAACAGAAGGCCTCCATCTTGGCAAAGAATTTGAAATTAAACACATCCTTGTCCTTGCTCGGTTTTGCCACTGTAGAGAGAGATTTTTTTTTTTAACAAATCAACAAGATGTAGCCCTGTTCCAGGCCATCCCGAATGGGGAGAAAATGGCACCCAAATGCAGCTGCCGGTTACCTTCCTTCCAAGCAGACTCTGCCTTCTGGGTCTCTTCTTCCTGTCTCTGCAGGGCCGCTGGCTGCTCCTCCCTTGCTGGGATCACAGCCATGAGATACCCCAGGGCCGAGAGAAGAGCCTGGGTGTGCAACACCACTTGGAGGGAGGAGAAGGTCACCTGTGGGGTTTGGGGGAGAGTGGCGGGCAAAGGCACCTCTTCAAAAGCAAGGTCTCCCCATTCACCCACCAGAACCACCTTCTCAAATGCCCAGGGATTACATCATTGGTTCGGGGTGGGGTGGGGGGGGGAGGAACAGGGCCCTCCTTCATCCTGGCTTTCCTGTGCATTTCATACATGGGTCTCAGGCCAACATCCCCAAGAGAAGCAACCATTTTCTTAAGGGTAAGGGTGTCCCGCTTTAAAGCAGGTTGGCTTCTCTCTTCTTGGATTTTCTTTGAAATGTCACCTGACACCTCACGATGGCTCAAGAGGACTCCAGGCCCCTTCTTCACCTGACTTATTAGGCTAAGGACACAGTTGGGGGGGGGGGCAAAGAGAGGGGCCATCCTTCCTGGACGGGGTCAAGAGCAGCAACACAAACGAGAGCTTATCAAAAGTCAGGCACTGCTCAAAAACCAACCCAACCCACTCTCTTGGTAGGGAGTTGAGGGCGTTTTCTTTAGAAGCAATATTTACAATTAAGATGAGGATGAGTTTTCTTCAATTATCCTTACCTCCATTCTTTGTTCGGTATTGTCAAAAACTGTCTGAAATTTTGGACCGTTTTTATCGGCCTGAGGGGAAACATCATCAATATGTGACTAAAAATTGAAACACAGTTTTCATATTGTACAAAAGCAATTATTTGCGCATGCAGTTCAGTACGCATCATTTGGTCACCCTTTTTAAAAAAAAGGCCTTTACCTTGATATATTCTACTTTCAAAAGGTCTAATCCAGAGACATCTGATGAACTAATCAAATGAACTTGCTGCCGTTTACCTACAAAAATACGTGACATCTAAGAAATGACAGGTTATGTAAAACCTACCTGGGTTTTTTTAAACAAAGTCTTTCCTATAATTAGCACTTTTAAACAAATCCAATAAACCTTTTGCTTTGTTTTATTTTTTATTTTAGACTAAAACTTCAGATTTTGGGGGTAGAAAGTTTTTTTTATCAAGGACACAAATCAAATCATTATTTCTTTCTCACCCCCTGCCCCAAAGTAAATTTTGATAACTGCTTAACTTATTAACCAAATTACCTTGAATTTCATAATAATTCAGGCTAATCTTTCTCAAGTAAGTCTCAGCTCTCAGGTCGAATGTTCTAGCAATGGCTTCCATCCCAAGCTGCTGCACGTTAAATACAAGTATTGTTTCTTCTCTCTGCAGCTGCCTGGTCAGTTCCAAAATCACCTAAATAAGAGAGATGCTTGTTGAATTTTGAAATCTGGGCATCTTCAGATACAGGCCGTCCTCAATTTGGGAATTGAACTTCGGTCGCTAAGTAATGCGGAAAAAAAGCACCACACTTGCCTCCTTAATTTCAAATTTTAATTGCAGGTCTGTCAGCTCTTCCTGGACAGTTTTGGCCTCAATCTTTAGCTGTTTTTTTGGCGAGGGAACCACTTTCTCTGGTTGTTGGGGATAATCCTCAGAATCAAAATATTCATCATCAGATTCTAAGGAATAAAGAAAAGTGCCATTAGGACATTCTATGGGCATCAACATATTTACTTTGGCATGGGCTAATTAATCAATATTTAAATAAAATTAGGGTTTGTAGAGTCCTTTGCAGGGGGGGGGGGGGATTTCCATGTACCATAACTTGGTTTTCTAAAAAATGTCCCATTTCAAGATTTTAACACAAAGTTGTCTGAGCCACAAGTATGCCTTCTAAAATAGCCAGACGCAGAAACTGCCCTGGATTTTCTGTAATTTTTGGATGTCCTTCCTTTTTTTCACCTGATTCTAATTCTTCCAGCAATCGTGTGGCACCAAGGAAGTCTCTCCTTCCACCAGAAACTGCAGGAATGGCAGGGCCCTGCAAAAGAATGTGAGACCTTGAGAAACCACTGGATTATATAGGCTCGTATTATTCTACATACAGCACTTCAGGCTGGAATGTTCCCACCGCAGTGCCAAGCTGCCATGACTGCTCCACTACTGTTTATTACACTTTTAACCTTTCTGTGTCTTGGAAATGCCAATAATTATGCTAATTACTGACTGTACTTTCCCCAAACGTACAATGAGCACGATACCTTTGCACTTGAAAGGGAAACTTCTGGTTTCTGTGGGAGAGGGATGCTGTCAATAAGCTCAAGAACCCCTTTGATCTTCTGATCAGAAATTCTCAGGTGAACCAAAGGAAGCTCTCCTGACACTTTAAACCTAAGGATGTAAAAGATGTAGAAGAAACAGAACGGGGTTGCTAATAACTCTGCTACGGCCTTGATCTAGAAGGGAAAGCACACACACACATGCACAGACCAAAACCCAGCAGGGCTGTGAAACTGGCACGCTCTGCACAGAAAGCGCCATCAAAGGAAATCTAATTAACATCTTGTTTTTACAAACAAACGCACTGATCTCTGGCTACAAGGACATGAAGTGAACCACCAGCTCACAGCTTCCTTTCAATTGGGCCTAGAGTAATGATTCTGAGAAACATCCAAGAAATGCTAAGGTACATTTGGAAAGCTTTTTTTTAAAAAACCACTGGAACGTCACCAGGGAGACTGGCCAGCTACCTGGTCCTGAGAAGATTTGAATAGGTAAATTTCACGGCATTGATCGGTAGCTTCAGTGGGCCGTGATTAAAAATAACTCTTCCCAAAAAACCCAAAATGAAAAGTGAGCCATGAATTTCCACTCCTGCCCAGGATGCTACACTAGCCACATTTTAAGAGATCTGTAGCAGCAACAAGCACACTGAATAAAAGGCCAGCTCCCTAGCCACAAAAATGCAGCCTGCTCCACCTTTAGGCAACACGAAACAACGGGACCATATTTACAGCTTTTAAAATTACTTTGCCATCCTGACGTCCTTCTCCACCATTGATTTGGCAACTTGGACACACAGGTCCATGGGACGCAATATGTGCAGCAAAGATGCGGGCTCAGACCGGGCCTTTTTCCAATCTTCCCCTAAAATACAGATAACAGATCATCAGAGCTGGAAGGGACCTTATAGGTCATCTAGTCCAACCCCCCTCCCAAGCGGGAGACCCTACACCGTTTCTGACAGATGGCAGTCCAGTCTCTTCTTGAAAACCTCCAGCAATGAAGCTCCCACAACTTCCGAGGGCAACTTCTGTTCCATGGGTTGATAGTTCTCACTGTCAGAAAGTTTCTCCTTATTTCCAGGTTGAATCTCTCCTTGATCAGTTTCCATCCATTGTTCCTTGTCTGACCTTCATGTGCTTTGCAAAATAGCATTATACCCTTCTTCCTCTTTGGGGCAGCCCCTCAAATATTGGAAGACCGCTATCCTGTCTCCCCTGGTCCTTCTCTTCCCTAGACTAGCCATACCCAGTTCCTGCAACCTTTCTTCATATGTTTTAGCCTCCAGTCCCCTAATTATTCTGGTTGCTCTTCTCTGCACTCTTTCTAGAGTCTCAACATCTTTTTTATAGTGTGGTGACCAAAACAATTAAATAGTTGCTAATATTTTGGTAATTGTAGCACAATAATAAATAACATGGATGCATAAAAGTCTAGTAAGCCCTAGTGATACCACCCCCAAAAAATATGAAAAATTCAGTATGCGCGTCTGCCAAACTCCAGAGAAGTAAATAAATTCGAATTTCAAAAAGTTTACACAGGAAATACTGTACCATTTGTGTGCCAACTGCTTTCCACTTGATATGCAGTCAAGAATGTTTTGGGTTTAGAGGCATCATACCTGATCTGCCAAACAGCAGTTGTACATTCTTAATTTCTACATCGAATTTGTCATAGGCCTTGTCCATGATCTCTTCCAAGGAACTGCTTGAGTTCTGCTGGTGACCTTGGCCAATGCTCTTCAGCTGTTGAATGAGAAGGGGCTCTGCTGCTTAAACTGCAGCTGCCACGCAGTTTTCACAAATGTGTCCGTAAACAACACTGGCCCATGGCCGTATCCATCAGCCCCCGACAGGATTAGGTTACGCCGGAGAGGAACACATTCCACCAAGCTTTAATTGATTAATTTCTTGCCTTCAATTTTTAAGAGAGCTCACCATGACCTACCTGGAAAGTACCTAGGTCCAAAATAAGTAAGTTTGACTGTTCACGGTGGAAGCCAGTTTGTGGGATCAGAAGATAGGAAGGCTTCAAGTTCACCCTCAGGTCAAGAACTTTTCGTGTTTCGATGATATGCATCAGCCCTAAGACAGGACACAGAACGGAGCTGAGGTGGGCCGGTTCCCCTTCCCCCACTGGAGCAGAATTCTGCTTAAAACACATCACTACCTCCCCCAGGGGGGGCAATGGGAATCCCCCCTGCACCCGGAGACATTTGCCCCCAGGGCCAAAAAGGGCCATTTAATCACCTGGAGTTGATCTAAAACACACCTGTGGAGGTCTTCTCTTTAATTTCTTCCAGTTTGGACAAGGTGGCGGTGGTTAGGCGTTCCAGGTCCAGCCCTCGGTTGGTTTGGAAGAATTCCACCAGGGCGTTGATTGTTCTCTGAGAAAGAAGAGTAATCAATTGTATCTCTTTTTCTCTCTCTCTCTCTCTCAGGGAACTGCAAATAGGGAAATGGGAAAGGAAGACGGTCAAATGTCGGGAACCGAGAAGCACTTCGCGCCGATTCCACTCACCGCATCGTAGATTATTTCTATGGGCTGCGACTGAACGAAGAGGCTCTGGTCAGCCATGCTGTCCTCTGGGTTGGTCTCAAACTTGATTTCCAGCAGAGACGACTCAGCACCCCCAATGGAGGCCACGAGAGAAGGGACAATGTCCTCTTGCCTCAAGCCCGTCATGTACCAGTGTTCAAGCTTTGCCTCTATCCTGAAAATGATCAACAGGCAACTGGTTCCTCCTCCCCAAACTACAAGGAAGCAATTGTGTGAGGTTCCGTCTTAAAGAGGAGAAAATGTCTGTCCAATTAATGAAAAACAAATGAAAAGGCCGGCAGCCCAACGGATCCAGGAATAGGAAGAGGGTCCAAACCCCAGAAGCGCCCACGAGATTCTGCTTTTGTTCTGCCAAACTGTTACAGGCCTGTCATCAATGATACCAAAGGCACCACCCTTTCAATGAACCGAGAAGCCCAGATTCACACAACGCACATAATGAAATTGGAACTGACTTGTGGAACCGGCACTTACTTCAGAGCTTGCGCACCCGGCCTCTGCGAGATTTTGGTGCTTAAATCAATGATCTGGATTTTAAGAGTGTCCGGGACATTCCTGTCCTCTTTAATAGTAACGGAAGTGCTTAGGAGTTTCAGAGACACCACGTGAGCCACGTACTAAACGGGAGACAGAAGCATTGCAGAACTTTAGTCGTTATCCTTGAATGGGGAGTTTTCGTCACAAGCGTCAGGCAGACACGATACTCGGGGGGGCCTCCCCTTCCCAAGCAGGATGGGAAAGACGAATTACAGCCCACTGGCAAGTTTCACCGGTGAGAAATGGAGACGCTCACCTGCTTCTGTGACGCTCCAGATTTAACCAAAGGGCGTACTTACCTTTTTGGGTAAAGCCAGGTTGTGGGAGCTGTCGCTGTATCCGATGGCGGTGAACAGCTTTGCCTTCTCTTCAGGGGTCATGAGGTCATCGATAGCTGCAGGAAGGGGGGAAGGTGTTACCTTGGAGGATCCTCCAAGTGGAAGGAAGGGCTGGCACTTTGCCCCTCAGGTAGGCTGGAGGCTGAGCTGGTCCCGGGGCTCATTTGCCTTCCCTTCGGCTGTTTCCATTCCGTTTGGCAGCTTCCTTCCATGACAGCATCCGGCTCGAATGCTCAGCCCTTTGCAACCAGCCACTCTGGAGCCTCGGGGCTGCTGGGCAGGCGCAAGACTTACTTTCAGGGACTGACTTGTCTCCTTCTTCTTCTTCTTCTTCGTCTTTCTTCTTGGATTCCTTCCTGCCCCAAAAGCCAGAAAACCAGCCACTTTTCTTCTCCCTATCTGCGGATTTCTTGGAGAGTTTTTGTCCTGACCTCACAACCTACAAATCAGAGACGAGGGATCTGAGGTTCTGCCCTTTCACCAGCCTCAAGCTCAGCAAACAGAAAGAAATGTATTCTTTATACACTCTAAACAATCCCCCAAATACTAAAATGGTAAGAAAAGTAACCGGAAACGGCCATTTTGCAAACGTCAGGTACGTATCCCGATCGCTAGTTTAGGATCAGTACTCAAAAAAATAAAAGGGCAGGATTCCTTCAAACCAAATCATTTGCAAAGGGCACCAAGTTGTATTAGCTTGTTACAAGCAGCTTCTCCATGGGCTGTTTTTAGAAATACTTCTAAACACTTTTGCTGACAATGTAACCTGCCCTGGAAGTTTTTCTATTGATGGTCAGTGCAGCCATTTCTAAATTACACACTTCTTGCTTAAAATGGACTATTTTAAAATCCTTATAAGAGGAGCCGGGGAGGGGAACCTACCTCCGTTTGTGCTCGTTGCCTGGCTAAAACAATGTTGAAAACATCGAGAGCCCTCTCCAAGTCCTGTGGAGCAAATACAGACATGGAGTTTCTAGGACTTTCCTCCAACCCTCCTCCTCCTCCTCCTCCTCCTGCAGGTGCCAGCCCTTCTAGGGTCAAATACCTGGATTTGTTTCTGAGTTTCTTCTGACAATTTGGTTTGCGTCAGTTTAAGTTGGTAAATGTTTTTGTAGCTTTTCAGAAGTTGCCTGTGGCTCTTTATATGATTCCACGACCACATCTGTGTGTATCGCTTAATGTGAAGGTCAAGAATGCAATTTCCTGCATACTTCCACCTGTAAGAAACAGTCACGTTATTGAGCCCTGAGAAATAAACAAGAAACCATTTGAACTAGCAGGAACAAGACCTGGGGCAGGCAGGATATGTGCAGGCAAGAATTTCTAAGCCCAGCATTTGCTCAACTGAAGGAGAGCTCAGGCTCTTGATCGTTCCACTGCAAAATCTTAACAAAAAGCAGACAAAACAATTCTTCCTTCAATGTTTTCAAGTAGTCTGGAAAACGCCACTTGCTTAGGAGGACTTTTCCGCCCCACTCCCTTGGGGGTTCACCAAAGGCTGCCATTTGCTGCCCTGGAGAACCCTTGCAACCCGACCAGAAGCAGCACAGCAATATCTCTAGCTCACCACTGTTGGGCGTTCCCATGGAGAGAAACTTCGGGTCTGTATTTTCTATACGGGGCATTTCGGACCATGTAATCAATGGATTCCAAGAGATCAATCATACTAAGGTACTAAATGAAGGGGGGGAAAAAACAAGAGGAATCTTAACCAGAGAGTCACAGAGTTCTGAGCGTTGCTGAGGAAGATGCATCGAGTGTTTCGAACGACTGTAAAGACCCCAGAGGGGTCCCGGGAGAGGATGTGGGGGATCCCGTGGAGGAATCCGAGCGGGTGACACGCATCCCCCCTACCTGAGGCTTGGTGAGTTCAACGGCGATGCTCTGGACTTCCATGGCACAGTCAACCTTGGGAGTTTCCCGTTTTTCTTCAGCATGGGGGTTAAGGTAGAGTTTTGCAGAAGCCGACACGGGTTTAAATACTTTCAAAAAAAGAGAGAAAGAGAAATTAGGGACTAGACGCTATAAAAAAAAATTGAAGTAAAACCCTTGCTAAAATTTGCTGAATTAAAATATGCTACTCTACTCTTTACTGGTCGGGTTTATACAAGTAACGCCATGGCTTTGGCACAGGATACCAAAAACCTTGGCTTATGAATCACCACTCCCGTAGGGGATGCTCCGGCAGGACGCTGTGCCGAAAGGACTCACTTCAGCACAAGATACGACACGGGCTCTGCCTGGCCTATTTATTTCATCATATCCTCCTGTCTCTATTCCTCTCTGAATATTAGACTTCTTGGCCTAAATTCCTTTCCACGGCACAACTCCGTGGCCACGAGAGCCTTGCCCACCCCACCCCCATTTTCTTTACCTGGGGGCTTCGGAGAGTCCCTGCAGAAACCGCCCCCTCCCCAACTTCATCCTCACAGGGGGACTGAGGTTTGTTCCCTCTCCCAACCCAGGGACCGTCTGCCATTCCCAGGGGTGAATTCCGGTCGCCTTCAGTTTCCGTCCTTCTCACTTACTGTACTGATAGCCAGGAAGCTCTTGGCTCAGGGAAGGGACTCCTTTTTTCAACCGCTCCTGTGTATGGCAAGAAACCCACAACCGTTCAAGGATTTCAGTGATAAACGCGCAGGACAACATGCTCTGGGTGAAGCAAAGGAGGCAGCGTTCATGCCACAACGAGAGCCCCACCTGGATGCTGTCTTCCTTCCAGAGAACCCCTGTGTGCTGGGCCCCCCCCCCCCCCCCCCTGGACTTCCAGGCATCGCCTGCAACATCCGCCCTTGGGCTGCAAAATGCCCACCCGGCGATGGGTCCGGTGTTTTGTTGGTGTTTTAATTAGGAAAACACGTCAGAACGTCTCATTTCTCTCTTGCCTCATCAGAGGAAATGATGCAGAAAAAAAAGTCAGGGGTTGTATTTGAGGGGCAACGTCCCACTGCAAAATTGCCTGATTGGAAGTGAATGTCTGTTAAATCCTCCCTCTATCTAAGGCAGCGTCCAATGCTAGCTGAGGCATGCTGGGAACTGGAGTCCTCCCATCTTAAGGCTGCCCAGCCTCAGGGGAAGGGAACCAGTCGTGGGCTTTGGGGATGTCCTCGTGCCAAGGAGATTCCCTGAAGGGGGAGCTTCTTCTTTCCCTGGTGGCTAATCTCATCCTAGGTGGCTCTGCTCTGCCAACCTTCTCAGTGAAAAGGCGGGAAGAAGCCGGCTCACAAAGATATAAAGTGCAGTAAGATTTCAATTACCAAGATTTGCTCCTGGGAAGAGCGGTAGTACATTTCGCTCTCCACATTCCAGTAGACACTGAGGGAATCCAGGCTCAGAAGCTGAAAGAAAAGGGGCAGCTGGTGAGGGGCTGCAACGGAGAGCACCAAGGACCAGAGGAGCCCTGGCGGAAGCGCTTCAGAGGACAGGCGTTTACCGAGGCGGAGACAAAGCCAGCCAGAACCACTTGGTTTGAGGGGAGCGTTGCCTTGATCTAGATGAGCTGCCAGAAGCACTTCTTGGGCTGCCAGCCAATTAAGAAGTTGTTCTGCTTGCTCGAGGGAGCCTCAAAACATGCTTTCAGAAGACCGGAGCACAAGCCAGCCTTCAAAAACCAGTATCTGAGCTTTGGGGGAAGCAGGGGGAGAAAGAGGCCCAGAGAAGCCCCCACTATTCCCTGGGCAAGGAGAGATCAAAAGCCCTGCCACCGTGGGTGCAACCCTCGCCACTAAGCATCCTGGCCATTAAAATTCATGTCCCTGAATGTGCTTTTCCAAGTACCTCTAGGAGCTACCCAAGAGAAATTGCTGTGCTTGAACCCAAGGACGACTGTACCTTGTAGATGATCCTTGCAGCCTCATTTAAAATACAAGGAGTCCAGTTTTCATTTGTGGTCTGGAAATGAAAAAAGACATTAACGTGATCTTGCCGGCTTCACGCTTCTTTTAGGTGTCAAGCTTTTCTCGCATCTGGAAGGGATTTATTTAGTCAAAGTCTCACAGCTAGAAATGTCTCTTGAACCGTCCCCACTAATTTCCCCACTGTTAATAAAGCTGCAATGGGGGTTCCACAGTCATTAAGTAACATTTGTCTCTAAGAATGGTTTCCAGTGTGAAAATAAACACAGCCTAAAATAAATTCGTCCTTCTTTTGTCAGCCCACCAGGAAGTTTTAAAACCCCTTTCCCTTACCTGCAAGCTGAGCTCTGCCAGAGTCATTCCTAAAGAAATCGGTTGCTTAGGATCTGTGATCTAAAGTATAGAAGAAAATACTTCATAAGGAATACTAAACACCTTAACATAAATGCCTTTGCAGTTTAGTTACATGTAAAAAAAACCTGCATAAGATCCAAAATGGGTGCTAGCAAATGAAATACGGCTTTTAGTTGTTTTGCAATTCCTTTCTTTTCACATATTTTGAAGCAAAAACAACCTTCTGTAAATCTCGTACAGGGAAGTTGCCAGCCTCTACAAGAAACGATGTGTTTCGTATTTTATTTACTATTTAGGCCATTGTTTATGGGCCCTATTGTCCCGATCCTTTGATAGGCAGCCCAGCTCTCCACAGAAGAGGCTGCTGCTGCTTCTTACTCTTGGTCAGTTTTGCACAGGCTCCAGGCCACTTACATCATCTTCGTATCTGATGTGGATGCCAGTGATTTTGACCTGTACGTTTTTGATGACTTGGGTTGCAAGCTTTTCCAAGAAAGTATCTTTCTTCTGTTCTTTTGGTTTATCTAAACAATAATTTGTAAGTTAGTTTCCATGGCATTCCTTCAATTAAACACTTAGATTATATCACATCATTAAACACATGATTTCATCACTTCTGAGCATTTCCTCTTTTTTCATCTTCTTTGCTACACAGCCAAGTCTAAGCAAGATCTTAGTTCTTAACCTAATTTATTAAAACATACAACAAACTCCAAAGAGCGGCTAAACTTTATTATATTTATATTTTTTGAGAAATAGCCAAAATGGAGAATATCAAACACACAACTGAATTGTGTATTATATGAACCCTTTTCTCCCCAGTGCTATGAGGACATTTTTTCCAAATCTGCAGTCCTCTTTTCAACACAATGTACAACATGAAAAAGCTTTGTTCGTTTTCCTTTTGTTTCTTCTCTGTACATTCATTTCTTATGAAAACAATACTGGCAAAGATAAAGTCACACGTATTAAACCAGAATTATTAAAATTAATTGATAAAAAAAACAGAAGCAGCAAGCAGAAATATTCAGCAAATTGTGCTCATTGTACGTACCTTTTGAGTGCTCACGAGCTTTAAATTGTTTCTTAAAATGTTTTTTAGTCTTTTTAGACTTACGTCCTTCATAATGTAAGCAATTTTACAGGAAAAGGACAAATTAAAGTTAGGAAAGTCTTATAATGCAAGCAACAGAAATAAAGGAAGAAAAATTAAGAAGGTAACTGAGGAAAGTATCATTTTTCATCAGAACTGTTAAATTAAATTTCCACAAGTGCCTGCAATAAAAATATTCACTACATTGTTTATAGGTGTTTCTACATTTTTCATGCAAGCGTAGATAAAATGAAATAGAGGAACCCTTTCAGTGGTCAAGATTAATCTTCTAGCTAACAAAGATTAATTTTCAAAGCGACTTCAAGCTGAAACATTACTATACTTAATCAATTTCAATCCGAGTTGAGAAGATATTTTACTAGTATTGCTTTTTTCCCAAATGTCCATCATAAAAGATTTTGTCATCAGAAGCTGAGAGTCCATGGCTGGCTGAGGAATTCTGGGGGTTGAAGTCCACAAGCCTTAAAGAGGCCAACTTTGGAGATCCCTGATGCAGACGGCTAACCTGCAACCCAGCCATTCAACCCCCACCCACCCACCCACCCACCCGCAACTGCTTGACCAGAGTGCTTAAGCAGGCATACCCACCGGGCGAGTGCACAATGTTCTCCAGGCCATGCATGACATCTGAAGGGGCGCCTTCATCCACATGACAGCATAATCAAAGAGCACACATTCAAAAGCAGAGAAGCAACTCTTCAAGCTGAACTGATACATGTTTTTGAACACCGAGACAAGAGAGCGCCTATGCAATTCAAGAAACAAAACTGGGTCCCACAACCCTGTTTGTCGCTGAAAGCTTCACTTTACAGGCAGATTCCATGCTTTAACTGAACAGTCCCTATGCCCCATTTGGCTTTTAACTATGCAAGACAAGGGGCTTCTGTCTGAAGACAATGTAAAGGACAAAAATGAAAGCATAAAATTCCCAGTATGGTGATATTTCTAGAGCATGGAAAATGAGATTTTTTACGTCGTCTGTAAAATTAATAAAAATGCAATTGTTTTGCCTTTGGGGATTTTCCAGGATTGCTCTGCTTCGCTAGGACTCTGAAGTAGCTTTGAACACATCAGTCACATTCATCTCTTAAAAATAATCTACCTTTTTCTGCTGATTTTTGTAAGGCTTCTTCAATTCTTGACAACTCTTTTTGCTTGTTATCTTGTAGGTATTTTTCTTCTTTTTCTGCATCATATTTAATGCCTGCAAGGAAAAAAACAACAAGTCATATTTTATTCAATCCTGCATCTTGATCAGACCATCATCCTGCTCTTTTTACATCCACCTATGCAGCCCACCTTTCCTGTGATTATAAGTCCCATGATTATAATGAGCAGAATCTCCAGGGAGTAGAAATTAAGAATCGTATTTTGTGGCAAGCTCAGAATTTCAGTATGATTTGTTTCTTAGCATCCAATTGTTATTGGATATTCCTGATCTTCTACATGCAAGTTTCTTCATCCAAACCACACACGGAAGACCAATGGCCTGCTGGAAGGATGCTTTATGTAAGATTACCAACAAAGAAGGACAAACAATGTAATTCTATGCAGATGCACCTAGCAGCCAGGTTCCACATACACACAGGACTCGATCCTAGGAAGTCCTGGATTGTGATGAGAGAGTTAGATATGCATCGGCTTACTTCAACTAACATTTTACTTTTCCTAGATACTTTGTAAAAGACCCCAGGAACTCAAGGTTGAAAAATGTCTGATTTCAAATTAGTTCCGAGTGTGAAATTTCACCCACTTTTCTATTTTGAGTACAAAACAGCTGTTTCAAGCATTTTGAAAATGTTTCAAACCTCAAAGACTTATCAATATTCAAAGTGGAAATATTTATGACATTCTATGCTCAAAACAGCTGAGAGCTTTCTGCTTTGCACGGGCTCTATGGCCATATATCCTATATAGGGAGCTTGGCAGGGCATCCACCCCATATAGGTCCACTGAGTAATGTAAATTAACCCCAAGAAACGTACTTGCCCCAGGGACAACAAGAAGATATAAGCCTTCTAGGGATGCAATGACTGCTTCACCGTATAAATTCTTCCAAGGAATCTTCAGAGTAAGCTTATCTAAAAGCAAAATATCTCTATTTAGGTTTCATTTGTTCTGCTAACACATTAAATAAGCAGCAAGCAGAGACCGACTATACCAGCCTCTGGCTTCTGCCTGTAAGAACAATATTCAAATGCCCCTTATTGCTTATCCCATGATTTGTACTTGGTCTGTGCCTGGAAACAAACTAACAAGAGTAAAATCGTTGCATCCCTGATTGAAGCTAAGTCTACAAAGCCTGTTTTGGAAAATGGGTGGCTGTTGAAGGTTGGCCAGCTTCAATCTCCAGGTATTTTTCCAGCGGAGACCCAGAGAATGCACAGAACCACCTAAAAACCATTCTGAGAACGAAGGACTTACCTATTTGACCAGCCTTTACTCTAAACGGTACGTCCAATTCACTCTAATCAAGAAAAAGAAGATACTTTGTTTTAGCATTGACCCAGGTTGGTTTGCAATCCCTGGGTGAGAAAAGCCAGTCCTGGGGTTGGGATTTTTTCCTTCCTATTCATGCAAGAGTGGAAACATATTTCAGAGAGGCAACTAGGGTGTGGTGGACAAGGGGCAGGAGGGGATGACTCACATATTTTGTGTGAGAACGAAGTAGGTTTTTCATAAATCTGCTCCCAACTCTGCCTAGTCTCATTACAGATGAGAGATCAATTAGGCCAGGGTGAAGATGTGGGGGGGGGGAGGGAGGGAGGGGGGCAATGTTGCACATGCCTGCTCTAACATGGGAAGCCAAAGAAAGTGCTAGAAGCTCTCCTTGGGAGGGATTGCTCTGGCTTGGCATTTCCTCATTTCAGGACTATCTGGGTGGGCATCTCTTCAACCCCACGAGACCTACAGCATGACCCTCAAAGCGGCAAACTGCCAAAATCCAGGATTAAACTGCTTTAACTACTTATGAATATAATATTAGAATAGCTGAAAGCCCGTATTTTGGTAGAGGATGGGCTCCAGCACAAGTCCAAAAGCTCTGGTCCTGGTGAACTGACCCAGATTGGATTTTATACTTGTCAAGTTTGCAAATCATAGTTTGGGTCCATGGAGGTAATGAAAAGAATGTGCCAATAACTGCTTACCAGAGCATTTTCCTTGATTAGGAGGTTATCAAGGGACACATTGCCTATAAAACAAAACAAAAAAAAAGATATCTATGAGCCACATTCCCACCATATCCACCTAATCACAAAAGCTGGTGTTTACACAGCCACAGTGACAACATCCACAAGCAAAAGCAAGACATTTTTTTCAAATGTCAGGGAAGGGGAATGCCTCCCCAGCTACGAGCATTGAGCATATTTGGTGACTATGGAATGTTGGTTTATTTATGCATTTGTCAATATTTGTAGCCTGCTCTCTTCTTGATAGTCTTAGGAGACAAACTAAAAACCAAAACAAGTGTAAAAAAAATGATTGCAACAGAAAATTAAAAGGGGGGGGGAATGAAATAGGCAGAAACATTTGATTTCCAGGCTTGTTCATTCTTGTTATAAAACCATGAAAGAAACAAGTCCCGCAGTATAAGAGTTGTGTTCACTTTCTCGTGCTAATTTCAACAGCAGCAACACTAGCAAAATTTGGCCATAAACTGAGCAGTGACAAATAAGTCATTGACCAGGAGGAAAAACAAAGTTAACATTAATCAGTTACTTAGTTTTTAATCTTCTTCTGAGGTTGAGAGCTTCCCCAATCTGGGCAGGAAACAAACACCAGAATTTTACTGGGAAAGGCTAATATTTAATTTTATTGTAATATTTGACTCGGGGCCAATCTCTAGAAATGTGCTTTGCTGCAGCTTCCTACTGCACCTGGCATGGGTTTTAAAGCAAAAAAAAAGCAGCAGTGCAATTTTAAGCTTAGACACAAACTTAAGAGTCTTGCAACCAAACTGCTGTGTACTTAAAATACTTCCTTTTCCTGCTTGAAGATCAGAAAGGAGCCGAAACGAAAGGCGCATTTCATGGACTTTTCAATTCTTTGGGATACCCCTCGCGTTCTGGCAGCCTGAATCAGAAGATATCTACAGCTCTCCCCATATCCGCTATCTCTAACCAGAGGAAGACTTTCTATGAGTTTTGGTGAGGAGTGGAGCCAGACCACAGGTGCGAGGTTAAATGATGGCTAAAGCCACAGAGCAGAGAAAACTATCAGCCGCTTATCTTGATTAAATACAGGATGAACTTTTTTGGAAAAAAACTAAATATGCGGATTAATCACAACAAAAGTTAGGGAAGCTACTATGAAAGGGCAAACTCTGAAGCACTCTGTCCTTGCACTGCGTATTTAGCTCTTATCACAAACCCACAGGAGGAATTAAGAAAAACTGCCGTTTTGTAAAAAAAAAAAAAAACATCCTATCTTTTTAATACCATTTTCTAACCAATGGCAAACAGATTTTAAAAGCAAAACATCTTTACGAAAAGCCTTGAGCCAACCACGATAGGGACCCTGAAAGAATCCATTCTGATTTCAAGTCCCTATCGTTTCACAACTCTGCTATCTCATGATCTGCAAACTTACACGCAGTTCCCGCTGGTCAGATGATTTTTCAAGGCAACCCTCAATTCTTTCTTGCCCTTCCCTGCCCCTCCCCTGGTCTTGCTCCAACCCAACAGATGTTTCAATCCAATGCAGAAAGTAAATACACTTTCCGCAGAAATGACTCCACAAAAGCAAGAATCGTTTTTACAAGAAGCTTTGACTTTATGCAACCTAAGGAAACTTTAAGATATATTTTTAACTTTAAGATATATTTTTTTCCGGAGTCCGTTTTCAAAAGAGGAAATAGAACTGGCAGTTAATAAGGAATGCCTGGCCCATTTTTCAGAAGTGAAGTAAATATCTTACAACTGAAAACCACCTTCAAGGTATAAGGATTCTAATTGGAGACTTTCCAGTGCAAACAATGGCAAAAGAAAATGTTTCCGATTATATTGCAACTGGGAAAACTGGATTATCCAGTCACTGAGAAATTGATCTCAACCAAAGCAACAACTTTGGTTTTAGTTCCGTACATGCCATGAAGTCTTCCTCCTAAGGTTCTTCTGACTAACACAAATGACATTAAAGTGCTCTTTCTGTTGTAGTCCAATTTAAATGTCATGATAACATTCTTTTAACTTTTAAGCCGGGGTGCTTAGAAGAAATCTAGCACGAGAGCAAAACACTGCATTTTCAAAAGCTACGTCAGTCTTCTTCCATAGCAGAACTTAAGATAGACAGATTGTCCAAAGAACACAAACCAAGAAAAAAGGGCCAAGTTTTGGGAATAGGAATTAGAAATATGGCTTAAGAGGTTGTGTATTGTACTATATTTACTATTATTGCTCACCAGGACAAATTCGAGTGGGAGGAACTCAACTTTTGCACAAAGCTGACGGGAAAGCAAAACACAAACGGCCAAACTGCCCTCCAGAAAAGGTAACCAAGTTTTGCAGGGTGGAAAGGTGGCTCCTTGCAACGTGGCCAGGAGTCACAAGAGTCGGCTGTTGCTTCAGGCCACAAAGCGAGACGGGCCCAAAGATGGCCCTGGGCTTATTGTCTGCCTGGCTTTAGGCTTTGGGCTGGGTTTGTTTTTATTTGGGGGGTTTGCCCCCCTTCAGCCCCCCCAAGTGCCCTGAAGTTGGGGTAGGGGCCATGATAGTACAAGTCCCCTCCCTCCAGCAGGCTCCTTCTGAAGAGGGCGGCTGGGGAAAGCGGGGGAGCCCAGCCAGCCAGGGAGAAGGGGCTCCCTATGTGTGGGCGGGGGGGGGTGCCCGGGGCTGCCCACCCCTCCCGACCCGCCAGGCCCCGGGCGGGGGGCGCTGCACCTGGCCAGGCTGCTGTGCGGGAGGGGAGCCCCCCGGCGCCGCTTACCCCCCCAGATGCCCAGCTTGAGCTGGGACTTGTTCAGGTTCTCCACGTAGCAGCCCAGGAAGCGGTTCAGCAGGTCGGCCACCACCGACTCCAGCACCATGGCGAAGGCGAAGGCGAAGGCGACGGGCCTTCCTTGCAGGGCGGGAGGGAAAGGCCAGCTGGGCGCGCGCCCGAGAAGGCGGGGGGAGGAGGAGGAGGAGGCGCGCGCGCGCCCGCCACGCCGCTCCTCCCTCAGACGGCGGAGGTCCTGCGCCTGCGCGCTCGGTCCAAGCGGTCGGCTTTCCCTCCCTTTTGTCCCCCGGGCCCCGCCGGCGGGGGGCGGAGGGGGGGGAAACCCGGCGTGGGAGGGGCCCATCTGTCCGGACCCCGCCCAGGCCGCCCCCTATTCGATCGGCGGGACCCTCCCCGCGCCCTGATTGGCCTGGGCTCGCACGCGGCCGGCGTGGAACGCGCGTCGTGTGAATGTGAATGTGCGTCGTCGCCGCGAGTCTGAACTGAGGCTGCGGCTGTCGAGGGAGGGGGTGGGGACGCGGGTGTCTCGGAAGAGCCCAGGAGGCCGCGGCGAAAAGAGGCGACGCCAAGGCGGTCAAGAAGGGAGCCCCGACCCGCAAGGCGCAGCGTCCCCACGTGCAGGGCTGCCTCGCCTCCCTCCCTCCCCGGCCTGAGCTCCGTGCCCAGCAGCCCGACCGGCCCTGGCACTGCCCGCCGCCGCCGCCCTTGGTCCTCCCCGCCTGCAACGGGCCCTCACGTGCCTGGGTGCCGCTCCGGTGAATGGGGCGCATTGACGTTTTCAAACCCGGCCAGGTGGCAGGAACCGCGTGTCAGGCTGGGTGTTGGGCCCCTGCACACCTGCGGAGGGAAGACAGGACCGACGTTTCGGATGAGCCCCCTGGGCGGAATCTGCCTTGAGGGGGAATTAAGGCAAAAAAGAGAAGTTGGGGGCCCTGCCTTGGCCCTGCGTAGCCCACCCAACCCTGGACGCTTGTGAATGGATCCATCCCAAATTCTTCCCTTGTTTATTGACACCGTCTCCTTCGCTCCTTGGGGCAGACCAGAGTTTGGGTTATCCTCAGTGCTGGACAAACCAGGTTTCTTGGTGCTGCCCTTCCCAAAGGGCTGGTTTTTGCAGCAGATGCCTACAACTGAAGGACTCCGGTGAGACCTTAAAAGTCAAGCCAGTCTGTCCCCGCATAAAGTTTGGTGGGTTGTGGTCTCCTCCTTCAGAGGCACGGAATGGGGGACGAGGGTGACATACACAGATGAACGGGTTGGGTATGGAGAGAGAGTGTAGTTTAAAAAGCAACCTGTCTTTGTATCCCAAAGCTGAAGAAGCTGCATGATGGCTAAAGAGCTCGTCTGAACCCAGCCCAGCAGTCTAAGTAAACACCTGTCCCTGAACACCTGCTGCCCCGGGATGCTTGGTCATGTTTTGTGAGCGATGATAAATATCTAGAATAAATACACAGACTTGTATGCCCATCAAAATACACAGAAATCTGTACTGTTTCTCAAAAATGAATCCTTTCTGTTTGAAATAATTTGGAATTTCTCCTCTGGAAATCATGAGGAATTTGAAGAAATGCCATCCCATTTTTAAGGGATGACTCTACTATGGAAAAGACAGACCTTTCGTTTCTAAAGGCTGCATTTCTGCAGATCTTCTTTCCCTGTCCTTGCTGATGACGTTCGAGAACGATCTGTTTGTCTTCCTTTCTGGGCTGCTCCTGAATGGTGAGTTACCCGCCTTCATCGGTGGCAAATGCAGTCAGTCTGTTCGTCCACAGCATGGCACACACAGCATCACATTCCTGCGTGCTACACTGGGTTGAACAGACTGCTTGTTTCCGGAAGAGCTTGTTTCAGAAACGCAGGGAAAGAAATGATGTGGCAATCGCTCAATCGCAGAGAGATGAGTGGACATACGTTTTCATGCATCCTGGGATGATGCTTGGAGGGCTCTTACACACACTCTCACACACACACACACTCACACTCACACTCTCTCCCTGAGCTCCTTTCTAGAGGTAATAAATAGGATTGCCTGTTTGAAATAGATATAAAGGGCACCATTTGATGCCTTTTGGCAAAGCTGACCTATTCCTCAATAGCAATAAATTAGGGACAGGTTGGCTCTGGCACTAAACGCTGCAGTTTATACTCTTCTCCCCCAGAGATAAGTGGAAATTGGTGTAATGTGCAAACACAGCCACTGTGGTCTGTAAACCGTGATTCATGCTTGATCATGTTGAGTGGTTTATTTCCACGAAGGGTAAAATAATTCAAAGTGGATCATTTATTAGTTACATTCATCACGTTTCTCCTAATCGGTTGTCTTTGTACAAATGTTCTGGATAGAAATCTTGAGTGTTAAAACTTTGAAAGTTTTTTTGTGTGTTTACTTCCCCCCCCCCCTTTTGTTCTCAGTTCATCTTTCTTGCTACCTACTCTTGTTTTGTTTTGTTTTGTTCTTTAATGAAAAAGCAAATGCACACCCCCTGGACCTCCGCATCACTAAGCTGGAGGGAGCGTTTGGGGTCTGGATCCCATTCCTTGACCAGCGGTCCCAGAGGGTGGCCATCCATGCTCCTGGCTGCAACGTCTCACAGCAAGCCAGGGAGACGTTTCCACACCCACCTTCCTAGGCCCCTGGGCGAAACAGTTGCAGGGGCTGCCCCCAAAATAAGAGCAGTGCTGCCTCCAGAGGAGCGGAAGCTTTTAAACCCTCTTCCTGCCTTCCTTTCCTATCCAGCAGCCCCTTTCCTGCTTCCGCTCTCCCGTTCGCCTCCCATAGGCCCACTTGCCGTCCCACGGAGGCCTGCCCAAAGCTGCCCCGTGAAATGACAGCTCCTTTGTCCAATCTGGGCCTTCCACCTCCGTTCATCTGCCGCAGCCTTTGGCGGGGCCGGAGGATCCCAGTTCTGCTGATGGAGATGCAAAAGGTCACCGTCACACGCAGCTCCATCTGTTCACCGTTCGGTGGCAGGAATTGCTTTGGCTCTCGAAGACAGGAAACATCTGTTTAAACATGCATGTTTTGAAGGGGCTGCCCTGTATGGTAAACATCGCTGGGAAAAACACTCACAGGCCAGGGTTGGGGGTGAGAGGAAGCGCCCCAGCTCTTCCCTCCGGATCACAGGTGAGAGCTGCGCATGAAGCCGATTAAACCCAATTGCCTCTTCCCACCTGTAAAATGGCTAAGGGGCTTTTTACCTAGGGCTAATGCAGCTCTCTTTATAACACCAATTCAAAAACGGGGCAGCGTGGGAAATGAGCCTCCCTGCCAGAAACACAAGCTTGTCAACAAATATTTCAATTAAATGGCTAATTAAAACAGTTAAGTGTCACTAAATGATTATCATTCAGTGTCAATGTTGAACGAGATTAAGCCTCTTTCATATAATGGACTAGTCGTAAGGTGTTGTTGTTTTTTTAATGAAACTTGACATTGTGGTTTGTAAGCCATAGTTCATGTCTTTTATTTTCTTTAATATATTTTTATATCAACTTTCAGGGTTAAAAACTTTTCAAAAATGGTATGTATCAAATGCAATTCAAGCAAAAAAAAAAATTTGCTTATGCAAATCCAGCCAATCATATTTATTAAATAATCTAGATTAGCAAAACCTGTCTTCACAATAGTGTGAATCCTATCGAAATGATGCTTTGTCACCCCCAAATTAACTGTTTGTGATCATTGCTAAAAGCCACTTAATTTTGGCAGATTTTGTGGTGTGTTGCAGATATTAAGCTTTGATCAGTTTAACTGCTTTTAATGAACCACCATTATCTGGATTCACACATTATACTAGCATATATATAAATCTCATGATAGCTCACTGAGCTCCAGATCATAGATTCCCTAAACTCAAGTTCCATAATTAGTTTTTTGAACCACAATAAAAAGGAAGGCCTGATTTGGAATTTCTCCTTTGAGCTTCACTCGACAACGATATTCTCTCCTTGGCAATATTTCCTGGAAAGGGGGTTTCTTGAGTGTGTTTTTCCAAGAGGCGAGGACTGTGCCAATTCTAAACGAGACCTGGAACACAGAGTTCAGTTCAGATACAATTTGCTTTGGGATATGAAAAATAGTGGCCATACCGCGGAGTTTGTCTCCTTGCAGAAATCACGTTGTTTCCTCTGATGCCCACGTCACCGTTTTTCATATCCGATTGAGCATTGACACTGATCCTGCCCTTCTGTTTAGACAGCGAGGGTTGCTAAGGGGTTGCATTGAATCAATATTTGACAATGGGAGCCTGGATTAAGCAGGAAATGTTTCTGGCTCTCTCATCCAGAAGCGCTGTGGGTGCCAAAGGCTGAGAGCAGGGCAACCTTCTCCTTGTCTCCTTCCTGCAGCCGACGCGGGTCCCTTCACTTGGGACTGTCGGAACCAAATGCCATGAAATTACCCTAAAGCTTTTCTCTATCCATTTACCTTCCTGGGAAATAAAGCTGGATTTGGGCCGGCAAACCGTCACTTAGCATAGTGTTGGACCCGGCCACGTTCGGTCCCTTCTCTGAGGAGCAGCTGGTTTACGGAAGCAGAATCTGGCTGAGATATTTCAGCTTTTCCACTGTCCTTGTTTAATGTAGTACGGGGGAATCCACTGTCCTTGGTTCCCTCATCTCTTACGGTGACCCCAAGTTCTTCCTTCAAGGCATTTCTGAACACTTAGAAAGGCAAATTTTTCTCTGCCACATGTCTGTCACTGTTGCACATACAGTTCGACTACAAAATCTGCAGCCTCCACAGCCGAGGGAGCCAGGCTGGCAAGGGGACCCAGGACCATGGACAGTTCCTGCCACTCCCTGTCTCCTTCTGCTTGGCAGCCTCTTAAAGGGGCAGAGCCTGCCTCTGAGCCTCCCCCTTCCTATCCCATAATAGACTTCTGCCTCCCTGAGTCAAGATGCTGAACACATGACATTAACCCCTAAAATGGCTGGTGCGGATTTGGCCTAGCACAAAGCCTGAACTCTTCCATTATACGGTTTATGGCCAAACCAGGATTAAAAGCAAATCAGCGCAACATGAGCGTGCAGATTGACTTGAAGAGTTCAAGCATTTCAGCTAAATATTCAAATTGATGGACGGGATTAACAGCATAATAAAATGTCATTTAAGCCTGAGACAAAATACCAGTGTGATCCTCTCATATTCAGGAGGTGGTTTGCAGAAAGTAATCAAGGATATTTATGAAAGATTGGAGAAAGCGTAAATGAAATTGTGCTCAACTTGGTTCTTAAAGGCAAACAGCAGACCAGAGGCAACCGAGCAGCTAGCTTTTAACTATGGATCAAACCTCTCTGACCGGCTGCCCTTCAAATCGTTTGGAGACTCATAATCTCGGCCAGGAGATCAAGGGGTAGCAGTGGATGCAGTTGGAGGTGCAGGGTGAGATTTAAAAAGAGACGCTAAAAGAAGAGAATGGGATGCAAATACACACCGCTTCATTGGCCTTTGTGTATTCTTATAGCTATCGAAGTCTCTGGAATGAGCCAGCCTGTTTTGGAAAACACAAGGAGGGTGCCAGCCCAGTGTTTATTTACAAATCCTATTGACTGAGGTCATCACAGAACCTGGTTTCCCAAGATCAATGGTATTCACCTTTGCTGGCTTGGTAGGTTGGCATTGATAAATTAATAGGCTTGTAGACACACAGTCTACAGAAGAATTGTAAACACTAAGTCAGATATCGAGAATACAAATAGTTACAATAATGCACCCCTTGTTACACCTACAATCAAATTTGTCTATAAGTCAGGATAACAAGGGAGCCGTGTACTTAGCCATTCCTATCAGATCCTCAGCAACTCACTTTCTCCTCTTCAACCTCTATGCTTTGAACATAGCTGGCTTCATGTCCAGCCTGGCAGTTATAAGTGCCAATTCTCACTATCGTTAAACTGTCGCTTATTGCTCAGAATGTGGTGCCTGCCTTTGTTTTCTGGTCTCCCGGCCGTGTGCTCCCTGGGTCCATAGCTGCGGCTGAGACGACAGTTGTACCAAGATGGGTCTGATTCCAGCTCATGCTGAACCTTGATTTTTGCTTAGCCAGGTTGTCTTTCAAAACAGCCTGTGAGATTTGCCCAACCTGTTGAACCATAAATTGTGGGTAACAGTGGCCGGGCTCTCAGCGTGCAGTAAATTATAGGTCATGGCCTACAGATCCAGATTGCTGAGTTTTTATGTAAATAGGAGAATAGGTTAAAACTAAGCAACCCTGGAACCCAAACAACATGCCCAGTGTGAAATATGGAGAACGAAGAGAGGTTTGTCAAGAGAGAAGACAGGAGCACTTAGCAAGGGGGCATCGTGGACCATCACCAACTCTCGCCCTGGTGGAGAAGAGCAGCAACAGGCGGAGCACTTGGATCTTGGAAAGCCTCGCCCCCCCCCCCCCCTGCCGGCGCCGCCCATCGTCGGCCCCCCCCCCCCCCCCCCCCCCCCCCCGCCTGATGTCGGGGCTGCTTCTTTCCAGCCCCCTCCCCTGCACAGAAGCACGGGAGCTGTCAGAGCAGCTGGAGAGATGCAGGAATTGTTTCGCAATTGGGACTCATCAGATGAAGCAAAGCAGTTTTCCCCTCAAAGGGGAGAGCAGGGCGAGGCCTGTTTTGTTGCAGCCACGGGGCTTTTCCGGGAAATCTGCTCTCCTGGAAGGGCGGGGGGAGAGAGAGCGAGAGAGCTTATTTTTAAAGTATTCACCTGACTAAGAAAACCTGGTAGGGCGGTCTTGTTTGTGGGGACACACGAATATTTAACGGGTTTCCCTATCTTAGGGTACGCTCCAGGGCTCCAGTCTTCAGTCTGTGGCTTGACCTTCTTCTTTTCCTGAACCGTGGAGAGGAGAAAGGCGGTGCCTGGGCACTGGTCCCCGTCAACTCCGGTGCTTGCCTTCCAGTGTTTAATACTGAGAATATTTTCCATTCAGGAGTTCAGGCGCCAACTTGACTGGCCCACAAGAACAACTGTTTTGTGACTCGCTGACCCTGGTGGCACTTCAGTTCCTAGAAACATGGGCTGAAACATATGAGGAAGGCCTGGCCTTCCCATTGTTGGACAGCAAGCAACGATTTGACTTAAAAGACTTGCAAGATAAAGTACTATAATGCAAATATTAACCGGTATTTTCAAAGGATCTTAATATTTCCACACGGACTGGCAGCTCAGGAGGGTAGCTGATAACTCTGCCCTTCATTCAAGAGTCAGGTACTTAAAGAAAAACCTCAAGCACGTGCTGAGAGGTAGGCCTGTGTGAAGGTGATGTTTGTTTACAGCAAGAACATTTAGTGGAAATATAAATAAGGAGGGGTAGCTGGAGTCTTGGTGTGCTCAGTTCCATTATTAGCCTGGTCCCTTATCAACCACGGCAGAGGCTGTCCCTCCTGCAGTTGGTTACAGTCGGTTAAATTATTGACACGGAGTCTTGAATGACCGCTGGAGCTCCGCAGGCAGCAGGGAGAGATGAACCAGGAGCTCCAAGGCGAAGGACGAAGGGTGAAGCCCACATCTGGACTTCAACTTAAGAAGCACCTCAAGCTTAAGAACGAGGCAATTGCCTAAGAGCCCACCAACGCTCCTCAGACACGCGGCCTCCTCACCACGAATCTTCTGATCCAGGTCTCTGCCCTTCACAGTTAATGGAGACGCCTGCGAATCACAAGAGTCCCAAGTCCTCCTTTTGGGGCCGTTCCATGAGGGCAGTTATGGCACTCGTTGTACCCCAAGTCAGAGCCAACCTGGAGGAAGGATCCGTGAGCCTGCCTGGTTCCTAACCGGGCACATTTGCCCAGCGGATGCCCCTGAGAGGTGCTGCTGGCTGGCCTTGTAGGATGGGACGGGTCTGGAGGGCAGCAGATGCAGAGGGAGTGGTAGGAATTGGAAATGGCATGTGCCAACCTGACGTTTCTGACTTCATCTGCTTTGGCTGAACCCGTGAACTCGGCGTTGTAATGTCTCCCTGCCAAACTCAGTTAAGTAGTCAGCAGGTCCCAGGGGCCAGAGTAATTAGATTTCTGCAAGGGATACGTGCGGGATTAGCATAAGCCAGTGCAGCCATTTTGACTAGGCACATGAATGCAGTCCCCGTCTTATCTCGGTGTTCCGCCTGCCTGCCAGGCGCTGGGCTACAGTAGCCAGCAGCGCCTGGCATAATTATATTAAGTGGAAACACAAAGAATCAAGCGAGATTAGCCATCACTTGAACAGCTCACAGGCAGATCTCTTGGGCAACCTCGTAGGAGGGTGGTTTGTTTTTTCCCCCACCCGGATCTTATTGGCCAAGCTTTCCATTTATTTAATATCTCTATGCTATGAGTTCATTATTGAGAAATGCAAATGTCCACTTCTGGAAAGGCCGCCTTGTTTTCCTCCCTCCCCCGCCTGGCTGAAATCTAATCGGGGTGGAAAGAGTCACGGGGGCTTTCCCAGGAACCGTTGGCCAAAGGGGACGGTGGTTTCCGGGAAGCTCTTTGACGGAGGGGGTCGATGGCCAGGAACAGGGGGCCGGACGGCTGTTGCTTGGAGAAAGAAGGGGCCTCCCTTGAGGGACTAAAGCAGGTCTCCCCCTCCCCTTTGGGTCGCACACACACACACAGAGCAACAGATTGGGAAGAACAAGACGGCCTCCCACAAAAGCAGCGTTTCCGACCTCTCCTTCCTTGCTCAACGCCCAGTGAAAGGATGGCGGTAAAAGTGGGGGGGAGGAGGAGAGCTATTCCCCACCCCCCCCCCCCCACGAGGGACCCCCTGCCAGGGAACCCAAGCCAGGGCACGAGGGGTTCTGAACCGGAGCCCGCCTTCTGCACTTGGGTCCCGGAGCTCTTCCCAGATTGGCTAGGGGAGAATTGTGTTTCCTGTGCCGGAAAGGGAACGCCCCTGAAATGCCTTGAGAGCCCCCACCCCTGTTTAGTTCCTTTACCACTAAATCCAAATCTGTATAGAGTGTGGACCCTGCTACGTCACACCCTGGGCAGCAGCTGATCCCGTCCCAGGCACGGATCTCACGGAAGAGCCTCCAACCAGGTTTACTAAACGCCCTGAGATGCTGGAGCTTTCGCCACTCTTTTGGAAAGGACCCTTGGATGAGCAGCAGGGGGAGGGGGAGGGGGAGGGAGGGAGACCTGCCCGTTGTCCAGGGGATGGAAGGATGTGCAGAGGTGTTGTGGGGTCTTGCAAACGACCCTCTCTTCTTCCGAGGGACTGAGAAGGCCAGATTCCAGGGTGACGTCCCAAGCAAATCCGAGTCTTGCTTCCGAAAGAAGTTCTGCCTCGTCCCAGTTCTGTCCAGCCAGCGAAGAGGCAGGGGGACAGCGGGTGGAGAAGATGGGAAAGGACATTCCCTGTCATCATTTGGGGGTGCTTTCCCCCTTTTGCTGCCGTCATTCTGGGGCGGGGGTAGCTCTTTATCCAATGCAGAACAAATAGAGGGCTATTACGTGGCATTTTCCCGAATAATATTTTCAGGATGGGCCGGAAGAGGCCCTGATGAAAATTAATCATTAGCCCGTTTGTCTCGCTGGTGCAGCTGGGCCGCCGGCTCGAGGTTTGCAGCCTCTCGGTGGGACTTGCCACAATCCTACTTGCGCTCCCTTTCCCGCAGAGGTTCTTCTTCTTCATACCCTTCAGCTGCACCTCCCTTCATCCAGGGGAGCGAAGGACGAGCTGCAGGAAATGGCATCGCACCTTTGCAGCCAAGGAAGGAGCTGGAACATTTTGTCCACTGTAGTCCAGGCATGCGGAACAGCTGGGCAGCCAAGGGACAACATCTGTATCGTCTGTGTTTTGGGTATTCTTGCAAAACCATCCACGTTCTTTGTGGCTGCTAAAAGCAGCAGGCGTAAAGTTGGCCTGAACTTTTCTATAGCACCCTGAGCAAAAGTCAAGCCCTTAGAGCATGCATGGACCCGCCAAGGGATGCTTCACACCTGTAATGTCCACTTTCCAGAACCTCTGGCCATTGTTATGAGGTGTGGGTGCCCTTGAGGTGCTTAGGGCCGGGGGCCAAGTCAGTGTGCCAGTGGGATGGGTGTTCTTTGAGGGGGGGGCAATTCAGGACCACAACTGAACTGCTAGTTGGCAAGAATACAGACGTGGTTGCTTTCTCTCAGCAGTGATTGATTGACAGACTGACTGCCCCCCCCCCCCAAAGCTGGCATCTGCCCTGAGTTGCTGATCCTCCACCCTTGGTCCAGCCCTGTTTGGATTTCTGAGTTCACCTCAATACCAAAAAAAAAAGCCATTCTTTTCTCTTCTTTGTCCCCAGCTGCTGAATGGCAGGCACTGCAGCCAATCCCCCTGGTTGGGGGAGACGGGGCAGATCTCCCTTAGGTGTTCAACTGAGGGGGAGGCTGACTCATGCATCGGCTGGGTGCACATGCAATCGGCAAGCATGTTCCTGCCCTTTTTCCAGAGGGATCACAGACAGGAATAGGAAAAAGTCCCGTGGCAAACATGCCCCTTCCTTATGCTGCCCGTTTGCTCCGCTGACACTTTCTGCAGAGGGCGGATCATTCATGGAGTCCCTGTTATCGCTGCCACCCCGTCCTCTTTCTGCTCATCTCCTTGCTTCAGTAGTTGCTAGTATTGTCGTGCTGTTGAACCAGGAATGAACACATCTAGTTTTGCAGGCTGCTTTTCTACTGGCTCTGGTCCCTCGCATCCTGAATTCATAGCCTCATTTGAAAGTGGTTTGCATCTCTTCCGATGCAGGTAGAAGAATGAGTCCCGCAGGAGCAAGACTAGGAAAACCTTAGGACTCCTTGGAAGCAAAATTGATCTAGAAAAACCACCTTGTCCAACCTTCACAACAGAACAGTATCTCAGTTAAAGGTCTCTTGAGGGAAATTGGCTTTTAAGGACATCTTTAAAACACCAGTGAGGATGGAGCAGCCGGCCCTCTTGCTTCCCCCAGAGAAAATGGACACGGTCAGCCATCAGTGGCTTCCAGAGCCTACCAAACTTACCATTTCTGGGGATCAACCAAAAGCCCTTTTACACTTAAGACTTGGGCGAGCCTGTTTGGTAGCCCTTGTCGTGCCTTGAGGCCCATTAAGGAAAAACTGGAGGAATCTCCTCATCGTTCTCAGTCCAAGAACAGTTGAGGCGAGATGTATGCCAGCCACCTGCTGCAAGCTTTCCTGTTATCAGCGAAAGGGCCAAATCTTTGCCAGGTTACAGGAAGGTCGCCGAAAGTCAAGAAAGTCTGCAGCCCAATGCAAAGTGAAATAGAAAATCATTTGGTGGCTGAAAATCCTGGAGCCTCATCCGCTTCCTCTCCATTGATGTTACTAGTGGGAATTATGTGAGTGTTTTCCTTGGAAAGAATCGCTTCCTTCCCTAAGCAGCTGCCAAAAAAAATCTGACCTAAGAAAGGAAGCAGAGAAGCCTTACGAAAAGGCGGCAGCAGCCGCAGCTTTAGAAAGAAGGGGCTGACGCGGGCCTGAACCTTAAGAGGGGATGAATGAGGAGGTGGGCCTGATCCCCTTGGGCCACCTTTTCCTACCCGGTCAGTGCTCGTGAGGGGGGACTGTAAAGCTGGGATCCTGGAAATCGAGGTCGCTGATCACCTGCAAGGAAGCTAGTCTGGAAAGGCCGTTCGCAGGAGGCTCCTGGGCCCAGTGGGGCTCCCAGAGGAAAGAGATGCTCCTTGCGTGTGTCCTGGGAACCACCTCTGCCCTGCACAGGGCGGAGGCTCTGGCATGTCCTTCATCTTCTTCTTCTTCTTCCCAGGCAGGATTAATCTTGGCTCCCCCAACACTCGCTCTCTCCCCCCCACACACACTACACACACACACGTTCGCTTCTTTTCCTCCGCTAGGTTGTAATTAGTAGCCTGGCAACCGCCTGCAGGAGCTTTCTTACACTGGAGTCTTTGTTTGTCAAGCTGCCCTTTTCCAGAGAGTTTTTCTAGGAAAGGTTGCAAGAACCCAGATAAATAAAAGGGGTGTGGGGGTGTGTGGAGTGTGTAAATTGGCCAGGCAGGGTTTCCTCAGGAGCCGAAAGGACCTGAGCACCGTTTCCTTCCAGATCCTCTGAGGTTCATGCTTGGCACTTCAGAGCTCTGTGGAGTTGAACAGCTGGACTGGACCAAAGCCTTTTCCATCCCTCAACAGCTGCCCCCCCCCCCAGCAGGACTTGGCGCCTTCCCCACAACCAGTTCCTGATTGACATCTCAGGGCTGGACCTTCATCCCCTCTGGGACCTGCCGGGCCCTCCTCACCTTTCCAACCTCACCTTTGGATCCCCTCCTTTGCACACCTGGGTGCTGTTTGTCAGCTGAACGACCCCCCCGAGTTATTCCGTTAGTCCTCCCTTTCCTGATCCCCACGTAGCTCCCCTGGATGCGCCCGCCAGAGCTATGAAGGGCTTCATCATGGAATCCACATTGCAGGGCTAATGGCCCCAGAAAGCCCCAAGACCAGGGGTGGGATTCAAATAATGTAACCACCGGTTCTCTGCCCTAATGGTGTCTTCCAACAACCAGTTCACCAAACGGCTCAGAGAGTTAACAGCTGCTTCTCCCAAAGTGGTGAGAACTGGCTGAATCCCTCCACTGCCCAAGACCTGCCCAGGGCCACTGGCACGAGGCGGAAGGCAAACCGGTCCAAGGAGAGAGACGACCAGGGACCTGGGAAGGGACCGGCTTCCTTCTGCCTGCCTGCTGGGGATTCCCACTGATCTTCACCGATGGACCTCAGCGCTTTCACGGCTCTTTCTGTGACGCTTTCCAAGTGCCGGGGAGATCCGCAGCTGCCCACAGAGCAGTTGCTTTGGGCTCAGGTCAAGCCGTGGAGCGCCTGTTCCTTTCTCCAAGGTGGGGCGAGGGGGACGCTCCACCAGGCGAACTCCACCTGCTTACCCATCTTTACCCAGCCCAAGGTACTTTCTCTGGGAGTCAGACAGGCAGCAGGAGGAACGCTGGTGGACTCCGGTGCTTCCGTGCTTGTCTTTCAAACTTTTGTCTCCAGGGAGAGCCTCTTGGGGAGGCTCTGGAGGGCCTGAGGCTTCCTTGTTTTGGGGGGGCTTTCTTCTGGAAAGCCCCCAGGACAACAAGCCTGTGTCCAAACACTACACAGGTGTCCAAGGAGTTTCCCTGGAATTACCGGCTGCCTTGTCAAGGGAAGAGTGATGTGTGGAAAGAAACCGTCTTCCTTCCAAGCGGGGAAAAACCTCCGTCCACCTTTTCTGACCGCTCTGGCCAAGCACTTCAGGAAGAACGGTTTCCTTTGCTAAAAAGGGTGGAAGCACGGCTGGGTCCCCCAGGGAGCCACAGAAAGTGAGAAGATTCAGATTTATGCGTCCCCCGCAGGAAGACAGAGGTCTCCTGGCTGATGAATTACTTCCTCCGGCTCGGTTTCACTTCCTCCTCGAGGCCCTGAATGAAGGAGGCCGCCTTCCCAGCCGGGGCCTTCTGCTTGCAGCCGGAGGCCGTTCAGAGTCCCACCTTCAACCACCCCAAGTTCTGCTCCATCCACAGGCCTGAAGGGGCAACAGTCAGCCAAGAGCTCGCCTCACCACCTTACGCAGATACACCAAAAGCTCCCACTTTAGTACGAGATAAACATGTTTACATTCTCCTTTTGGGGAGTCTTAAGCGGAGCTTGGATTAGCTGCCATCCTGGGCGTGCAACTCTGGAAACAGCCCAACTGACCAGGTGAGAGGGGCCGTTTCAGGTTGCACTCCAGGCCTGGAATCCAAAAGCAGCGTAATTCAGGAACCAAAGGCAGGTGTGCATAAATAAAATTCCACTTTATTTAAAAAAAAAAAAAATAAGATACAGAGAATAAATAAATAAATAGATCTCTGGGGGTGGCCGTGGGTTTCTCAGGCGGCCAAAATCTGCATCAGAGGCACTTCGCTTTCCCCCAGCACCAGGTCCCTCTTCATGTTGCCCCCTTTGTTCAGGGCCTTCATCCGGACGGAGAGGCAACGCAGGTGCGCCTCGGAGACGCCGAGGAAGAAGAAGTCCTCGTTGAAGATGGGGTTGCGGCTCCTCTTGATGACGGTGCTGCGCTGCTTCTGCACCTTCCCCGGCAGGAGCGAGAAGGTGATGCAGCAGTTGATGCTCTTGGGCTCCAGGGCAGCCTCCCCATAGAGACCCTCCACGCTGATCAGGCGGATGCGGAGGCGCTGGTTGGCGGGGCAGTGCTCGGAGGAGAGGCGCAGCAGCCCCCCCCTGCCCATCGCCACGGTGGCCTCCCGGCCCAGCCGCTCCGGGCCACAGGGGTAGTCCAGGGGGAGGGCAGGCAGGGGGAGGAGGCTCTCCGAAGAGCGCCGGGGAGACCCAGGGCTGCTGTCCGTGGAACTGCCCTCGTCCAAAGACAGGGAGCCGGCCCACGTGGTGCCGGACAGCCTCCGGGCCCTCCACGGTTTGCCCAGCAGCCGCTCCTGGCTCCGGGCTTTGAGGAGGCAGCAGGGCCGGGTGGGAGACCTGCCCAGCAGGGGTGAGCCGAAGGGCGAGGACTCGCTGGAGGAGGCCGTGTCGCTGTCCCAGGCGCCTTGCCTGCTGGGGAGGGGCTGGCGGATGGCCAGCGGGCTGGAGGCCAGCTCCCTGCCGCCGTAGCTGCTGGACCGGGACCGGGGCAAGGCCAGGGAGCTGCCCGAGGCCTCGCTGTGGAAGATGGACTCTTTCCTCCGGGTGTGGGGGCTCTCCAGCAGCACGCAGAAGCCGTAGGAGCTCTGGGTCCTGGGCACGTGGGGCAGAGAGAGGGCGGCCTGCGACTGGGGGTCCGAGTTGGTGCCGCCCTGCTCCGGCTCCAGGAGCTCCTCCACGCTCTCCACCTGGATGAGGTGGGGTGGGAAGGGGAAGGAGCCCAGGGAGGCCGCCTCCTGCAAGCCGGGCTCAGTCAGGCTGTGGCGGGGCTGGAAGGCAGGGCCCGGGCTGGGGCTCTTGGCCGGCGGGGCGCTGCTCAGCCGCGGGGGGATGCAGAACTCCGGGATGCGGTCTGGGGTCAAGATGTTCGGGAAGGCGAGGGCAGCCGCCGCCTGGCCCTTCTCGGAGGGCACCGCCAGGAACCAGGGGCCCAGCACGCCGGCGGCTTCTCCGGGGGACGCCCGCATCTTCTCCAAGAACCACATCGGGGCGCCGGGAACGCGGCTGAAGGCCTGACTGCCTGCGGGGAGAAAGAAGGAGCCGGCGGTGAAGACTCCGGCCGGAGAGCCCGCGCCTGCAATGCCCGCCCGCCGATGCCAACGGGGCAGAGCTCCTCGCTCCTCCCGCCGCGGGTCCCTCCCGCGCCCATGAGCCTCGCCCCGGGACTGCCCCCCTCATCACCCCCTGCCTCGGTGGGGAGGAGGCTGCAGGGCCTCCGGGCAAGGGGCGCGTGTGGACCGGGCGGAGATGGAAAGCGGCGGCAGGATCTTACCCGGCTTCCGACGGGAGAAGCTCCCGCCCGATCAAAGCAGCCGAACGGGCCGGGCACAGCAGGGAGGCCGGGCGGGCGGACCTGGCGCGGCTCCGCAGGCTCCTTCGCGATCCGAGACGCCGCTTCCCCCGCGCTGGAGCGGCTTTCCCCGGGCTGCCGGCGGTCGTGCAGTGGCCGCCCCCGCCGCGGGCTCGCCCTTTTATGGCCCGGCTCGCCGCCGGGAGCCCAATCGCAGCGCTGCGACGGACCGGGGGCGGCTCCCACTGGCTCGGGAGCGCGCAGTCGGGGGGAGAGGCGCGCGCGGCGGCCGGGCGGCTCAAGGGAGGCCGGAGTTGGGGCTCGTCCGCGGCGGCTGGAGGCTGAAGTCGGGGTGGGGGGGCTTTGCGGAGTCGGCGCTCCCGGATCCTGCCGTGATGCGAAGACTCCGGTGTGGGGGGGGGAGGGGGGGGGGGGGGGGGGGGGGGCGTGGGTGGGCTGGTGGGGGGGGGGGGGGTTAGGCCGAGACTGAGGACAGGTTGGGGATTTTGCCAGAGGGTTGGACTAAATGATCTCCCAAGTCCCTCTGACCCTTCCGTTCTGTCCCCTGAGGGTTCAGCCTTGTGGGGGAGAGTCCCTCTGACCCTTCCCCCTTCCAAACCTGCCCCTGGCCCTAGAAATGGCACCGATGGATCTCTCAGCTCTTTAACAAGAGCCGGCACCTGTCCAACCCATTGGGTGGGCTGCCACGCCCTTGTTTCTTAGGGGAAGGAGTTGCAGCTCTTGTGTCAGCAGCCCCGTTTCCTGGGCCAGGTATCCACTGCCCTCAACAGTCCCAAGAGTCTCTCTGCGCTTCCCAGAAGCCAGAGAAGCCTCGGCCCCTTCCAATCGGGGTGGCTGGCAGCAGGCCCAGGTGGGCCCAGGAAGCCGCCCCCGAGCCAGACTCCCTTCCTCTGTTTCAGGTCTGTCTGATGAGCTGGTTTTACTTTCAGCTCCTGAGCTCCTCCGGAAGAGGACTGAGAGGTTTGGCAAGGATGTTTGGCATCTTAGCAGCAGAGGAGGTTCCTTGAAAAAGCCTCAAAAGAAGGAAGTGGTGCCCTCTTTTGTGGCAGACAGCAGGCAAGGATGGGGCAGATCTTTGCTTGGGTCAGCAGCTCCACCTGCTGGCAGCTGTAGGAAAAGGCCATTTAATACATCCAAAGTCTGCCAAAGTCACCTTCAAATGAGACTTGGAGGAGCCCCAGATGCATTTTGGCGTAACACAGTGTGCAGGCATAGAAAATTAAACTAACGGAGTGCGTTGTGTCTACGTTGAGCATCCTGTCAAGCAAGCGCAACCACAACATCATGACCTACCTGGCCTGCGTAAGAGTTCTTCTAACAAGGAATCTCCTGCACATGGTCACAAATACAGAACTCCGCTTACAGAAATCCCGGGTGCAGTTTTGCTCCCTAGCAGAGGGACTGACAGGTGGGGACCTCTTGAAGCCACGTGGCCCACTGTGGTAGGAAAAGGCCATGGGAGCTCACCGCCTGCCCCACATAAAGAAGGCAGGTGCTCTAAGCGGGCAGCACCCCTACCTCCAGGGGTCACAAAAGCCCACCCGCCTTAAAGGCAGAGGAGCGCCAGAACTCCCCATTGGGGTTGCAAAGGAGCATGGGCTGCCTTTGTCCAAGTCTTCCCTTGTTTCACATCTTTGGCCACTCCTCAGCCGAGGTTATTTTCAGTCTCAGGTGATTTGGGGGTCTGAGGATACCTGCCTGGGAACGTGGGGAGGGAAACTGGAAAAAAAAAAACCTGGTGGATGTTTCCAGGAAGGCCATTTCCTGCTTGAGAGGCCAGGGCTGGATCTAGGACCCTTGACCCACAGGAATCCCATCCAAACAGAGCTTGGAAAAGCACTAAATTGGAGTCAGAACCCTTGTCTTGTCTTCAAGCCTGGGGTATTTTGTAATTGGGGTGGCCAGATTCCGGCTGTATTCATTCACAGCATTGGACTGAAAATTTCAGGCATATAAAATGGATTCATCATCCCTTTCGGTTATAGATGTGGGTGAGTTTCCACTCTGGAATCCCGTCCAAGGCGTGTTGTGGTTTGAATGACCTCAACAGCCACGGGGAGCAGGACACCTCTTAGTCTCGTGGCAGGGCTGAGTCCGAATCGTGGCCCTGCGTTCCTTGGAGGAAGTGGTGAGAGTACAAAAGGAGGAACCTTCTTCTCTGTGTGATGTAAAGAAGTTCAGGAAGGTTGAGGGGAGCTTTGGTGTTGAAGAAGGACGCCTGGCGATGCTACGGACAGCCCAGCAAGCCGATAAACGGATCATTGAGCAAATCAACCCGGGATTCTCCTTCAAGGCACAGAGGACCAGGGCACCTTGTTTGGAAAAGCCCGAAGGAAAGAGGAGAAGAGGCTGGACAACCACAAGTGATGAGCAGTTCCCTGTTGGGAGACCCGAAGACCGCACTGGGGACAGACCTTACTGGAGAACATCTATCTCTGCAGTCACCAAGAGCCACCATCAACCTGATGACCTGGGGTCAGTAAGTGGAGAGTTCTGGCTTCTCTGAGAAGTCTCTAATTTATTGTCATTGCACCTCGTACAACGAAATTAAATACCATCTTCAGTCTGCATTATGACTATGAAAATAAAAAACAAACACACATCCTTCCCATTCTATGCAATTGAATTGGAAACCCCTGATAATTGCGTTAATGTTGCACTCTACAGTAGAATTCAATAGAGTTCCAGCCCTGGGAATAATGCTGGGGATATGGAAGGAAAGTGGAAAAGGGATGACCAGCAGTGAGTGGCGGGACTCAATCCCAGGCGTGGCCAGAGAGGAAGCCACCAAGGGATCTCCTGCTGAACCTTGTTGTCCACTGCATTATCTCTGAAAGGGACATTCTCTTCCTTCCTTTGGTCCTGTGGCCAGGATATACTGAGAGGCAGCAGTAAGTCCCATAGAATTCAAAGCCAAGGGGTTGAAGTTGGAGTTGACAGCTGTGAGTTGCTTGCACACCAATTGAGGCAGGAGCCTTGTGGAGCACAGCCTGACTCGGCCCATGGACCTGGGCAGAGAGAACATCTCTAGGCCGTCACACTGAATGGGAAGTGATTTCTTTTTAGGATGACAGCCATGCAACAGCCTCCAAGCATCCCTTTGGTGAGAGGACGCCAGTTGCGCAACTGGTAGGGGGGCATTTCTAACCAAAGTGTCAGAAGAAGCTGTTTGTGATTCTTCCAGATTTTCAAAATTTGCAAGCATGTACAAATCCTTGCTAAAAACATTCTGCATGGAATATACAGAACTATCAGAGAAGAAAGGGCGAGAAATCAGAAAGGATTTTGTAGTGAGTGAGGAGAAAGCGTAAAACACATCAGCTTGCACCGCTAGGCTATCAGGAACAAATCCCCATCGCCTTGGAGGGACTAAACCCCGGATGTGGGGCCCTCTGAAGACGCCCCCAAGGCTCCACGCCTGCGGCTCAGCCCTTTCCAGACGAACCAAAAGCTCCCTTTGTAAATCAAGTTGGTATTGCAATAAGAAAGGTTCCGAGAACACCATCCTCCCAGGGCTTTAGAAAGAGAATTTAATTTGTTTCCCCTGAATAAGAAGTATGTCAGAATCTTTTCCCCTCCTGCAAATAACTACGGGATCAACCGGAATGTGAAAGGTTTGTGCAAAAAGTGTGCAACGTCGGGGCCTCCTCGGACATCTTGGAAGCAGATGTTCCAAGTTTATTAAAGTTAGCAGTGCAACAAGACTAATCATAATGGGTTTTGCTGGGGAAACCAATTAGCTTTTGGCAGCTCTCCCAGACAGGAAATGCACTTTGGGGACTGTGAGAGTCTCCTTTGCTGCTCCTCTGCAGGATCTCGGCTGTGTGTGTGTGTGCAGTCCAGGGCAGCCACGGCCACCATTTGTCTTGCCAAAACTTCAAAGGCACACAGTGGTGTGAATCTCAAGCAGGAGCTGCAGAGGAGAATTGGAATAAAACTGCAGGACAAAAGGCCACCCTACAGATGTTGGCAGGCAGCTGTGCCCCAAAGGAACACCACAAACGGGTATTCTCACGTTGGCTTTGATCTGAAGTGTTTCCTCTGAAATCAGTTCAAAGGCTGGCTGTTCAAATGCCATGGGATCAGGGGTGGGTGGGCAACTGTGGCCCCTTTGCGACTGCTGGGTGTTTCGACTCCATGTCGGCTTGGGAAGCCCGAGAGTTGAAGTCCATGGGTCTCAAAGGGCCATAGTTGCACAGCTGGCTGGGGGATTCTGGGAGTTGGAAGTCCACAGGCCTTCAAGTTGCCAAGGTTGGACATTCCTCGTCTAGAGCAGGGCTATCAAACTCCCGGGCCGCGGGCCGGATGCATCACACGCTGGCCACACCCACGCCCGGTTTAGTGAAGGGGGGGAGCCCCAATATGTCACGTGGTGCCACTGTGATGCTGTGAGTTTGGCACCCCTGGTCTATATCATTTGGATCAGAATCGCTATTTTGGAACCTGTGCAACACCAGGAAAGTTTGCTTGGATGTGATTTTCTGCCGTTGATCTAGTATTATCGGTGGGTAGAGTACCCAATTACATTGGACGTAAGTTTTCCAGTGCCAAGAATGGCAGCCGAGACCTTTCTAACACAATCCAAGTCCCGGGGAGGTTTATGACCACACATGCAAATGCCTTTTAAGGGTCTAAATGCTTTGTGTGTAAAAACTCTGCCTCCTGCAGGCATCCTCTCTCCTCCCATTGTTCTGCTCTGATTTGCAAAGGTTTCAAGGCGGCGGCAGTGCCCACCGTCTCACTGAGTGTTGCCTTGAAACAGATAAAAGAGGGCAAAGGCCTTTTCTGACCACTGGATGCCCTTCACAAGCCCAGTTGATTCTCTCTCCGCTTCCTCAACTGCCCTTCCTGCTCGGAAGGTTTGGGCAACGCTGGCTGGCAATTCCATTGCAACTTTCTTTCTTTGCAAGGATTGTTTTGTTGTGTATGTATAAATGTTTCTTTTTTAAAGTTTTTTTAAAAAGAAAGAAAACAATAGGACGTCTGTGAAGTCACAAGAGCCACGTAGGACCTTCTTGTAATGAATTTAACACATGGATTCTGAGGGGAACCTCAAGCGCCTGTGACTGAAGGGGCTGGGGAGGTCATTGGTCATTGCAGGATGGCCGGACATGCTCCTTAGCTGAAATTCTCGCTCTCTGGACCCCAGGCGAAAGAGGCCAGTCTGGTAGCAACTCATTAATTGTATTAAAGAGCACCTGTTTTTCTAAACTGCCACTTAAGAAAAGAAACTACAGTTAGTGCTGATTCTTTACCATAGACCAGTGTTTATCAGGCAGGGCAAAAATTGTGGGAGTTGGACTTCCGCACCTCTGAATCTTGGCCTACTTGAACCAACAGGCCATGCCTCAGGAGGAAGAGGGCTGGTCCTGATGAGAGCAGGCATCTCAGCCCTCGTTCCACCCCCCCAACCCCCTGTCTCTGCTCCAGGTGTAAGGCTGCTCCATCCTTCCAG
>NW_020716779.1:708989-771708 GCF_900518725.1 Notechis scutatus | reverse complement strand
GGGGGGGAGGGGGAGGGGGGTCTTCTGACTCCCGTGTTCCTGATGGCAACTAATGCCAAGCCCCCCAAATCGCCTGCTATGTGAGGCAGTGCCCCAAGGAGAGAGGCTGTGCAAGGAAGAGCTGGCCCCCTTTGGGGAGGGGGCTGGGTAGACCCTCCCCTGCACTGTCCTCCAGCTGTGAGGCAATTGTCTCCATGCAATAATTGTGGACCTTGAGGGAGGCTTTGTTTAAAAGTTCACAGTGTTGAATTGGTGTCAGGAAGAGCCCTTGAGGGGCTGCCATCCTTCCGGTGGAAACCTGAGGCTGTGCCCGATGATGCTGGCGGAGTGGTTGGCAGGTAGCCGCTGCTCTGCACCCAACAGGCCCATGTGGGCGCTTCCATCTGGGTCGAGGAAGCCACTTTCTTTGCCTCGATTAGCTCTTCCTGCGCCCAGCCGCTTTCCTTCTTCCGGGCAAAGAGGGCAGACAGTCTTGGCACCAGGAGGATCAGCCGAATGTCTGCTCTTGCACACACAGGCACGGGTGTTCCTCCGCATGTTTTGAATTCTTTGGGTTCATTGAGGGGGGTCGCTAGATTAAAGGGGCTGTTTGGAGTTGGCGCAAGGATTGCAATTGTGGGGTCAATGCAAGTTGAATCTCTCTCGAGGATGGGACAGGTGGCTCTTGAAGGTGTTTTCCTCCCCCCTCCCCCTTAAAAGGCAGGCAGGACCACCGGGCCGGCTAAGGGTCCCCAAGGGGTCCCCAAATCCTCTCCAGGAGAGCCCAGCCTGCCCACCTGCCCTCCTGCATTCCAGAAGACCCAACGGGGTGTCACCCCCATGGCTTCTGCAAGGGCATCCCAGGGTGCCCCGGTGGGTTGTCCTGGCCTGCCTTGCTTGGGATCTTGAAGGTGTGTCTGTGAAGATCTGACTTTTTGGGGGGGCGGACCAGCCGGTTCTGCAAAGCTTGGCAGCTGCCAGTCACTTTCTGTGTCCTGGATTTTCACTTAATCATCCCTGGGGAATATCGGTTCACATCTCGTTAACTGTGCCTTGACTTAATTGGCTTGGTCCTCACAGCCTGGTAAGCCATGACGATGCCTTCCTGGGCTTGGATTGCCCAGGGGATGATGCCCCAAAGCTTGTGATGGTCTAGTGGGCTTTCTCCCCCCAAAGAAAAGAGACGTGAACTGAATATGTGGAAGAGGTTCCAAAATTCTCAGCCGTTTTTTCTTTGGGGGACACTCTTGAGCTGCTTCACATGATGTGTCCCAAATATTTTCCATGTGATTTTCAAATGCAGTTCAAGCCCAGCGCTTTTCTGCTGTGAAGTGTGACCGATGGGCTGGTGAATCCGATGCATGCACATATTTCTCTTTGGAGTAGCATTTCCCGTGCCTGTAGATGCTTTCGGTAAGGACTTGAATGGGTTGGGCCCACGTTGCCCACTGCCTTGCCGCCCAAAGCAGCTGACCTCGTACCCGAAGCTGGTGAGGTTGGCTTTCATTTATCGTGCACAAGAAGACAGTTTCCCCCCTAATCCAATAATGGCTGATAATTAAGTGGAGGCTTTGAGCCAATGCATGAATATGCATCTGAGTGCAGGGAAGAAGATGAACCGAAGGCTGGCTGGTTGGCATGGTGAATCAAGGACGGGCATCCTTCTTGGCGGGGGAGGGGGGGGAGGGAGGACAAGGCTGGTGTTCCTGCAGAAATATTTATGGCTTTGAGCTGGTGGACAGGCAGGCTAAGTCGTCATGTGATTCGTTTCTGCCATTGGGGGGGTCAAACACAGGGTGTGAACTATGCAGTTTGGGGGCTTGGCCCATCCCTCCTCCCCTAAGAGGGAGGGCTGGCATTTCAGGGAGGGCTGGACCAGCCTTCTGCCCTGGCACGGGGATCGCGCCCCCGAGATGATGCCCTATGCAGCCGGGTGCAGCTCGGCTGTGGGAAGGGAGCTGCGTTGCACCCTGGGGCTTCTAAATGGAGACCCCTCTCCTGACCAGCCTTTGGCAGTTGCAAAGGGGGCCTTGCGGGTGTATTTTTATCTCATTCTTCACTGCCAGTTGTCAGCCTACATATCACAGCTATTTTCACACCACTTATAAATGACTGAGGGCCCCAGTCCCCTTATTAGGCTCGGCTGCTCTTGGTGATCTTTCAGACTTTGAATTTCTTGGAACTGCATGCCCATCATCTCGGTTGCGGGTTGAGGATGCTGGGGCTTGTAGTCCAGCACATCTGCAGGGACGTCAGATTGGGACATTACGTCTCAGCTTTTCCTCCGTCTCTGGTGGCATCTGGTTCCTTTTAGGCAGGGGCTGCAGGTCGCCCTCCTGGCCTGGGTTCTGCAATCCACTTATGGTGCTTTGGCTTCCCCTCCTTGTGTGTCAGTCTGGGGGGGGGGGTCCTCCTTTTATTGGCGTAGAAATTGTTTCAGTCTCAGGTTGGAATGTGAGGAAGATGGAGGCCAACACAGGCCCTTGGTTCACCTGAGGACAAATAGATGAGGGGTCTCCAGCCTTGCCAACTTTAAGCCTGGAGGACTTCAACTCCCAGCTTTGCTGGCTGGGGAATTCTGGGAGTTGAAGTCCACCAGGCTTAAAGTTGGCAAGGTTGGAGACCCCTGAAGTAATAGATCCCTATGAAAACAGCTCCATTTGTTTTTATCCGTTCTCTACATCCCAGCAGGAGAGGGATGTCCGCAGGCTGTGGTGGCATGGGTCAAGATGTCCGCTTTGATCCCACCACCCCAGCCGCCACCTTGACTTGTTTGACCAAATCTTGGGGAGAAAACTTATTGGAAGAGTTTAAGGAGCATCTTTGAGCAAAACCAGCTGATTTTTCTGTCTGAATTAGTTTGTGGAATTGGCAAATCTTTGACGGGCAGAGAAATTGCCAGTGAAATCCTCTTATTGTTCTCTCTCCCCCCTTGGCTGATCCCTGAATTGTGGGGGGGGCCTCCAGGCGCTTTCCGAAATGGCCTTTAGCTTTGAGAATTACATTTGGAGGGGGGCTTTTCTGCCCTCGCTTTGTCACTGCATTGACCTTGTGCTGCTGCCGGGGGAGGCCTCATCGTTGTGTGTTGATAAATATTTCCCCTTTAAACTGCTTGAAAAGCAAACGGCTTTTGATTTTCCAAAGGGGGGGGTCTTAATCCCTGCCAATTCCACCCCGCCCTGCTGCCCCCCACGCTCTGTCCTCCTGTGGCCTGCTAGGAAACCCCCAGGTTGCAATCTGCAATCAAGCAACAGCCTCTTTGCTTGTAATTTGGTCGGCGCTGTGGAAATTGTGGCCTCTTAATTATGGAGAGGGAGATTACGGAGGTTGGGTTCTCCCTGGGGTTTGGCTTGGCCTTCCTGGGGACCCGCAGAGCGGCAGGATTTGTCCCTGCATAATTGTGCTTTTCAGACATACATCGTTGTCGTGTTATTGCAAGAATGATTAGCTCCCGAATATCCTGGTGGGTTGTAATTAGAAGACAAAGCAGCTCCACTCATTTGGGTGGGCAAGCCCTTTGCTCCTTTTGGGTCTGCTTGGCACCTCAGCCTGGGTTGGTTCCACTGGGCCCAAAGACAGAACCTGTGCATGAAGCCAGGGCCGCCTGTGACTCAGAAGTGCGGCCTTGTCCCTGCAGGTGGCATGGGTGGCCTCCTCTCCTGTATCCTTCAGCCACATGGGCACGCGGGCACCAGGCTGGGCCAGACTGGCCCGGGACCTCTTTATGCTCTGTCCTCCCTTATCCAATTCTGCAGGTGGGGCCAGGTGGTTATCTTGCCCACCTGCCTGGGCTTGGAAGCCATTGCTTCCCCGTGGAAAAACCAGTTTTTCAGAATGTGAAAATCCAGCCACAAGACACAGGGGCTCATTGAGTTGGGCTGCCTCCTAAACCAGCGATTCCCTTGAAAGGCTTCGAACCCCAAGCTGTTAGGAGCAATTCTGCCGTTCAATTCCTCCAGATCCAGAAGGGCTCCGTGGGCCCAGAAGGTTGATTTAAACCAAGGTGGGCTCCAGATGCTGCCTTGTGGACTACGAGGCAGCGGATTTCAGAGTCCAAATTCCTGGGTGAGAGTCCTTGCTGGCTCTTCTCGGTCAGACCCACTTTAACCCAGTTTATACTACTCTAACGTAGCCATTCTTTACCTCCTGCCCTTCAAGTGTTTGAGACTACACTTCCCAACATCCCCAGCCTGCCTGGCCCATGCTGTGCCGTCCAGGACATCTGGAGGTGATTGCAGGAAGGCAGCTGGACCGACTCCAGGGTCTGTTTTAAATTGTTTGAACGCAGAGAGCGAAAAACCCTCCAGACAGTCGCATATATTTGCCTTGAATGTGATTTACTTATCTTCCTTAGAGGCCACACACATTCCCAGGGTTTGCTCTGGTTTCTTCTCCCCATCATCTCTGTGGACGGAGAAGCCTCTCCTGGGTCTGCTTTCAGGGTGGGGGGCTTTTTAAAAGGGTCTTTATCAGAATCCCTCCAAGCGACTGAAACAAACTGCGGTGGGATTCCTTTAATCCGATTTTAGCCCCACTGGTTCCCACCCACAGGCACTCCATATTGCCATGTTGGAAGGGGGGCAGGTTTGGCAAAAAAAAAAAGAGCCACCCCCCCCCTTCAGTTGAACGGGAAAGAAGGCCGAGGGCAGCTGTTGAGCAAACTAGTACCAGGAGAGGCTGTGACTCACTTCACCAACTATCTAAATGGAGGCTCTTTTTAACCATAGTTTGGTGAACTAGCTGTCATTGGAGAGGTACAGAACATAAGACCTGTGGAGACAGACTGTAAACCAAGGGCCTTCCAACTTGCCAGCTTTAAGACTTGTGGACTTCAACTCCCAGAATTCCTGAGCTGCTAACATGACTGGAGGAGGAATTCTGGGAGTTGAAGTCCACAAGTCTTAAAGCTGGCAAGGTTGAAGAGCCCTGCTGTGGGACATCGGGATCAGGGGTGCCACACTCGCGCCGCCAGGTGAGGTATCAGGACTTTTTCCCCCTTCACTAAACTGGGTGGGGGCAGGGCCAGCACGTGACGCCTCCGGGCCGTCAGTTCAATGCCCCTGATCAGGATGGTCGAATCCCTGAGTTGGCCAATGCAAACCCCACACAACCTGCCGTTGAAGTGGGGGCCAAGAGCCCAGCTCCGAGAAGCACCGAGACGGAGCCCACCTGCTCAGCCCTGTTGAAAGCCTTCCTCCTTTGGCCTTTCCTCCTTCCCCCTTCCCCTCCTCTCTCGCCCAATGGAGCCTGCAAAGAGACAAGAGATTTCTCTCAGGGCAGATAAGGAGGAAGACGTTCTGATAACCCACTTTGCCCTCCTCTCTGGCTGCCTCCCCGCCAGTCCGAAGCCATTAAGATCCGAGGTTGTGACAAGGGGGACCCCAGGCAGCCCCGACACGGAGTTTGTCCCTCTCTCCCACTCCCCCAGGTGGGACACGGGTGGGGAAGTTCATGAGGTCCCCTGGGTGCAAAGCCACTGGCTGCATTTGCAGCAGCAGCAGCTGGTTCCCCACTCCGGTGTGAGTCACAAGCTTTGTGGCCCCATTACGCAAACCCAAACCATGGCTAGTGAGCCCAGCTTTAACACGTAGGGCTGAGGTGGCAGTGCCTCGGCCACGCAGGTTGGGGGAGCTCCAGATGCAACGCAGAGGGAATTGGGCCCCTTCCCCTCTGCCCACGCTTTGGCCAGTGGGCCAGGCAGAGGCTGGGAGAGGCCATCGACAGGTGCTGAATTTCACGGGCCTTTTAGTGCTCTGGGGACTCGGGAAGCTGATGGCCGTTGAGGATGGATTACCCGCGCCTGACATTTTGGAGGCAGCTGTGCTTCCTCGGAGCAGCTTAAGGTGGTGGGAGGACCCCCCCCACCCCGTTCTTATTTCCACCCCCCACCCCCCATGTCCAAGAACACCAGGCAGAAGAAGTTGGCAGCCACCTTGAACGCTTCCCTCTGCATCGGGCAAGGGATTCACCAGGAGACCTGTCTGGTTGTGCCTGGGAAGTCTCAGCTCCCCCCCCCCCCCGAGGAACCAAGGAGATGGTTGCGCAGGGGAAAGGTCCAGCGTCAAGAAGACCTCCTACTTAGAAGATCTCCACTTCTGCCTTCCCCTCACGAGGCCGTTCTTCCCTTGTCCTCTTCTCTGGTGGCTTCGTAGTGGCACATCCTCAGGTGATGCCACATACTAGAGTGTGAACTATGATTGACAGATTCTAACTGCCGAGTTCGTGCAGAAGGCTACACCAAAACTAAACAGTTGAGGCTTGGCTTACGTGTAATGTATGATCCAATTTGTAATAAGAGAAGATCCAGATTTATCCAGGTTTGCCTCTCTGTAAATTTATGAGGATTTGGGACCTGGTTTTCTGTTTGTATGGCCCATCTTTCTTCGTTGGAGTTTAAAATGTGCTTATAGAGCCTTTCCATATAGATTGGCCCACTCTAGGCCTCTTCCGTCCTATTCTCGGTTGACCATCGGATTGTGTTCCTTCTGGGGGAATTGTCGTGTTTAGCCTCTTGTTTTCAATGAGCTCAAAGAACCTTGTCTCAAGAAGCAGAGATTCGTTTTGTGAAAATGGGGGGCAGGGAGGGAGCTTTTTTATTGCCCCTCAAACGCTGCAGAAGCCTCTTCCAAACTTCAAGTCTGCTCCGACCTTCCCTCTGAGGCTGCGTTCGGGGTCACCGGCTAACGTATACAATGGGCCTACAGAAGCTTGTTAAACTTACTCTTAAAGCAAAGACAAGGCTGCTTAAGCAAGATTGCCTTTTATGGAGGAAACTTGTGTTGCAGAGCTGGGAGCACGTTCAAAGGGTGTGCGAGGGGGAACAAAGCCGTGCTCCATCTGCATTTTTGGAACTGAAACGTTCAGTTCATCTTCCATCAAAGAAAAGAGCTATTCATATTTTTCTGTCCACTTGATTGCTTCACTGAAATGCTCCTTGCTGTTGGATTGCTACCTTATAAGTGAACAATGTGGATTTGCTGTTGAACACGGGGCAAGGTCCTTATTGATCCATATTTGCTGACATTAAGGAAGGCTTTAATTTCCGACTGTTTTCAACAGAAGAAAACCTCTGCAGCTCAAGGTCAAACTGTGGAATACTTGGTGCTCTCTGAGCTTGGCGGGTTGGTTGCTGATGTTTCATTACCCGACTAGGACTGATGCACTCAAGATTAATATCTTGGGCTGGGGAATGAAGCATTGGCAAGCAAACAACCCAATCCAGAAAGCACCAAGGACTCCGTGGCTTACCTTATTTTGCATCCTGTTCTTTAGTTGCAGAATGGCCTCTCTGGCTGCAACTGACCAGCGTAGAGTTTGGTAGGCATGCTGACGGCACAGTTCTCCACTTCAAGTTCAGATTTGTACTGAAGCTAAAAGGAGATTAAAAACAAAGTCGTGCTGTTCCCATATTGAATTATTTAATGGAACACCATGTTATTCTAGTAGTATTTTGATTTCTTGATGTTATAACTGGATCTGCTGGGATGACCGAGCATGCAGACCCACCACCCTGGAGGGTCCCATCTGAGGGAGGCGTAGGTGAAGTTTGCCGTTGGGGCCTTTGCAGTTGCCTTTGTTCCTTTCGCAGAGAAACGTGCGCCTGGCTCCCTTGTGAAATTGCTTTCTAAAGGCGCACAATGCACAAAGCCGTCTCTTTGACACTTGGATGGGAGTGCTATGGAAATGGAAAGAAAGATAACATTGTTGGCATTCCGGAAAGCCACACATGGGCTGCTCAAGGCATCGCAATACGCATCCTCGGAGTAGTCCTTAAGTCAACAATGGCGTGCTTGTGCAGAGTTGGGTCCCCTCTGGTCACAGCAGCTGGCCGGGATGAGGCCGATTCTTCATGGGGACATTCCATTCCATGTTCATCGGGAGGCAAGCGGAGGCTTGGATTGGGGCAGAGGGGGCCCCTCTCCGCTGCCAGGAGAAATAGAGCTCCGTGAGGAAGATTTCCCAGGAGCAAGGAAATGCAGCATGGGGGGGGGCAGAGATTTGAGAGGCCCCTGTGATGGCAGAGGGTCTTTGGGTGGGTGGGGGGGTTGGACTCCCGTTTAGACCTTGTTATTCAACAGACCATATGGGTCCGTGTGGACTGTAGGGCGCTTCTCTACTGTGGGCTGATGTTTTCTTGCACTTCTTAGTAGTTTTGTTCTGTCTGCTGCCTTCATCACTGAGGGTGCAGAATCCTCTCCAATCGACAGTTAAAAAGCTGCCCATTTGTTCTTAGTCATAGAGTCCTCCGTGGTGTTTGCCTGCTTGCCTGTTCCTGTGCAGGACTGTTGAATTTGTGAAGTTGTCAGACGGATAGGCTCTGTGTCTTAAGTAATATAATTTTCAATAAGCCGGGCCAAAGTATTTTTTTTTCTTTAATTCAGAATTAGCAGATCAAAGCCAGTGGAGAAGAATCTGCTCAAGAGCAGGAAGTTAGTGCAACTGGGCTCAAATTACTTGCTAATTGAAGGAGGGAGACCTTGAGGGAGATTTTTTTTTCACCTTCCTGTTAATGTGTGAATTGCCAGCCTGCCTTTCTTGGGCTTGTCGAACCTCCACCTTCCTGGGTTAATTGATCTATCGCTTGTTGGCTTCTTTCTTTTCCATCTTTCTTTTCCAAAAGGCCTCACATGCTTTTGCCATCTCCTCCCACCCTTCCTGCTTCTGACGCAACCCTCACTTCCATTTCCACTCCATTTCCACTCCAGCTTCCTGTATCGGTGGAGAAAGGCCATGGATTGCTGGAGAAGCATGGCTGGTGGGGAGACGGCAGTGGCCACAGGGGAGGTCAAAAGCAGAGGACCTCCCTGCCTGGGGTCAGATCTGTCCTCCAGCCCAGGAACGAAGCAACCTGCTCCATGGCCTTCTCAAAATTGGCTTTCTATTTTTGAACTCCTATAACACACAACTAATTTTGCAGGAATTCTTTAGGCAAGATTGTGGAAGTATGTTATTCAATTATTCAACCAAAATAACTCAACGGCATCTCTTGTCTACAGCAGCCGCCCCCAAAGGGAGTTTCCTCCAAGTTGTACTGTACCCGGCCTGCGGAGTTGTGGGCCTAAATACTCCAGTGCGGAACTACGACAGCGTGTTCCCACACGCCAGCACTGAGGCAGTAGAGGCAGTGGGTGGCTTGCATCTCTTCCTACTTGAGTGGTCTCTTTTCCAATTTGGGCAGCTGTAATGGCGAGAATCTGTTGGCAGAAGCAGCGCCATGCAGAATGCAGATCTCTGGTGCCTTCGGATGCCGAGCAGAAACCGGTTTATTCTTGGCCGTCTCCACCCAAGTTTATTTCCAGCTGCAGTCAAGATCTTCTTGTTTGAAACGGGCCTTGAGTTACTCTGGGGTCGAATTCAAGCACAGAGGCTCTTGACCATCTTACTTGCACAAAGGGAGCTCCAGCAGTAAAGGAACCGGGAATATGGAGGATCCCAGGGCGGGCCTGGAAGAAGAGGAGGTGATGCCAGCCAATGCCTGGCCCTGGAAGTCGGCAAAGTCCCTTAAGGGCACTTCTTAACTCAAGAACTCGCTTGGACGTTGCAGGTCCTTTGGATGAGAAACAGCCACCATTGAGCGATCGTCCATGCCAGCTTTGCAGGACCTTTGAATCCATAATCGGGGCATAATTAAAGTTCAAAAATGAAACGGCTTGTGGTTCTGGCTGTATCCATGGAGCCACATTTGTGTGCAAAGAGGTCCTGAGGAGTAGATCTTATCGGAGGGCTGCTCATCCTCCTCCCCCCCTCACCATTGCGTGTGACACATAAGAACCGTTCGAGTTCCTGCATTGCTGAGCAGACATTAATAGCCTGCAACCTGAAACCTCCCCGCCTTGCCCTGTATTGTCGCAGCGAAATCTACTTTTGCAGCAGGAGGTCTGAAACACCCCCCCCCATACTAAAAAAAAGAGGCTCCCTTTGCAGCCCCAGAGCCCTCGGAAAGAGAGAAGATGCCCTGAGCGAGGATAGGAGCTCTGGAAAGAGATGGCTCTGCGTCCTGCAGGCCAGGCCTCTTGGTTGCTGTAGCCAGGAGGCCCCTGGCAAAGATTGCAGCAGGAACTGACCCCGCCAATGGCCTGGTGATCTTCGGAAGGGATGCACCGACCTCTGAAATGGTGCTGAGTTACTTTGCTCCTTTTGGAAGGGATTCCAGGGCTCCCCAGGTAGGTGCTGGTAGGTGGAGGAGGGAAGAGGCCGCCCTGCTATGCAGGCAATTAAGGCCCCCTTAGAGATAAGGTGTTTTTTTGGGGGGTGCCAGGAATACCGCACAAGACCTGGATGGCCTCTGGAGCAAACTACAACATCTCCCTTCGAACTTAATTTGCATTTCATGGGTTTGGCAGAAACTGGAGTGTGTCTGCAAGCCTTATCAGGAAGAAGGCAATCTGTTTTGCGGGTTTTTTTTAATACTAATTAAGGTTAAAGCAACACAAAGGCGCCAAAATAATTTTTAAAAAACCCCCACCTCTCCAATCTTGGTGCCTTTCGTGTCTTGTGGATCTACCTTTCCCCCTTCTGCTTTCTTCTTCTCAAGCTTTGAAGTTTTCCCTTTGAAAGTCTGCAGATCGGATCAATAGATAAGCGGAAGATTGGCGTCTCATCAGCCCTAGAAGAACTGGGGGTGGGGGGAGGGGGGGCAGCATCCTGATTCATGAGGGGGTTGCAGGGACCTGATTCCAGGGAGAGGTTCTTCTGCGGAAGCCCCGATGAGATGAACGCGAGGAGGCAGTCGGGCTGCTTGTAGAAGCCCTGAGATTTTCTCCTGTTTGGTGCTAGGAAATGCCTCAGCCCTGCTCTGGGCTGGGATTACAGCAGCGGTTGGCGTTCCGAGCAGAATTGGGAAGCCCCTCGGAGTTATTTCAAGCTGTTGGGGCCTGATAACTGAAGCTGGAGGCTGACAAGAACCTTCCATGCTAGCCAGGAGGTGTCCCAGCATCTCCTCTTCAGAACACAAGCTGTGCCTGCTGGGTGGGACGCCAACCAGCTGCCAAGGAAGGCTACCAATCTCCCAACAGCCCCACTGCCATCATGGCTAAGAGATGTTGATCCCCACAACTTCCATGAAGCGATCCAACCTTGTTGTGAAGCCAAAAAAGCCTGCATACCGGTCAACTGGATGGTTTAAGGCTTAAGCAGCTGCCCTGAACATCTGGAGGGCACCAGACTGAAGGGGGACTATAGTAGGCAGTAAATGAGCTTTGTTGATAGTTGGGAAAAATTCCAAGACTGCAGTTCCTGTTGCAGAATACGTAGGCTTTACTTAAGATCTGTGTCCTGTTTTAGTGTCGCATTGGGCATAACACCTCGCTAGCCTTGTTTCGTTGGAAGAAACTAAGCAGGGTTGGGCCTGTTTGGCACTCGGATGGGACATCCCAGGCAACAACTGCCCGGGGTCTCCATGAATCTTGAGACATTGCGCTTCTCCTGAGAGGGCTCCACTTTGGCACGGACTCCTCTGAAGCTTCAGGCAGGAGATCACCCCAGTCCTGGGGAGGGAAGGTTCTGCTGCAGCCAGCAACCCCTCCATGCTCAGCGTGCGATGGAACGCGGTGGCCCAGAAGTCGCACCCCTCCACCTCTTCCAAGGCAACAGAGTCTTTTGGTTGAATGGTGCCTTCAGATGCTGAATTATAGTTCTGGCAGGCAGCAAAGAGGCCTCTTGGGAGCAGACTCCCTTCCGCCAGCGTGACTCACCTGGGCCACCTACGTGGAGCAGAGGCCTTCACACCAACTCTGCCTGGCCAACCCCCAGGGTTGGCCATCGTTGCCACGGGGAATTGATCCTTTCTGGGAAACAGCAGGACTCCAGCACTCCGCTTCCAAAATGGCAGGGAAAATGTTCAGGTGGGGGGGGGGTGCCAAAGGGGTTCCCCTGCCTTCCCCCTGCCTCTCTGTCCCAACCCCCAGTGAAGGTCCTGGGCACCCCTCCCCTCTTGCTGCAAGGGGTCATTTGATGGGGTCAGAGACAAATGATGGGAAAGAAGTCTAAAGAAAGTCCATCTCCTTACTGGAAGTTGGTCTTCCTTTTGATCTCCTAAATCCAGGACGAGGAATTCAAGATTTCTGCCAGATGGGGGGAATTTCAGACAGGCTGTTTATGTGGTGCTTATGTTCTGGCCTCTCCCCCTTTCAATCTCTCGTCCCTCCACCCAAGAACCTCTGCTCTCAGCCCAATCTGCCTATCCATCCTCTGTATCCACAAGCTTTTTTTTGGTGTCGCTTTTTGAGGCTCTTGGCTTGGCTCGACCCCCAACCCTGCCATCCAAGGGTGGGTCCGGTTGGTGGAAGGCAGCCCTGAGTCCGATAAAGACGTTGCCTCACCTCCGTGGCCTCCGTTCCCAGCCGTTTCCCACTGCAAATTCATTATTCCCAAGAGACAGATTTGGAGTTAACGTTCTGCTCTCTGGCTTCGGCTTAGCAGGAGTAATTATTATGTTTCAAGAGTCGATGGCTGTAACTTGTCCTCGGCTGCGGCATGTTTTGGAAATTGTGTTTGTCTTCTGGGCCTCCTGGGAAGATGCTTTGTATTTTTTTTATTGCGTTTTTGGAGCTGTGTTCCAAGGCTTTGATGCCAGTCCAAGTTTTCTTTTTGGCGAGAGAGTCCGCCGCTCGGTTTGCGTGGAGGCCTCGTGCCGGATTCTTGCCCCAACCGTCCATGACTCTCTTGCTCTGTGTAACTCTATGTAACGTGTTCTGTGGGGCTTTTCATGGAGCGATACACGAGGCCCAGAGTTAAGCCTGGTATAGTGGTATAGTCGCTTGCGGATCGTCCTTTCCAGTTGGGCCTTCGGGGTTTCCAATTCAGTTCCGTTGAGCAGAAACTGTTCTCAGTGGAAGGTGCACAAGTTCGAACCTTTCTCCCCCCCATAATAAGTGTGATAGTTCACGAGATAGTTTGAAAGGCCATGGCTTGATCGCCTCCTGCTAAAATTCCCTGAGATGTTTTTTAGGATTGCACATTCAGTGGTCAATTTTCAGGGGGGGGCACAAAGGGGGTGTTCAGTTGTAGCCGCTGCTGTCCATGCATGCTTGCACCCCAGGTTGGAGGGGGACAGTGATCAAAGAAGACACAAGCTGGAGCGTCTTTGGGGGGGGGGGTTAAATGTTTTTTGTTGTGATAGGGAAGAGCAGACAAGTCGCCTGTCCTGGTCCACTCTCAGCCTCTCTATTTTTTCCTTCTGTCGATCCTCCTCAGCACCCAATGCAGCTGCTGGGTGGGGGCAGCCCCCTCTGACTTTTGGAGTTACGGCAGAGCCTGCCAAGAATGGCTTTCAAGCAAGATGGGATTTTTGTCTCAGGAGACAAGGGTTCTAAATGAGCTCACCTTGATCAATTCTAAGCTCTCTGGGCAATCCGCTGGCTTAATGGAAGTCGGCCCTCGTGGGATGCGCCTGAGTGTTAGCCGTTCCTTCTGCTGGCTGGCTTCCCCTTGTCTGTCCTGGAGTGTGGCCGCTGTCGGAGGAGAGGGCTTGCCAGTTCCTGGTTGGCATTACCAACTCTCCGCTGTCTCGGGCAGAGGGTGGCCCTTCCCACACGTGCAAAAGCAGTTCTGGCCTTCTAAAATGGGCTAGATAGAATGAGCTTTTCGCCAGGAAGAGGGCCAGCTCGGGGCTCGGCTACCATGGCTGGGATGGCGGCTGGAGATGGGACAGGGGGGAGTATAGCTTTCTGTTCAGAGACAAGGACCTGTTCTTTCCCCGAAACCTTCTGAATTAGGGGAGAAATAGGCAGAATTAGGTTGCGTGTGTGTGTGTGTGTATGAGAGAGAGATTCCAGCGTGTCCGGGTGATTCCAGAGAGCAGAGGGAGGGAGGGATGCGGTTCCTCCGGGGTCCTGAATGGGTGGAAGCTTATTTAGATCAGAGGTAAATTTAGGTGAGGCAGAGCGGGTGGTGGCCCCAAACAGAGGCTGGGGGCTCTTCCCTTTGCTTGCACGAGTTTCCCCCTTCTCAAGAAGGAAGAAGGGCTACAGAGCGCATGCCTCCTCGGTGCGTGTCATAGATGAAGCAGCCCAGAACTGGATTAGCACCTAAGGCTAAGCTAGGATTTATTGCAGGAGCTCCATCTCTGTGGCTTGCACAACAACACCCTGATCCACAGAGTTAGCCATTATTCTAGATCAAACTACAGCTGGCTGTTCTGTGGTTAAGTGCTCCACTCAGATGTAACCTTGGTGTGACAAAAGGGGGCCGAGGTTAATTTTCTTCACAAGACTTGGAGCCACAAAACATGGAAAGGAGGCACTTGAATTGCATGGTTTTCATTCCTTCCCCACTTCAAATGGATCCGTCTGCCCGCAGAACTTCCTGCCACAAAATCCAAAAGCTACCAGAGAAACTTAAGGGTGTCCCCTTAATCAAGTTACCTAACAGGGCAAAATAGTGGCTTCCTGCGCATCTGGGCTTGGAGGGCTGGAGGAACAGGCCCTACCAGCTGCCCTCTGGCATTCTTACATACCCACGGAGATTAGTTGCTGATTTGCCATTGTGTCGCCAGGTGCCCAAACAGGTGTAAATACCTGCTGAAATTCACCGCCCGAGTTAAATGTGAAATCCTTGGCTTGAAGCTAGTTTCATGCCTTCGCTTAGCTGATTTCCCCAATTAATTATAGTGTGAGTTAAAAGTAAGGCAGCATCTTAGGATGTTCAGTGAACTCCGGTTGAGCCCAGCTGGAGGCTTTCTGGGGCTTTCTAAGTTCTACTGGTCTCATTCTCCAGTTTTCGTTTACACGACGCCTCCAGATGGAAAAGCACCAACTTGGTCTAGTGTCTCCCAATCCTGATTTTGGGCAAAGAATAAATATTTATTATACGTCTGTAGCAGTTTCTTCTGTACTTCGTGAAGCAGCTTTAAAACAAGCATGCATGTTTTTGCACAAAAGATCCAAGGAAACAGATCAAAACGCCCAGTAAGGTTTTGTAAAATAAATCATTCTTTTGGTTGTTGTGTTGTTTGCTCCCCACCCTACCGGAGCCTACACAAATACACTTTTTGAAACCATAATGGATATTTTTGTATGTGTATGAAAAACCCAAGCTATTTCCACTTATTAGTTGAAATATTCCCACTCCAGAAAACACACCCAAAACGTAATTGATTTGTTTGCCTGCAGTAACCATAATGACTATGGTAAGTTATGTGTCTGTTTTTTCCTCCCTGTTTTGCTTTCTCTGTTTCAACTGAAACAAAAGCAAAAGAAAATCTAGGATTGTCTTTGTGGAGGGGGGGGCGGCGGCTTTTATATTTGCATTTATGTTTATATTATCTTTGCAAGGAAATACCGTATAAGGAAAGCGAAAGGATCGTAGGATATGTCACGTGGTTAGGAAGTTGGTAACTGGGATATGATAGGTTACAAATGGTTGAATGCAGTTTTTCTCCACCGTAGCCACTTGAAGCTTAGCTGGCTGGGGAATTCTGGGAGCTGAAATCTGCCCGTCTTCAAGCGGCTAAGGTTGAGAAACATTTGCTCTGATCGGACGGGACCCCACAATGCTTCAAGGTCGTATTTTGTGTCTTGCCTTGCACTATCTACACGATGCTCTCACAGGGCCTGTTTTGCCTCCTCAGCATCTGGAAATCTTCCGTAGCAGCCCGTGTGAGCTTTAGCTGTCAGACCTGGTTAAAAAAGGCTCCTTCAAACCTCCAATTACTGCTTGGCCATCATTTTAAAACTCAGTCTACCGCCATTTTGTTTGGGGTTCATTTAGCCTGCGGCAGGTAGGGATGTTACCTTTGGGGGGGGGGGGAACGTGGCCTGACGAGAAGGGCCGCTCCGAGGGCTTTTCCTTCTCTTTCTCAAGTGCGGTGCCTGTGTCAGGGCGAATTGTGTCTTGTAAAAAGGCTTCGCCGCCTCCCGCAACTCGTTCCCTTCTGTACATCATAGGGAAGTGACATGAAATATTAGAGATTCTTCTCTTTCCAGGGTAAGGAAAGCGGCAGTGATTTTAACCTTGATTTTCAAGGCAGCTGCTTAATTTCCTGGCCTTCCCATGACCTCCCTTGGGCAGCTGGTTGCCCACCGTGAGGAAATGGGGCAGCTCTCACCTCCTCCAACCCGGATGGGGGCTCTTAGGGACTCGGCCTGCTTCCCTGATCTCTCTCTCTCTCTCTCTCTCTCTCTCGTTAAGGTGGGCAGGGGTTTCACCTGAAGCCGTTGGGAAAGGGGCGTTCTCCTCAAGCACGGCCGGCCGTTGGGAAAGGGGCGTTCTCCTCAAGCACGGCCGGCTGGAGGATCCTAGGAGTTGAAGTCCACCCATCTGGCGGCCAAGTTGGAGACGGGGGGGGGGAGGAGGGGTCTGTGGTCTCCTGTGACCTTCCCGTTCTATGGAGCAAGGCGGTGCCTCAGCTCATGGCGAGCAGACCCAAAACATGGGATCTGCCCTGATCCAAAACTCCCGGGAGACGCTGTGCTTTGAGCCCATTTTCTTACAACTCAGGCCAGGGTGGTCCTTTGAGCCACCACTCCGCTCCCAGCTATGCTGAGCATCTTCCGATGGAATTCCCTCCTTCCCTTTGGTGAAGAATCCAGCCCGATTCTTGGCTTCCTGGATTGGAAGCAAGCGGGCTTGATTCGGGTTCAAAACACTCCCAACGCCTCGAACTGTTTCCTCATGTGGGATGCAAACTCTGCTCGGGTTGATGCTCAGCTGTAACATGTAAGTACCGAGTTGTTTAACATTTAAGAGCAAACTTTTTAGATAAATCTTTTTTCTGTGAAAATCAGGGAAGATCACCAAGTCTGAGCTCATGGTACAAAATGCAGAATTTGGTCCCAGGTGGGCAGTATGTTATTTCCTTCAGAGGAGGAGAACGCCTTGAAGAGAGACTATTACTCATTCTAATGGCTGTGTGTGTGTGTTGTTTTTTTTAATGAAAGGACGTGGAAAATGCTTACCAAAGAATGGGATTTGTGCAAAGGGAGTCCCAAAAGTTAACTCCAAAATTTGCCCTCCAGAAATCTTTACCAATAAGGGGTGTGCGTAGGTGGGTGTGTTGTACTTTCACACCCACTAACAAAGTCAGGTGAGACCCTTCTGCACCATAGGCAAAATGAAACTTTTTGCATGTTTATGAGCCAAAGAGTTTGGGCCAAATCTGGTGGTTGGAGTTACGCCTGCTTTTGGCGAGAAGCCATGTTTTGCTTTGGCTAAAATCCAAGAATTTCAGAGAAGTGGAAGGTTTTCCTTTCTCCCCCAAAGGACGTTTTGCTCTCTGCAGAGCGAAGGTGCCTGCTTGTGTGCTAGATTTACACCAGGGGTGTCCAACTTGGCAGCTTTAAGACGGGCGGACTTCAGCTCCCCAAATTCCCCAGCTAGCACAGGAATGGTGGGAGTTGAAGTCCACAATTGGACACCCCTGATTGACCCTCTTATCTTTCTCCCAGTGCTTCACAGCCTCTCACTTCTTCCCATGAGAATGAGAAAAGACATTTCTTTTTTTCTTTTCTAAGGAAAGGCGCTTTTACTCGTCAGGAGGATGTCTTGTAAGCATTCTTGTCAACTTTTTTTTTTTTAACTCCTCTGCTCGCAACCCTCCTTCTTGCTGAAAGAAGGGGGGGGGGCTGAGGAGCAGAAGGGTCACCGTTCACCTTCAGATTTCTTACCCTGAGCCTGCCCAGCCCGTGCCCCTCCCGAGATGCTGTGGAAGTCGTCGGGGGCGGGCTGAGCTGCAGCCTCCGCAGGATGCCAGTCCCAGCCTGGCACCTGCCAGGAAAGAGCATCAGGATCGGTTTGTCCAACTGGAGCAGCTCTCCTCCTGACAGAGGCTTGGGTGGATTTACTGCCTCTCACGTTTGCTAAATTCTTGGCTGCTTTGTGGGGCATGAAATTGAACTGCCTGGCCACGAGATGGAAGCCACCGTGCCAGGATAAAAGGCTGTTCTGGGTGATGCTCTTTGAAAGATGAAGTCCCGTCTCGCGTCTGTGCAGTGGAAGGGATTTGCTGCTGGCTTGTTTGTGAGAAGTAGCTCATAAACAAGGGAAGAGGAAGAAATTCTTGTCCCCTTGGGCATATCCCTGAATCTATCCAGCTAGTCTGGGTGCCAGCGTTGAATGGCAGACAGTGGTAGAAGCCAATAATTCTGAAACCCTTGATTGATTGATTGGTTGGTTGAGTTTCTAAGCGGTGGAACAGTTTGCCTCCTGAAGTTGTGGGTGCTCCATCACTGGAGGTTTTCCCAAAACGGGCCCAATAGCCATTTGTCCAGAATGGTATGAAGTTTCCCGCAGTGGTCTGGGGGTTGGACTAGAAGACCTTCAAGGTCCCTTCCAACCCCATAATTCTGTGATTGGCTCTTTCCCACACACATCCTGTCCTGAGTCGTGATCCTTCGGTAGTAAGAGAAGCCAGGCTCAAGAAAGCGGCTGGCAGGCTAGAAACATTCAATATAACCAGTTGGGAATCCAGAGTTGTGAGGAGTGTGGATTTGTGAGCATCTCCGTGTCTCCGCTGTTGTAACAGCCTTTGGGCCTCTTTCAAAAGGATATCGCTGCCCTAATCTGGCCAGGGATGCCATTGATTTTCACGGAGCCGCCTTTTTCAGATGCTCCGAACGTAGTTTGCAATGTTTGGGAAAAGAACATCCTTGCAAAGGGACAGAAGGTCTGGCGAATTGATTGATCGCTTCCCTTTTTATCCGTAAAGCAGCTGTGCTTCTCCGGCTCCTTGGCTTCTGGCCTTTCCGAGATCAATAGAGACTTATTAATTCAGCTTTCTATGCATTAAGACGCCTTACAACAGCTGATCTCAAGGAGCTCAAATCCTTGACAAAGACGTCTGTTTCCTGACAAGAACTCTCTGAGATAAGCTGACATCACTGTCCTGTTGCAGATGGAAGTTTGACAAGGGGAATAGATTTGCATGTTTAAGCTCTCCTGTGGGGGCAACGTCTGCTCAAGCCTTCTTCACAGAATGCAGATGGACTCCATCCATTCATCCAGTCATAAATTGACTGGCTGGAGGAGCGGCAGCTTTTTGGCAACCGAAGCAGGACCTGGGTGGTGATGATGCATCCTCAGGTGCTCTCCCTGCTCAGGGACCCTTGAAATCACCTTCCCACACAGAGGTCCTAAGGCTTTCTGTCAGGTTGAATAGACCCCACCTTGACTTGATAGGGATAGAACAACGGGGCGGTTGCAGACCATTGTTTTGTTTAACAATCTTCCCACCACCCAACCTCTGAACAAGAAGGAAAGGGGGGATCTGAAGGCATACAGAGTACAGCAAAGTGGGTGGTGAGTTGTGACTAACCAGGAACCCAATTTGCAGGAGCCTCTGAGCGTGGCCTTCATAACTTCAGGAGTCCATTGGCTCAGAAAGGTGGCCTGTGCTTGCCACCCTGGCCTCAAGCTGGCCAGCCCACCTCTTCGTTCCAGTTCTCCAGGTTTCTGGCTTTGTGCTCTGAGGTTTACCTCCTACCCTAAACTTTGCCAGGCTACGTTTTTTGATCAACCCACCCAAGTCTCGTCCCATGTGCCCTCATCCACATCCAACCCCCCCCCCCTGAGTTTGGGGTCAGAGGGAAGAGATCTGGAACAGAAGGGCAACCCTAGTTTGGGGGGTTTCTCAAACTTCATAAAAGGCCAGAACAGGCTTTGACCTGTGATTGCAAAGCTGGATCGTGCCGGAATTCAAGATGTTTAGATGTCACTTTTGGATGAACTTCATCTTTAGCAGAACTTCAGTTTAATGCGATGAGATGGCCTTGATTTGGATTGGTTTCAGTGGTTGGAGGAGGAGAGATTTTACAGCTGTCCCTTTTGGAGCGGTTCAACTGCCCTTATCCTGTCCAACTTAGGGGAAGGGAAGAGAGGCTTTGCAAGACGTTGATTGACATCCCTTTGCTTGGCTGGGCTCCCCCCAGAAGTTTTTGCTTCTGCAGAGAAAGGGCTGGAAGACCTCCAGGTGTAACTGACAGATTTCTAGTTTTAGGTTCCAGTTTACTAGTGCAGGGGCCTCCAAACGGACAACTTTAAGACTTATGGACTTCAACTCCCAGAATTCCCCAGCCAGTGCGTGCTTGTGCAAGTCCATGCATCTTAAAGTGGCGATTGGAGATTCCGGATCTAGTGAGAATAACACCCCAGTCTGGAACTGCCATCTCTCCCTTTGCATCCGATCGGCCGAGCCCTTCCTTGCCCCAAAGGCTTGGGATGGAGAGTTCTGTACCATATTCTTTGCCATTTCTTGCAGGATGTGTTTCGAGAGCTCGGAAACGGGAGTTGTAGCTTTTCATCTCTTTCTGCCCAGTGGAGTCCTTGACATTTCAGGAAAAAAACACATGCAGTTTGTGGAAATAATATTTGGGAGAAGTTGTAAGATGCAGGATAAATGTTTGGAATAACCCCTTTTAGTTTTCGCTAATGCAAAGTTTCTGGCGACTGGGGAATTATCGGTTGGTGGCCTGTTGTGTAACTCTGTCCCCCATTTAGCCCTTGGGGTGATGGTGCACCTTTGCCATCACACGGGGAGATGCCGCCAGGCAGCCGTTGTCGTCCTTCCTGAACGTGTGGGGCAGTGGTGGAATTCAATTTTTTTACCACCGGTTCTGTGGGCGTGACTTTGTGAGCATGGCAGGGGAAGGATGCTGCAAAATCTCCAGTCAGAGGTGATATTTGCCAGCTCTCTGAACTACTCAAAATTTCTGCTGCCGGTTCTCCAGAACTGGTCAGAACCTGCTGAATATGCCACCTCTGGTGTGGGGCATTCCTGTCCTCCGTCTCCCTTGTCCATCAGCTGCAGCCTCTTGGAGAACAGCGTCAATGCCTAAAATTTTCCAAGCCCCTGCTGACTGTTGGGGGAGTTATCCCCCTTCTCTGCGGGGGGGGGGGGGGGGGGGGGCCGCCTCACACCTCTTCTGTCTGGGTGGGAGGAAGGTTTGGCTAAGTCCAGGAATTGCTCATCCCTTCCCTCTCTCGGTGGGCTGTCTGTCTCTAGGACCAGGCAGGGGTGGCTGCCCACCCCGGGATCAGCTGCTGGAAAGAATGAAGCCGATCTCTCGGGGAGCCAGCAAAGGGCAGCCTTGACAGTAATCAACTCCAGCTCTTAGAGAGCTGCTTAAGTAATAGGCTGGCTGAGTCACATCCTAAAGGGGGGAGGGGTGCTCTTGGCTCTCTCTGACATTGTGAGAAGGTTGGGCTCGTTTTTGGACTCGACCTTCCACTGCGGGCCCTGTAGGAGGCTCCTGGGCCCTGGTGCCGTTGGCCCAAGACTTGTTTTGGGATGAGTTGGGGCATAAGACCATCCATCCCCCTTCCTCTCCCACCATAGTGGAGGTGGAGGAGGAGAGGGTGTCTGCATGGAGCAAATGGAGGAAGCCCCAAGCCTGCTTGGAGAGTTTTCAGTGGTTGGAACTTCAACTGAATCCTAAAGTAAGACTGAAAGCAAGCCGACCCATATCCCCATAGGATTCCAGCTGATTGTAATCTGGACCTGCTCTGCTGCCGCTTGGCATGGAATTTGACATTTTAGACACAGAGAGTGGCTCGTTCCTGGGTATATCCACACCGTAATATCAAGAGTGGTTATGGTAGAAGTGGAGTTCAGTGGCAGAACATTGGCTTCCCCTGCAGAAGATCCCAAATTACATGCTGGGTTTTGAGACCAAAATACGCTGAGTAGCAGATGAGGGGGGAAATTGATCTGGAAGCTTTCCACTTGGCTGCTGCTAGCCAGAGTAGGCATCCCTGGCCCGATGGGCAAATAATGTTGACCTCTTCCAAGTGTGTGGAATGGCGGTGATAGCAGAGGGGGAAAAGTTTCCGAGGAAGGAGGAGAAGGATTGGTCTGGCAGCTATGATTCTTTTCTCAACGCTCATCCAGGGTTTTCCTTTGCTTCTTTTGAAGGTGAGATAAAAGCCCCCGAGGGATCCGGCACCATGGTTGCCTTGTCGCTAAAGATCTGCGTCCGCCAATGCAACGTGGTGAAGACGATGCAGTTTGAACCCTCCACGGCAGTCTATGACGCGTGCCGGGTGATCCGCGAGAGGGTCCCAGAGGCTCAGACGGGGCAAGGTCAGTCTCGGGCAAGCCTGGGTCCCACGCTGGCTCTCTTTAAACCCTGGTTTGCCTCCCAATGCTGTAGCAAGAAGGGATGCTTGGAAACCGCCCTACTCAATCTGTGGGACTAGGCAGGGGAGGCCAGCCTGTGGCTGGAGAGACCCTGGTTGTGGGCGAGCTGTGAAGATGGGCAGCTAAGAGGAAAGAACAGACAAACCACAGGCAACCTCACTTAGCCAAGAGAGAGACCAAGAAGGACCTGAGGACGTTGCCCCCATAGCAGCTTAACGAGGCAAGGAGAAGGCAGGTGGATATGTTCAGAGGGCCTTAGGCCACAGATCTTAGGAGATCCCTAACTGCAGAAAAGCAACAGGCCTTCATTCCCTTTATAGAAGCAACATTGAGCCTGCCTGCCTTCCTTCCTTTCCTTCCTTCCTTCCTTTCCTTTCTTCCTCCCTCCCTCCCTCCCTCCCTGAACAATCAATCCATTGATCCGTGCATCACAAACTTTGGATCGTGCAGAAGGAAGGGAGCCAATTATAGCCCAAGGAAGAGGAAAGGAGACAGGGCTGAGGGTGAAGGGCAAGGGAAGGAGGGGACGAGAAGGGCCAGCAGAAGGCCAGGGCTGGAGGCCCTGACAAAAGTCCTCCGCTTGACTGGAAGTGGGGCATCCAAAAGAGCGGCCTGCTTCTTCTTCAGCTTCTCCTCCGTCTTCTTTCACAGCCTCTGACTATGGGTTGTTTCTGTCCGATGAAGATCCACGGAAGGGCATTTGGTTGGAAGCCGGCAGGACCCTGGATTACTACATGCTGCGGAATGGGGTAAGGCTCCTGGGCCCTTCCAGGGAAGGAGGAGGACAGCTCAACCCTGGGGGACGCAGGCAGGACCAGCTAGGCCTATTAATGGAACTCTGGTTCAGATAAGCCAGTCGTCTTGCTACCTTCCTGCCTTCCGCAGCGTAAAGGTAAAATCTCTGAGTCCGCCTTGACTCTTGGTGACCTCGTGGACGAGGCTTCCCTGACAAGAGTTCAGGGCTGGTTCCTTTCAACTTCCATCTCATCCACAACTCTGGGAATCCCCGGAGGTGCAAATCCTAATTAGGGCATCCTTGACTCTCTCTGGCTTGGGTGTGGAAACCCACCAACTTCCGGGTTTGTCCCTCCTGTGAAATATCCTGGTGGTTGACTCCCTAGGATATTTTGGAGTACAAAAAGAAGCAGAGACCCCAGAAAATCCGGATGTTGGACGGCTCCGTGAAGACGGTGATGGTGGATGACTCCAAAACCGTGGGAGAACTGCTGGTGACCATCTGCAGCCGGATAGGTATGGTAGAGGATGGCCAGTCCAAGCAGATTGCCCCCATGCCCCACGGAAGAGCAATCAAATCTCCCCTCCAAAGAAAATGATCGGGGGGGGGCTAACCCCCCATGAAAGAGGGCGCAAAGTCTGTGAAGTAGACTCTGTGGCAGGCTGTGGTAACCAACCATCCAGAGTGGCTTCCAAAAGTGACATTCCGGGAAATGTGGGGTTTTTTGAGCCAGGCTGGAGTGAGTTGGCCTCCAACGGGGCCTTTTCGTGGATTGAGACCTTGTGCTGGGAATCTCTTTCTCGGTTGGCAGCTGTCCATTCATTGGGTCCGTAGTGCAATAGAGGTCTCCTACTTTGGCCACTTATAAGCCTGGTGGACTTCAACTCCCAGAATTCCCCAGCCAGCAGAGCTTAAAAGTTGCCATGGTTGGAGACCCCTGATCTAGAAGGTGGCTAGTCCTTGGTGTGGACCGAAGGAGAAGGATCTGCCTCTCCGAGGTCTTCCTTGACTTGAAAGGGGGCTGTGAGGAGTGAAGGTGGACCTTGTGCAGCCTGTTTTCCTGGCGCTCCCAGCCTGAATCTGCCAGGATGTCGTCCTCTTAATTAGATGTGATGCCCCAAGTTTTCTGCCAGAAGACAGCCTCGTCTTTTCTGGTTTTGTTTTTGCTGCTGGAGGGGCTGAAGTCCTTGTGCCTGTTGAGGACCTATTGCTCACCTCTGTTGTTGGCTGGATGGGACAGACGCGCTTAAGAGTCCTGGAAAGGCCAACATTCACCCTGGGGAGCTGACGGCAGGGAACACTTCCAAAGAGTTGCGCTTTCTTGAGGCTTCACAGGGAACTGGAAACGATTCCCACCCATATCATCGGGGTGGTTCTGACCCACGGACTTCTCCCCAAACCACGCCAGCTGCTGCCGCTCAGAAAAAATGACTTTCTTTGCATCTTTAGGCATAACCAACTATGAAGAGTATTCCTTAATCCAAGAAGGCACTGAGGAGAAGAAGGAGGAGGGCACGGGGACCCTGAAGAAGGATCGGACGCTGCTGCGGGACGAAAAAAAGATGGAGAAATTAAAAGCCAAGCTGCACACGGATGACGACTGTGAGTGCCTTTCCCAGGGACAATTGCCACGAAAGCCGGAGTGATTTTGTAGTAACACTGCTTAAGTAGGAACATCTTGGATTTGCGCATCATGTAAGGTGGATGCAGATACCTTGAAATGCCCACACTCTTAGCTCAGCGCTCTCCAAACTTGGCCACTTTAAGACTTGTGGACTTCAACTCCCAGAATTCTCCAGCTGGCTATGCTATGCTGGCTGGAGAATTCTGGGAGTTGAAGTCTACAAGTCTTAAAGTGGCCAAGTTTGGGGGGGCCTGCTCTAAATCTAGGGTTAAAATGTAAACAAAAAAAAAAAGATCTCCAAAGTGAAGCATGGCTCCTTCGAATTGTTTAAAATACAGCCCTAAGTAAGGAGGTTCCTTAACCAGCCCTCCGAAGTCCGTTTTCTTTTTGTCTGCCTCTGCCTTTTCTTCCTTCCTAACTTGGGGCTGCCCGGTTCCCCCGGGGCTCGTAGCCAGGCCCGTCGAGCTCCGGTCCAGTGATCTGAAGGAGTCTTAAGCTGAAGACCAGCCGTAAAACGATCTGCCTCCTCCTTCTCCTTCCCCCCGCCCCCCAGTGAACTGGTTGGATCACAGCCGGACGTTTCGGGAACAAGGGGTGGACGAGAACGAGACGCTGCTTCTGAGACGGAAGTTCTTCTACTCGGATCAGAACGTGGATTCCAGAGACCCCGTTCAGCTCAACCTGCTCTACGTCCAGGTGTGCTGGGCTGGGGGTGGGGGAATGGGGCAGGTGACCCTCTTGCTAAGGCGCCAGCTGGTCTGGCCAAAGGTGGTTGGTTTAGCCAGCCACACATCTGCACATCGTGTTAAACCACGACCTGCAGGGGTGAAGCCCTAAAGGGTGGGGTCCCAACCCCCCAAAGAACTAGGTTCGTGCAGGGTTAGACTAACCAGGTTTATTGAAAAGAAAAGGGGCTAGTTTGCAGAATCTTGGCAGCTGGGATTGAGGATTTTAGCCCCATTGATTAGCACGTCCGTTCTGCTGAGGCTTTTTATTCCCACTGATGCTGCTTTGAATTTCCACTTGGTGCTGGGAAGTGATGAGTTTCTTGGAAGGTTTGGAGGTTGGCAAAGGAGCCGCGGAGATCTTTGGGCCTGACGTGGACTCTTTCCCTGCTTGCCTTCTAGGCCCGTGACGACATCCTGAACGGCTCCCACCCAGTATCCTTCGAGAAGGCCTGTGAATTCGGCGCTTTTCAGGCCCAGATCCAGTTCGGGCCTCACGTGGAGCACAAGCACAAGCCAGGGTTCTTGGAGTGAGTGAGGCTCTGCCTGCACAATTGCTTTAGCCCGGGGGTCTTTGGGGACCACCACCCCTCACCCCCCCCTTCCCCAAGGCCGTTCCAGCATCTCTTGCTGAGAAGGCCAGGGCGACAGCTGCCACCTCCTGGCCTCCTTCCTCAAAGCAGGGGAGGGTGGAGTGGGACCCCCCCCCCATGGAAATGCAGGGCCTCCTCAGCCGGCAAGGCAGCGCCAGGCCAGCCTCGGGGAAGCCCCTGGGAAGCTGCCCTGGAAGGGCTCCTGATGCCGCTGCCCTTGAAACGCTGAGAGGCTGCCGGAACGAGGCGGTGATATTCATGGGATTTTGCCGAAGCAGCTCCACGCAATTGAAACAAGGCGGCTTAATGGTAACGGGAGGTTTGCCTCGGCCTCGGGGACAGCAGGGTTGCCCCCTGCTCAGTTCCGCTTCAGAAGGCCCGACGGGGGTGGAGGGTGGGACCCCCAGGGCCTCCTTCCCCCCCCCCCCCCGTTGCCCCTTCAGGGTGCTGTCGTTGACAAGGGAGGGTCCCTGCGGACGGGCGGTGGAGGGGGCTCGTCCAGGCGTGTTAGGGACGGTTATGGAATAACTACGGCTGGCCGGCTGCTGTTCTGCCACCTTGGACTTCCCTTCCCAGAATGCCCCAGCCAGCCTGACTCCGTGGATCTTCCCTCCAGCATCTGCAGCCGAGTGTTTTCCAGCCAAGGGAAGGCGGCCCCTGCGTTAATTGTGGCTCTTCTTGTTCCTGCAGCCTGAAAGAATTTCTCCCCAAAGAATACATCAAGCAAAGAGGAGCGGAAAAAAGGATATTCCAGGTAATTAAAAGGGGAGCCTTCTCCCCCAAGTGGGAAACAGCGTTGCCCCTCACCGTTCCTCCGTGTGCTTGTGTGTGTGTGTGTGTGTGTGTGCGCGTGCAGCCCCACTTCTTTGGCTTTGTGGCATTCTGTCAAGTGTGAAGGAAGCAGGTGGCCTTCCTCTCTCTTGCTCCCTTTGGCAAACTTCCTATCCTAAATTACGATTTTGTGTCTGGTTGGAAGACTGGTTTGCTTTTCGGTGCCTTCAAGAAAGGAGCCTTGACTGCAGCGTAGAAATCAGAGAAGGGCCATCCTTCCTAAGGGGGGGAAAGGAGCTTCCTGGGGCTGGAATTGATCCCAGGTTTTAGGGGTTTGGGGTTCTGCTCCGTTCTGTGCATCGTGAGGGAGGCTGTGAAAGGCCCTAAGAGGCCCAGGAACCCTGGTCCTCCTGAGGTGCCTTGCTTGGGCTCGCTGCACCCAATGCAGCTTTTCCCCATCCAATGCCTTCCAGGTGTTTGGAGCTAGAATTCCCACCAGTCTCAGTCCGTGTGAACGGGGGTGGGGGTGGGGGGCTTGGAAGTTACGGACTGGCACATCTGGGTGGGAAACAGCTGAGGAGACGCATGGGGCTTCCTCTGCTGCTGGGGATCTGTCGCTGCCGCCTTCCCCAGGGTGATGTGTTCCAGATGTTCTCCGTCTCCATTCCCACCACGCCCAGGCAGCATCTGGAGGGCACAAGACAAAGGCAAAGGCTGATGCTGGTTTAAAAACCCTTTCGGGTTTGGGAATTAGAAACATCCCTGTGGTCACAACTTCAGGGCTGTTTCTCCAGGCCATGGGGCTGCACGTGTTTTGGGTCCTTCCTTCCTAATCGGTGCCTTTCTTCTCAAAAAAACCAAAGTGCTACTTAGGGTCACTTGAACAATTCCTGTTGAACAGAGCAAAGCAGCAGAGACTTAAGACGCCAGTCTCAGATCCGCTGAAAATAGAAAAATAATTCTTACTCTGGGCTTCACTGTTGGTTACTGGGTGTTATGAGGCTCACTATTGAGGGAGGGGAGGTTCCAGATGGCAAGGAAACTTTCGACATCTGGCTTGCTAATTAGTTGGCAGAGGGAGCCGCCTTTCCTCCAAGTTGCAGTCGGCTGCCTAATCTGCTTCGCTCTAAACTCAAGGTGAGCATCTCCTTGCGCTGAAACCCACATTTAGGATTGGCCTGGAGCGGGAAGTATAAAGAGGTGGTATGAACACCCAGCTCAGTTTGAAAAAAAATCCCCATTTTCTGCTCTTGATAGCACAGGCATTGGCCGCCTGTATAAGACCACATCCTGGAAGACGCCGAGCGTCAAGAATTGGATGCAAAATTCTTTCCAGAGGCCGGTGGAGGCAAGATGGCACCTGCCTTCCAAGGGCTGAGGAAATGTCTTTCCATGCATGCATCTCAGATCCTTGAAATATCACCGGTACCTCAGAGGTTAATGAAAGTTGACGTGAGCTGCAGAAAATAAAAGGCCCTCGGCTGATGCCTTTCTCAGATGCCAGGTAGAGAAAGGAAGGGACGTAGGCCCTGGGCAAGGACGATGGAGAAGGGAGCACGGCTGAGAGAGGAAAGTCAGAAAGGGGCCAATTTCAGCTCATACCCTTGCCCAGCTGGGGCTGGCCCGCTGAGACACGTCAGGTTAGGGATCTTGATAAGCACATACATTAAAAAGTTCGGAGGTGACTCTCTCTCTCTCTGTCTCTCTGTCTCTCTCGCAGCACCTTGAAAGTCTGCCTGTTCCGCAACGGGTGAGGCCTTCTCCCAGGAGGTTTCAGTTTGACCAAAATAGTCCTCTTTACCACAGGAACACAAGAATTGCGGAGAGATGACAGAAATAGAGGCCAAAGTGAAGTATGTGAAGTTGGCCCGGTCTCTGAGGACCTATGGAGTCTCCTTTTTCCTGGTGAAGGTAGGGTTTGGACTTGAATTAAATTTACTCAATTAGATTCAATGGTTGGTGCTTGCAGCAGTGAAGAATATGTTTCATAAGACCTGGCTAAAGAGTTGGCACCTTTTTCAACTCAAAAAGGTTTAGAGTTGAGGGAAGAACTGCAAGGACTTTCCTTTCCTTTCCTTTCCTTTCCTCCCTTGGTCCTGGTCAAAATCCATTCCTGATCTGGATCGGCGCATCTGAAGGATTTGACTGGCTTTGTCATCATGCAGCCAGAGGGCAGAAGCCAAGGGGCATCATCAGGAAGCCAAATCTGACTTTCCTAGTCCAAGCCCTGAGGAGACTTGGGGCAGGGGTCGTCAACCATGGCAGCTTTAGGACCTGTGGACTTTGACTCCCAGAACCCCTTGCGCTGGCTCAGGAATTCTGGGAGTTGAAGTCCACAGGTCCTCAAGTCGCCCACCTCTGACTTAGAGAAATCGCAACAGCGCCAAGTTTGATTGACGTTTTATCCCCTGAACTCGGCTGATGAGTCGTGTTCTTGGGCCCCACTGAACCTCAGTCGCCAAGTTCTGCGTTGGCTGAATCGTTCCCGCTCTGTGTTTCCTTCTCCCGATGGAGAGGGTGGCCTTTTCTGGTGGCGTCAGGCCTTTCCTTTCCAAGGTCCCTTCAGGTGAATGAACTGCCCTGCAAAGGAGCAACTGGGCACCCCAGAATGCTGCCACACAATGAAGCCGTGTTTCTTCTCGCACTCAGACCCCTTTGGTGTTCTCCTAACCGGGGGCTTCCAACTGGCACCACGGGGCGCCAGAGGAAGACAACAATTCGGGTCATTATTAGGCGACAGTGATATGCTGGGGTTCATTCAATTAAAAACACATATTCCGTTCCTCAAACGCTTTCCTCTTTTTTAGGGCTGACTGAAGCAAATGGCAATTAAGTCATTTCGGGAACAGCGGTGTGAAATGTCTGGCTGTGATCAGTTTATGAGGGGAGGAAAGCAGAGAATGAAAAAACCTGAGCTGTTTAACGGATGCTCTGAGCATTTAATGCACTCTGCTTCGAATGAATTATTGTAACCTGGGGAATGGAAATGAATTATAATCGCTGACGTGGCTTTCTCTTTTTACCCTCTTTTGCGGAAGGTCAACCGCTTGCGTTTCCTCAAAATTTAGTTGCTGGACTGCTCACGTCTCAAGGACACCAGTCAAGACCAGAGTCCATAATCCCAATTAATCCCGTATTTTTTACTTATGAAAACATGAGCTAGAATCACACCAGGAGGCCCTTGGCTGGCGCATGAGCTCCAGAAGGGTGAAGCAGGCCTATAATGCACAAAAGGGCACACCAGTGACCTCAGGACTCAACCTGTGGGCCACGGAGGGAAGGCTGGGCTTTGAGGGCTTAGAGGAAAGGCCTAGAAGGGGAAAGGGGACATATGGGAGATCCTGAGGGACGTAAGAAAGCGGGTTGGGCAATAGGGGCAGTCTTGACCAGCCCTCAAGGCAGGGAGATTGAGGAGGAAGAGAAGGAAGGGTTGCTCGCCACCCATTAACCTATAGAGTTTGACTGTTTCCTGCCTCCTGTTGGGTGGTGGGATTGTACGACCGCCTCCCGGTGAGCTTCTTGGGCCCCCCTGCCTGGCTTCGGAGGAACACCAAAGCTGCGCTAGACAGGCCTTCTTCTGCTGGATCCACCCTCCGGAGTCGCCTTACATTCTTCTTCATTTTGTTTTATCCCAGGAGAAAATGAAAGGAAAGAACAAACTGGTCCCACGTTTGCTTGGAATTACCAAGGAGTCTGTGATGCGCGTGGACGAAAAGACCAAGGAAGTCTTGCAGGAGTGGCCTCTGACCACCGTGAAACGCTGGGCGGCCTCCCCCAAGAGCTTCACCCTGGTAATTCGTGGGGGTGAGAGTGAAGCCGAAGAGAAGCCCCCCTCCCCCACCTGGGTGTCCCAATCTTGGTGCAAATGGCGCTGTGTCTTCCCTTAGGATTTTGGGGAGTACCAAGAGAGCTACTACTCAGTGCAGACCACGGAAGGGGAGCAGATCTCTCAGCTCATTGCAGGCTACATTGACATCATCCTCAAGAAGGTACGACCCTTACGGCTTGCGTTGGGGGTGGGGGGGGCACTGGCTCCCCCAGTCGCCTTGAATGTGGAGGAGGAGGAGGAGGAGGGACAGCCTCGAACTTGGCAGCCAGGCAGCCATCTTCCCAGCCACCTGCCCCCAAACTCCCAAGCAGCGGGGGGGGGAGGGGCATCGGGTTGGGGGGGGGAGGGGCCTTTGGTGCTTCTCCCCCCCCCCCCCCCCCGTGGCTTCCATTCCATGCCTGTACAAAGGTCAAGGGAGGAGGGGAGAGCCGATCCGTTCTCGTTCCCAAGACCCCTGAAGCCTCGGTCCTGGCTGGTGTTTGGTGGGCGGGGCATTTTAGCGCTGGTGGAGGGGAAGCGGCCCAGCCGTGAGCCGAGCGCTGGGGCAACTGGCCAGAGGCCTCTCGGGTGAGCCAGGGGCCCTGTGATTAGAGCCCCAGGGGGAGCCTGGAGATGCCGGGGTGGGCTTCTGGGTGTTCAGGCCCCTCTGCAAAAATAGGGGGGTGGGGTCACAACCCCCAGGAAGGAAACCTCTCTTGGCCTTTTCTGCAGAAGCAAAGCAAAGATCGCTTTGGGCTGGAAGGAGATGAAGAATCGACTATGCTGGAAGAGTCCGTCTCCCCCAAAAAGTAGGTGGGAGGGGGCTGGGGGTCCTCTCCCTCCAGGAGGCCCCTGTGGCAAAGCCCCTGAGCTGACCGGCGCCTTCATTCCGGTCTGGCCTCCTTCCCACGGAGGCTGCTCTTCTCCCCACCCCCAAGGCCTCCGGTCCTTCTGGCAGTTTGCATCACTCCGAGACTGGCCTCCTTATTGGGGCGTGTCAGATAGGAAGTCCCTGAGGGGGTGCAAGCTTTGGGGGGCCCCAGAGCCGCTCATCAGGCATCGAGGGTGTGAGGCAAGAGTGGCTTTGTGTGGAATGGGAGCTGGTGCACCGGCCCTGGTTCCCAGCTGGGGAGGAAGTGCGGGGCAGCGTCGGATTGTGCCCCGATTGCTCCCCCCGGGAAGGATCCCGGAGGGCGGGGAGCTCCCTTCCCAGCCTGGCGCCGCTCTTCCTTCGGCAGGTCGACGATTCTGCAGCAGCAGTTCAACCGCACCGGGAAGGTGGAGCATGGCTCCGTGGCACTTCCGGCTGTCATGCGCTCGGGCTCCACCGGCCCAGAGACCTTCAACGTGGGCAGCATGCCTTCCCCGCAGCAGCAGGTGACGGTCGGGCAGATGCACCGGGCCCACATGCCCCCTCTGGTGAGCCCCCCCCCCCTCTGAGCCCCGCTGGGAAGCCCCCCTGCGGGAGGAGACCTGCTGAACGTGGCTTGGCTTCCCTCAGACCTCGGCCCAGCAGGCCCTGATGGGCACCATCAACACCAGCATGCAGGCCGTCCAGCAGACTCAGGCTGACCTCACCCAAGTCGATGACCTTCCGCCTTTAGGGAACGATATGGTCAGTTGGCTTCGGGGGTGGGGGGCAGGGGGCAAAGGGAAGACCCTTCCTCCAAACCCAACCCTGGCCTGGGGGCTTCTTTCTCCGCCTTCAGGCTCTCTCGGAGCCCTTCCGTGTGCCAAAAGGCTCCCGTGCCTGTGAGCATAGCGGCCATTTTCTGGGTCTCCCGTGGGAAAGTCCTTGTGTGAATCGGCCCCTCCAGGTCTGGTAGCCCTTCTTCCCTCTCAGGCATTCTGACAAACAGGCCTGACCCCAGGGGAGTCGTGTCAAGACCCTTCTTTGGAGGGTCAGATCCATCCTTCTGGGGAGCCTTGAATGTTGAGTATTCCCAGGGTGTTTCTTAGCACCCCGAGTGGAGATCTGATCGCAATTCCTCTCTCGCAAAGTCCTTCCTGAGCTGATGCTCCGCAGGTGTGTGGAACTCAGCCCCCCAGAATCCTTCACTAAGGATCCCAGCGGGGGCCCCTCTGTCTGAAGGCCCCGCCAAGTTGGAGAAGGTTGTGCGAGGACTAGCAAAGCTGGAAGTTAGAAGATGTCCCACCTTCTTATCAGTTGACCTGGGTGGTCTGCCTTTTTCTCCAGGCTTCCAGAGTTTGGGTCCAGAACAAAGTGGACGAGTCAAAACATGAAATACACTCTCAGGTTGATGCAATCACCGCAGGGACAGCTTCCGTGGTGAACCTCACAGCAGGTAAGGAGGCTGCGTGCTCTGTAATGGTCCCGTGAAGATGGTGAGTGTAACACGTATCTTCCCAAAATTCTGAAGGAAGCGTCCGTTGAATTGGCTTCGGTCAGTGTTCCCTTCTCAGCGGGGCATTCAGGAATCAGCGCATGGCTCGCAATAAGCCCCAAGGGTGCTCGGGGCCAAAGCAGAAGATGCTCTGGAACAGTAAACGGCAACAAAAATCCAACAACCACGCCCGCAAAGACCAAGGCCTGGCAGCAGCAGATGTCGCTAAAGAGGGGAGGGGGCTCTGCAGTGCCTTTAGACGTTGGGCATCTCCATGTCTGCTTTGCTTGGCAGGGGACCCGGTCGACACAGACTACACAGCAGTGGGCTGTGCCATCACCACCATCTCCTCCAACCTCACGGAGATGTCCAAGGGGGTCAAGTTGCTGGCGGCCCTCATGGACGACGAGGTTGGGAGTGGGGAGGACCTGCTGAAGGCCGCTCGGACCCTGGCAGGGGCCGTCTCAAACCTGCTCAAAGCGGTGGAACCGACATCGGGAGAGGTGAGGCCATGGGGCAGAAGGGCAGTGGGTCGTCCTGGGCTGCCCCCTGCAGGAAAGAGATCCTGGACATTCTTGTCCTCTTCTGGATTGTCCACGGAAAGGACTTGGCTGTAGTGGAAGGGCAGCAGCTTGTAGAATTTCTCTTCCTCGGGTGAAACTCTCCTCTTTCCTACCTTCTGTCCTTCTAGCCCCGCCAGACTGTTCTGACCGCAGCCGGCAGCATCGGCCAAGCCAGCGGGGAGCTGCTCAGGCAGATCGGGGAGAACGAGACGGACGAGCGCTTCCAGGTGAACTCCCCTGGGTCCCCCCGGAGGATCTCTGTGGGTGATCTGAGCTGCTTCTCCTGGTCCAACTCCTCCTTCCCTTCCTTCCTCTTGCCCAGGATGTCTTGATGAGCCTGGCCAAAGCTGTGGCCAATGCCGCCGCCATGTTGGTGCTGAAGGCCAAGAACGTGGCTCAGGTGGCCGAGGACACCGTTCTGCAGAACAGGGTGATTGCGGCTGCCACGCAGTGCGCCCTCTCCACCTCGCAGCTGGTGGCTTGTGCAAAGGTGCGTCCAGAGAGGGGTGGGCAACCCAGGATGGACAAGACAGTCCTAGCTTCCTTGATACTGGCCGGCTGTGGAGAGCTGGGAGGACATCCGTGGTCTGTTGTCCAGTTGGTGGTGAGGTGGAAAGAGCCCCCGCCCTCCTGCGGTGGCCAGGCGCGCCTCCCCAGAGCGGATGCCCTGCGCCCTGCTGCTCACCTCACCTGGCCGGATGTGCTTTGCTGCAGGTGGTGAGTCCCACCATCAGCTCCCCGGTGTGTCAGGAGCAGCTGATTGAAGCCGGGAAGCTGGTGGATCGCTCCGTGGAGAACTGTGTGCGGGCATGCCAGGCTGCCACGGACGACACCGAACTGCTCAAGCAAGTTAGTGCGGCAGCCAGCGTGGTCAGCCAGGCCCTGAATGACCTCCTGCAGCACGTCCGGCAGTTTGCCAGCCGGGGGGAGCCCATCGGGCGCTACGATCAGGCCACCGACACTATCATGTACGTCACCGAGAGCATCTTCAGCTCCATGGGGGACGCCGGTAAGCATCTTGACGTTTTTTGACGCCCTCTGCCTGCCCCGCCAGCCTCTTTGCCACCCAGCCGGGTTGCCTACCCTTCCTCACCTGGTAGAGCCAGGAATTGAACCCGGTGCCTCCCACGGGCAAAAGAGGGTCCCTGCCCTGTGCCCCAGAAAGGGGGGGGGCATTCGTTTGTGGGGCACTTTGAAGTACGTTCCGCAAGGGAAGTTTCTCTCCCAGGCCAATCCCTGGGGTGCTTGGTTAGAAATCATCCATTTTGGAGGCCTGGAGAGGTTAAAAAAAGCAAACTTTTAATCCCGTTGCAGGGGAAATGGTGCGGCAGGCAAGGGTGTTAGCGCAAGCAACCTCGGACCTGGTGAACGCCATGCGCTCAGACGCCGAGGCAGAAATTGACATGGAGAACTCGAAGAAGCTCCTGGCAGCGGCCAAACTTCTTGCCGATTCCACAGCCCGGATGGTAGAAGCCGCGAAGGTACCACGGAAGCCCCAGCACACCAGTGTGGCTGTCGTGAGGGGTTCACAGCTGGAGCTTGCTTTTGGGGGTGGGGGACGGGATGAAGGCTGCAATGGGCCTGCCCCCCCCCCCCCCAAGCGTTGTCTTTGTGGCTGGTGTCCCCCAGGGAGCTGCTGCCAACCCGGACAACGAAGACCAGCAGCAGCGGCTGCGGGAAGCGGCCGAAGGGCTCCGGGTGGCCACCAACGCAGCCGCCCAGAATGCCATCAAGAAGAAGATCGTGAACCGACTGGAGGTGAGGCCAGGGCGCCTCTTCCCCCGTGGCTGAGTTGTGGGCCCTAAGCTTAGGCCAAAGGTCTCGGGCAGCCGCTTCCTCCCCCGTCCTCCCGATCAGTGGCGATACGGAGCTGGGGGAGAGAACGCCTGTCTTGCCGGGACGGTCGGCTTGCGAACTACCCAAAGGCAGGCGGATGAGAGAGCGAAGGATGTGTTTTCGCAGAGAGAGAGGGAACTTTCTCGCCCTTCAGGGTTTCAGAACCGAGTCGATTCTGCCATCCTGGCTTTTTAGGCAGCTCTTCCAGAATCTTCCAACCTGGGGGTCCCGTCCCCCCGCCCCGCCCCCTGCTGGCCAGGCCCACCCCTTCGCTCTTGTCTCCCCAAGACCTCCTCCTCCTTACAGGTGGCAGCGAAACAGGCAGCCGCAGCTGCCACTCAAACCATTGCGGCCTCGCAGAACGCCGCCATTTCCAACAAGAACACGGCAGCCCACCAGCAGCTGGTCCAGAGCTGCAAGGTAAGGCCGCTTGGGCTGGGGAGAAGCTGAGAGAGGGAAGCGGGGCCTCCTCGTAACCCCCAAGGGGTCCCTGACAAGGCTTGGCTTCATGAATCCCGAGAATGATCCCAGGCGGAAAGCCAAGAGGCCTCCGGACAGCCAGAGCTTCCCCGGTTGGAAGCTGCTCCAGTCCTTGAAGCCCTCCTGCCCCCCTCCAGCCCCCTGAGGCCCTCGTCCCACAGCCGGTTTGACGGGGTCTCAGAGGGGGGCAGGCAAAGCCTCCTCTGCCACCTCCACACTGGGATTACACGACCAGCCATGCAACCCCGATCTGGCTAGACTTAACCCAGGCCCAGTTTCCTCCCTGTCAAGCGACGCCTCCCACGTTGTGCCAACTCTGCCCCACTGTCCCCTCCGTGATGGGAGTGATTGGAGAGCCAAGCGTTGCCTTCCTCCTTTCCCCCCTGGGCAGAACGTGGCTGACCACATCCCGCAGCTGGTGCAAGGCGTGCGAGGGAGCCAAGCGCAGGCGGAGGACCTGGGCGCCCAACTGGCCTTGATCAACTCCAGCCAAAGTTTCCTCCGGGGGGGGGGGGGGGGGGGGGGGGGGGGGGAGGGGAGGGGCCTGGCTCCGGCAGACGGGAAGGGGCTGCCAAGGCCAACTGCGGTGGGCCTTTCCTCCCACAGCCCGGGAGCAAAATGGTAGCTTCGGCCAAAGCAGCAGTGCCAACCGTGACTGACCAGGCGGCGGCCATGCAGTTGAGCCAGTGTGCCAAGAACCTGGCCACCAGCCTGGCGGAGCTGAGGACGGCCTCTCAGAAGGTGGGCAGAAGCCCCTCCCCCCCTTGGAAGGGGCTTTGTGCTTGTGGGGAGAGAGCTGTGAGGATGTGCTTGCTCGCCCCTCTTGCACTCAGGCCCACGAAGCCTGTGGCCCCATGGAGATCGACTCGGCCCTGGACACCGTCCAGACGCTCAAAAACGAATTGCAAGATGCAAAGATGGCGGCTCTCGAGGGACAGTTGAAGCCTCTTCCGGGGGAAACGGTGAGCGGAGAATATCGCACGAGTCTCACGTTGCTCTTCTTAAAGCGTATATACTAACCAAACAAACATTTGGGGGGGGCAGGGGGGTGTTGCATTTCAATATCGGTTGAGCTCCTTCCCTTTGGGTAGTTCGTAAGAGTGGCTGCCTCTGTCGGCTTATGGCGCTTCCAGGCCCAGAGTGACATTGGGCTCGTATCCGATGGCAGACGAGGAAGCTTTTCCCAACAGTTCAAACCATTTTATGGTCGTTTTAACCAAGAGGTTTACAAGTTTGGTTTTAAGAGAGTGGACCTGGATGGAAAACAGCTAAATTTAGCTCGGAGGAAAGAGGCACAGAATTGGCCCTTATTCCGCTTGGGCTGCATTTCAGTGGCGAAGTCCATAGAAGCCGCGACTGAAGCGAGAGAGGCGTGGAGAAGGGGCCCTTTTCTGGGGCAGAGCTGGAATTCTGGGGGTGCCACTCAATCCGCCTCAGAGGGTGGCACCAGGGGGCCCTGGGCTCATCTGGGAAGGAAGGTTCACCACAAGGTCCTTTCTCTCCCTCAGCTCGAAAAATGTGCCCAGGACTTGGGAAGCACCTCCAAAGCTGTCGGCTCCTCCATGGCGCAGCTGTTGACCTGTGCCGCCCAAGGCAACGAAGACTACACGGGTACAAAGGCTCTTCGGCCTTCCTGCCCCCTCTGGTGTGGCCAAGGGGGGGGTCACTGCCTCGCCCAGTCATCCCACCTCACGTTTTTGGCCCATGCACGCAACTCAGTGCCACAAGAGGCGGGGACAACTTTGAAAGAGATTCATTGAGGGCAGGAAATTAGTCAAGGGTTCTCGCTTTGAGATTGAGGCATTTTCTCCGACTCTGCTTATTCGTGATCTGCGTATTTATTTTATGTGCCACCCTACTTTAGCCAACTCTTGGCGATTTACGTGAAAAAAGCAGCACCGTGCCACTCAATAAAACACAGAAAGTATCAGAGAATGAAAAGAGGCCTGCAAAACTTTTCAGGGGCTTTCCAAACAGTGCCATCAAATCTTGAGGGGGGGGGGTTCCCATGGAGGGGGGCAGTTCCAGAGGAGGGCTGCCTTCTCTCCTCCCGTCTCTTCATTTGAGATCCAGGACAGCCTCCCCTTGAATCTCTCTGCAGAAGCGACGGGCTGCGTGTCCTATGGCAGCCCCCAAGATGCCCGCTGGCCACTGGGCCGGGCCTTGGCCTCCCTTGCCATGGCCAGCCGGGAGGCTGCTGACTGGGCTTCCCTGCCTTCTTCCCCCAGGGGTGGCTGCCCGGGAAACGGCCCAGGCGCTGAAGACCTTGGCCCAGGCGGCACGGGGCGTGGCCGCATCCACAGGGGACCCCTCCGCGGCCCGCGCAATGCTGGACTCCGCCTGGGACGTGATGGAAGGCTCCGCTCTGCTCATCCAGGAGGCCAAGCAGGCCCTGGTGTCTCCGGGGGATGCCGAGAGTCAGCAGAGGCTGGCCCAGGTGGGTGCGGAGCAGCCGGGGAGAGGAGTGGGCTGCCGCTCGCCCTGCCCCGACTGCCACCAGCGTCAGAACCGCTCCTAGCCAAAGGGCTGGCGTGTCTGTGGCCATTCGGACTGTCCTGGCCTCAACGTCTCCCTGAGTGCAGGTTGGGGTCTAAAGGCAGAAGGGGAGCCCCTCCCCTACTTCTTCTGTGTCTTTGGGGGCCTCCCTGAGATTTTCCATCTCCTGGGCATTTGGGTCTTGCTTAGGTGGCGAAAGCCGTGTCCCATTCGCTGAACAACTGCGTCAACTGCCTACCCGGCCAGAAGGACGTGGATGTGGCACTCAAGAGCATTGGCGAATCCAGCAAGAAGCTGCTGGTGGAATCGGTGAGCCCCCCTGTGGCCCCTGTGGCTGAGGAGGCCTCCTGCGTGTCTACCCCTTCCTTCGCAGAGCCCCCTTGCCCAGGGTGCCAGGGCAAGCGGAGGGCTCCCCTGAAGGGCTCTGCAAGGGTGGGCGGGATGGAAGGAAGCAGGGTGGGGGGCTTCTGGTCCTTGCATCGGCCGGAAGGAGTCCGGGGGGGGGCTGCAAACTGAGGCAGGGCCCACAGAGTCTCTTCTGCCCCCCATCTGTGGCTGAGCGCACAGGGCAGGTGCCAGGGCACAGCCCCGGCTTCCTAACCCCGCCCTCCCCTTGCAGCTGCCCCCCAGCTCCAAGTCCTTCCAGGAAGCGCAAAGCGAGCTCAACCAGGCGGCGGCCGACCTGAACCAGTCGGCCGGGGAGGTGGTGCACTCCACGCGGGGCCAGAGTGGGGAGCTGGCGGCCGCCTCGGGGAAGTTCAGCGAGGACTTTGATGAGTTTCTCGACGCGGGGATTGAAATGGCTGGCCAAGCTCAGGTAGGTGCCCTTCCCCAAAACCCCCGGCAGGAAGGCCAAGGGCAGCAGCCTTGCTTCTCTCCCTTTGTCCTGCTCGATCGGATGCTGGGAAGGTGCATTCGGGGAACCCCGGTCCTTGGGGGGAAGAGAGGCCCTCCAGCCGAGCTCTCTAAGGCCTGTTACGGCTTATCCTTTCTCGGGGGCCTTTGTCAGAGTCTGATGTACCATGGCGGGATTTCCTCGTGGTCTCCTTCCCAAGCCTGCTTATCTGTCTCATCGGGTTCAACCAGTAAACTCCTGCTTAGCGTCCAGGGCGACATGCCAGCCCCAGGCTCTGGAGGGCTGCCCTCTGCCCTCGCCCCCTTCCGCATAACCGCTGGAAGCCCACCATCTGTGTTGGCTCTCCCGGCCGAGGACCCTCCCTGCAGCCTAACCGGCCCCTCCTTTGGGCCCAGGGCGGATTGGCTGGGCAGGGCAGCCGCTGGAGCAGCTGTGCCTGGCGACTGGGAGCTCTTTGTGCCAGGCAGAGACGGGGCTGCAGGGAGGCTGGGAGGCTCTGCCCTCCGGCCTGGATTTCCCGGTCAAGGCCGGTTGTCAAAGCACTGCCTGCTCAGCTGGGTCTCCTTCCCAAGTGGGGCTCCCCCCCCCCATGCTGCTGGAGCCCGGAATAGAGGTGGGGGGCTCGCTCTCTGCCCGCCCCAGCAGTGAGCCCCTGCGGTGCCTCTGCCCCCAGACCAAAGAGGATCAGATCCAGGTCATCGGGAACCTCAAGAACATCTCCATGGCTTCTAGCAAGCTGCTTCTGGCGGCCAAGTCTCTGTCGGTGGACCCTGGCGCTCCCAACGCCAAGAACCTCTTAGCGGCGGCTGCCAGGTGAGGACTGCGGTGGGTGCTGGAGCCGCCGGGCAGGGGGTTGTGGGTGCTTCGTCTCTTGACTGGCCTCCGTTGAGCAGGGGAGGGGAGAAGTGGGGAGGTGGCTGGGGGACACAACTGCATGGTTTCCTCCATGGGATTGCAAAGACCCCCCTCCTGGGCCCTTCTTTCTCCCAGGTGGCTTTGGGACCATTCTGCCCACAGCCCAGGCCCCCTTCCAACGCTCTTTGGGGCATGAAAGGGAGGGAGGGAGGGAGGAAGGGAAGGGAAGGGGAAGGGAAGGGAAGGGAAGGGAAGGAAAGGAAAGGAAAGGAAAGAAGGAAAGAAGGAAAGGAAGGAAGGAGACTGCAAGTGTGAGGAGCATCTGGGGTGGCAGGGCTGGAAGGCGACGGCAGGATCCGCTCTTGGGGGTCTCCAGCTTCTCCCCCCGCTTTGTCCCCAGGGCAGTCACGGAGAGCATCAACCAGCTGATCACCTTGTGTACCCAACAAGCGCCTGGCCAGAAGGAGTGCGACAACGCTCTCCGGGAACTGGAGGTCTGTCCTTGGCTTGCCTCTTGAGGGTCTGGGGGGTGCGAAGAGTGTGGCCGGGGCTCAAGGATCCTGCCTTGCGAACGTTGCTTCATTCTGGGTTTCAGAAAAGCCCCTCGGAGCGATTGGATGACGGGGGGGGGGGGTTCCTGTCCCTCCAGCCTCAGCAGCCAGGAGGGCAGGATGGAGGGGGGGGGTCGATGGGTGATCCAGGAAGCCTGACCGGGCTCAGCTGGGGGTCCTGGGGTTGACTTGGGCTGGGCTGTTCTCCTTTCAGACCGTGAAGGAGATGCTGGAAAACCCCAGTGAGCCGGTCAGCGACCAGTCTTACTTTGACTGCATCGAAGGCGTCATGGAGAACTCCAAGGTGGCCCTTCCCAACCCTCCCCCCGAGAGATCCCCCCGGGGGGGGCCCTGGTGCCTTGAGGGGTGGGGTGAGGAAGAGGAGGGAAACGGGGGGGGGTGAGGGCAGATGCAGCTCTTTCCAGAAGCGCAGGGAGGGGCTGGACCTGGGCTCTCCTCCAAGAAAGGGCCGGGAGTCCCAAGGACGGCCTTCTCACCTGGGCTCTTTCCGAAGGTGCTCGGGGAAGCAATGGCCGGCATCTCCCAGAACGCCAAGACCGGCGACCTGCCCGTCTTCGGGGAGTGCGTGGGGGTGGCTTCCAAGGCGCTCTGCGGTCTCACCGAAGCGTCAGCTCAGGTGGGTTGGGGTTGGGGTTGAATCCAAACAGGGCTTCCTTCCAGCCTTCCGGGGTCGCTTTGCAGGGATCTGGGTCCAGATCTGGGTTGTTGCTGCCGGGTGGCCTTTATTTGAGCCTGGTCACTCTGGGCTTCTGGAGTAACTGCAGCCAGCCCAAGGGGCCAGGTTCACAGTTGTTGGGCAGCAAATGCCAGCCTTGCTTGAAGGTGGCTCAGGCAGTGACCTGAAAGCCCCCTCCCCAACAGCCACGAGGTATGTGGGGGAGGGCAGCTCTGCAAATGGGCTGGCCGGAGTCACGCTTTGGGTTCCCTTTGAGGGGGGGCTGGGCTGCTGCTTGGCCTCTGACCTCGGTTGAAGTGCAAGGGAGCCCCCTCTCCGGCTCCCATCTGGGCTCCTCCCCCGAAAGGGGCTTGGCGGGGGGGGGCCTGTTTCACGCGGTTGGCTGAACCCCCCCCCCCCCCCTTGGTTGTCGCCTAGGCCGCCTACCTGGTAGGCATCTCGGACCCCAACAGCCAGGCTGGCCAGCAGGGCCTCGTGGATCCCATCCAGTTTGCTCGTGCCAACCAGGCCATCCAGATGGCATGCCAGAACCTGGTGGATCCAGCCAGCAGTCCGTCCCAGGTAAGGCTCCCTTCGGGCCAGGCAGCGCACACACACACACACACACACACACACACACACACACACACACAAGGTGAGGCTGCTAATACTCCCCAGGTGGCTTATAAAGGGAAAGAAATGCCTTGTCCAGCAGAAGGTGGCCTCTGAAAGGCCTTTCCGGCCGTGGGAGCCTGGCCAAGACCTGGATCTCTCTTGGGCCACCTGGGCCCTTTGGCGCCGCTTTCCACCTGCTGGCTCCTTGCACCCGGCGGAGGGGACGCCCTGTGGCCGTGGAGTCCCTGGGGGAGGAGAGGTTTGATCTTTCCCAGGGCGAGGGCCTCGGCCTCTGCTTTTGCCTCCTCTGGCCGACAGCTGCCCCTGCCTTGGCTCAAGCGGAGGAAGGCCAGTCCTGACGGAGCTCCCTCCCTGGATTTCAGGTGTGCAAAGCCCTGAGTCCCTGTTCCCCCCTCCCGGTATCTCTTTCAGGTCTTGTCCGCGGCCACCATTGTAGCCAAGCACACCTCTGCCCTGTGCAACGCCTGCCGCATCGCCTCGTCCAAAACGGCCAACCCTGTGGCCAAGAGGCACTTCGTCCAGTCGGCCAAGGAGGTGGCCAACAGCACAGCCAACCTGGTGAAGACCATCAAGGTGGGAGAGCCCCCGGGGGGGGTGTCTTTGAAAGGAAAGCTCTTTCCCCCCCTCCCACCAGAAAGCTTTCTCCGTGTCCTCAAGGGAGGGGGGCAGCAGGGGGCAGGCCGGGAGCCATCTCCCCCAGTCCCTCGGGAAGGCCGTGGAGGGACGTTCTCTGGCCATCGTCTCCGGAGGTTTTTTCCGGTTCCTCTGGGACAGGAGAGAAAAGCTGGTTTGGCGGAAGCTGCGGAAAGCCAGAAACCAGGCCTGAAAAGTGGGCGGTTTGGAAACAGGCGGGGGGGCGGGGGCAGCTTCCTTGGGGGGATTTTTTTAAAATGTTCTGCCTTCCTCCTGAGATATTTCTTTCAGGCGCCCTATTCTGGGGTGGGCTCCTTCCCATTATTCTGCAGTCAGTTTGCTTCTATTTCGTGCCAGCCTCTTTCTGAACGAGGTTTGGACTAAGACTGAAACAAGCTCCTAAAATCCCGAATTGGTCTTGCAACACCGATTTAAAATAAGCCAGTTGTGATAAAAACAGAAATCTCAAAACAAGCCAACTCTAAACCTTTAAGGGACAGGAAAGAAACTGCAGATAATGTTTCAGTGAAAAACCCGAGGAAACAAATAAGGTTTCGCAGCCCTTCTAAACGGGAACATGTGGAGCGTGTCCTCCTTTCGCTGCTGCTCGCGCTTGACAAAAAAGACGAAAACCAGAAAGAAGTGTGGTTTTCAAGGGAAAGGGAACTTAAGGGAACCAGATCCGCCCACTGAGAAATCTGCGCAAATGCTCACGAGGAAACTTCCTTTCTTTTCAAATTCAAATACTGGATGCAGGCGGATTTTGTTTCTGATCTGCCAAAATTATGCTGGCAATTAGATGAATGACTTGTAATTTTTAAGGTGGGCCATTGATTTCACTTCATGACTTTTTTCTAGTAGGTTTCTATTTTTCTGCCTGGTGCAGTTTGATCGCCTTAATGAGGACTGGGAAAGGAATGGTCGTAATTTGGTTTATTCTTCCAGAGAATGGCTGTTTTTTTTTACTTCCTTTTCAAGTGAAAGCTGGGGACTCACTTTTCCCTCTTCGGGGCTTGCTGAGGACTCGTTTTCAGAGAGTTCATCTAGGAAAGTAGGACTAGAGATATTGGCTTCCGAATCCTATAGGGCTGGGTGGGGAATGCTGGGAGTTGGAGTCCACACATTCTCAAGTGCCAAGCTTGAGAAACTCGGCTGCAGGGTCTGGATCGTGAGCTGGTCACCCTCCCAAAGTGTGAACTCCTGGGGCCACCAACTGCCTTGAGCAGTCAGGCAGCGGCCTTGGTTTGTTTCTGAGACCTTCACTCAATCATGGTCAAGCTGGGTGTGAAGCATATCCTGCCATGGGATCTCTGGGCTTCTTTGAATGTCCCAGCAGAAGAGGATCGCAGAATAGAGAGTCTGGTGGAGAATTTGAACCCAACTTCTATCCAAGACCTTCCCCACTGAAGGAGGGGACTCAGCAACCTCCTGGAATGCTTGGCCTTCACAGTTGAGCTCTCTTGCTTGAACAGACGTCCGGTTGCCTTTTAGTCTCTTTCTTTCTTAAACGGAGCTCTAAACCGTGTTTGCGTCTCCTCACCAGGCTCTGGATGGAGACTTTTCGGAAGACAATCGGGGCAAGTGCCGGACCGCCGCTGCTCCACTCATTGAAGCCGTGGAAAATCTGACCGCCTTTGCCTCCAACCCTGAGTTTGCCAGCATTCCTGCCCAGATCAGTGCTGAGGTAAGAGCCCCACTGACCTGGGGGCCTCCAGAGCCGGCTGTGTCCTCCCACCCGAGCCTTTAATGCCACGTTGATGGAGGAGGAGGAGGAGGAAGAGGAGGCCCAGGCACCTTGGAAGTCCCTTGCTCATCAGATGGCCTCTTTCCAGGGTTCCCGCGCACAGGAGCCCATCCTGGCTTCAGCTCGGACCATGCTGGAGAGCTCGTCTTTCTTGATCAAAACCGCCCGCTCCCTGGCCATCAACCCCAAGGACCCCAACACCTGGTCTGTCCTGGCTGGACATTCGCACACGGTCTCCGAGTCCATCAAGAGCCTCATCACTTCCATCAGGTGCAGCTCCCTCCCGTCATCTCCTGCACGATGCTGGGTTGGCCCCTGCTGCTCTGGGGGGGGGGGTGCAAAGCGGGAAGCCAGGCCCCCGGGGGTGGGAGAGGAACCCGGAACGCGACCATTCCCAGGCCGGAAGCCTTTGCCACGGGCCCAGTTCAGGAGTGGTGATTCCGTTGTTCTCTGCAGGGACAAAGCTCCAGGCCAGCGGGAGTGTGACCACGCCATTGACGGCATTAACAGGTGCATCAGAGACATCGAGCAAGCCTCCCTCGCCGCCGTCAGTCAGAACTTGGCCACCAGGGATGACATCTCGGTGGAGGTAAGGGACGCGCCGGGTCTTCCCCAGGAAGGAGAGCGAATTCCCCACCCAATGTGGGTGTGTGGGCGTTTCCCCTTTGAATGCAAATTGGAAGGCCCGCCAACGGAACAGCGGAGGCAGCGCTGTGGGTATAAACCAGCGGCCCCCAACCTTTTTGGATACCAGGGATCCGTTTCGTGGAAGACAATTTCTCCATGGATTGGGGAGGGCGGAAGAATGGGGAGGGGAGGAGCCCACAGCCTAGATCCCACATGTGCGCAGCTGTGCGGCCCAGTTCCTGACAGGTACTGGTCCATGGCCCAGGGGTGGGTGATCCCTGGTGTAAGCAGCCCAGAAGAATTTCCCAGGATTCACAGCTCAGTACAGATGAGCAGACCCAGGGGAGATGCAGAAACGATGATGGTTTGCAAATGGAGGAAGGGACTTCCTTCAGGGCTCGGCTGTTGAGTCCACCTTTCGGTGAGCTGCCCAAGGAGTAGCTAGGAAGCCAAAATCTTCACCACGGGGCTGATGAGAAGAGGGTGACCGTTGTTGTCTGTCTCTCAGGCCTTGCAGGAGCAGCTGACCTCCGTTGTCCAGGAAATTGGCCATCTGATCGACCCCATAGTGACGGCAGCCCGAGGGGAGGCTGCTCAGCTTGGACACAAGGTAGGGGCTCAAGAGGCGGCAGGGGTCTCTTCTTGGGGTCTTTGGGATGGTAGAAATGGCAGAGGTCCTCAACCTTGGCAACTTTTAAGATGTGTGGACTTCAACTCCCAAGATTCCAAGCTTGGAAAGCCCACAGCACGGCTGGTTTGGCGGGGGGATTGGAGGAGGCGTGAATCTTGGCTCCCGTCTTAGAAAGGGCCCCCTAGCGTGTCTGACTCCTTGGTCTCCTCACCTGCTCAGGTGACGCAGGTCTCCAGCTACTTTGAGCCCTTGGTTCTGGCAGCCGTGGGCGTCGTCTCCAAGCTGATGAATCACCAGCAGCAAATGAACCTGCTGGATCAGACCAAGACCTTGGCTGAATCGGCCCTCCAGATGCTCTACGCGGCCAAGGAAGGAGGGGGGAACCCAAAGGTATCTGTCAGTGGCACAGGGGGCGGGGCAGATCCCTCCCAGCGGGGAAGAGTGGGGTGACCAGGGAGCTCCGGGTGCCCAGGATTTAGGCCCCGGCAGTTTCCTAATGAAACGTGGATCCTGCTTGGCTCTGCCAATGAAGCCTTGCCATCCTCCTTAAGGCTAGTTTGCTTTCTGGGAACAGCATGGGAGTCCCTCAGAGTGGGTCCCTCTTTGGGGGGGGGGGGCAGCTGGAAGCCCATCCTTTTTCAGCCTTGGGGGGACTCCCACTCCCCAAATTCCCAGCCAGGCTGGGCTAACTCAGGATAATGGGAGGTCTAATTTGGCCCCTGTGGAGGGCCTTCAGCCGGAGCCCTTGTATCCCCTGAAACGGGTCTCGGTTGTCAGGAGGAAATTTCAGCCAGAAAACACGATTTGCATGTTACAAGTCTAAAAATAGGCTCCTCGGGAGCGATCCTGTTTCAGGCGGCGCTACGTGGTGGGAGCCCTGGAGGATTCCTCCGCTGCCTCTCCTGCAAGGGCCTTTAATTAAAAGCTCAGCCTTCGGTAATCAACTCCATCTGATTAGGATCTTCCGCCAGGCAGAAAATGTTTTAATTGCCTTTTTAAAAAAAAAAAAAAAAAAGGATGCTCGGAATAAGCTTTTGAAGAATCGGATATTGGGAAGTGGGGGGTTGAGAACTTTTTCAAGAACTGCTTTTGACTTGAATGTTCCGGGGGGGGGGGGGATTCCAAACATCACAAAGAGTTTGACTGTGGAAGCCGTGACCCCAAGAGGGGATCCCCCTGATTGGGACTCCTGCATTGTGCAGAGGTTTAGGTTGGATGATCTCGGGGGTGCCTTCCTGAGACTAAATCCTGGGGCCGCTCTGGAAAGCTGCTGTATTTCCTCTTGGATACACCAGGAAGCTTCTAATCCAGTGTGTACCTGGCCTCCTTTAGACCGGCAGCCTTTGGAGAGACGTCCTTTCCACTGGATCTGTTCTGCGGCCCTTCTTAGAAACCAAGGAAAGGATGATGGGTCTCGGTTCTCTCCCCCAGGCGTCACACACTCACGATGCCATCCTGGAAGCAGCACAGCTCATGAAGGAAGCCGTGGATGACATCATGGTGACCTTGAACGAGGCTGCCAGTGAAGTAGGCATGGTGGGGAACATGGTGGATTCCATCGCTGAAGCTATGAGTAAGGTGGGTGAAGGACCTTCTGCCTCCATTGCTACTTTTCATGAGGGGCCCGCATGGCTTTCTCAGGGCATCCAAGGAGGCTCAGACTAGGCTGACTGTCAGGGTTCTGGCGATTGCCCTGATTAAATCATGAGTCTCAAACCAAGCTTCAAAGCCTACGTGAACCCAACTCTGGCATGCGTAATTTACAGTCCCCCGTGACCCTGTTTCACCCCCCCCCCCCCCGGGCGTTTCATAAATCAGACTCTCCAATGAAACACATTCATGGGCTGGGTGTCATCAATCCTGTTCTCCAATAAAGGATTTTCACGGGCAGAAGATCCGGTAGCCTAGCTACAATCTTTGTAAGATAAGCGTGGAATGTACTTCTGGTTTTAAACTGCCGTACTCCTCCTTCAGATTCCCCCCTCCCTCGTTTATGGCAACTCGAAAACAGGCATAGGAATGTTTTACGAGTTGACACTGACAACTATCCAACTTCTTCACTTCTTTCTTAAGTGTTATAATAACCATCTTTTCTCAGCAGCTTTTGTGCTGTTACGTTACTTGTTGAAATAGGGGAAGGGGATTGGGGGGAAGTGCCTCCTTGCCCAGCACTCTCATTCTTCTGCCAGGCAGGTGAAAATTAGTCTACTGGTCTTCCAACTGGGGTCCTACCCAAAAAGATGGGGTTGCTTCGACCTTTTTTGCATCTTGGTCATTCTCAGCCAGACCTTCTAGACAGCGGGCAGTGGTGTTGGACCTCAGCTCCCATCACCTGAAGCCGGTGGCCAGGCTGATTGTGAATTATGGGATGTGTAGTCCAGCGGCTCTGGAGGGCCCCAGGTTGGGGCCTTCTACTCTCCCTCTCTTTTCCACCCTCTCCATCATGCAGCTAGACGAGGGGACTCCGTCCGATCCCAAAGGGTCCTTTGTGGACTACCAGACCACCGTGGTCAAATACTGCAGGGCCATCGCAGTCACCGCCCAGGAGATGGTAAGAGAAGCACCTGCACCGCCTAAAATCCGCTCAGGGCTTCGCTTCGCACTTGAGGCGGCAGAGCAGTCTGTTTAGCAAATGCCCAGAAACTGGGAGTTTTGCAAGGGACAAAACAGAAAGCTGGAGCGACAGTTCGGAACAAGCCAGAACCGAACCTGCAACAGAATCCCTCCATAAAACGGGTCAGGATACCAGAGGAGATTAACAGAAAGAAAAGGGGGGGGGGAAGCAAGCAAAATCGGGGGCAGGGTCTTCCAAAGCCCCCATCAAGCCTTCCAGTCCGTGTTGCTAGGCAACGTGGCAAACTAGGCCGCTCATCCTTGTTTCCATCCTTTCAGATGACCAAGGCGGTCACTAATCCAGAGGAACTGGGAGGACTCGCCTCGCAAATGACCACCGACTACGGACACCTGGCCTCCCAGGGCCGGATGGCAGCGGGGACGGCGGAACCGGAGGAGGTCTGCCATCCCTGTTGCCCCCCCTGAGTGCATGAGCCCAGCCCACCCCCAGCCCCGTGGGGTTGCGGGAAACGAGCCCGCCGTAGATCTGGGGGTGGCTACAGCGGTTCAAAGTTCTGCATCCCCCCCTCCCCAGATTGGGACACCCCTTTCGGAAGGCAGAGGATAAAAAAAAAAACCCTTTCCGAGTGGAAGCCCACCTTCCTCCTAATTTGGGGGAAGAGGACAGTGAGCGACCCAGAGCCCAAGATCAGAAGCCTTTGGGGCCTTCCGGTCCATCCAGTGGAGGCGGCTTCCCTTTAATGAGGCCTTTCCTTCTTCTGATCTATTTCCTCCCTGATGTTCACAGAGGCTCTCAGTCCTGGCTTTAATTTGCCTTTTATTCTACAACAGCCGCAGACGACATGATAACGGACAGCAATATAACATTGGTTCTACCTTAAAACAGGGGAGAGGGGCGTTTTTTAGTATTTCTTGTCTGAAGACGCATCTTCCTGTTCGCCAGCTGGGGGCCCCTCCTAAGCCTGGTCCTTCCAGGGGCGGATTAGCTTTTCCTCCCTCTTCATCGCCGCTTCTTCCCTCTGCCCTCTTGTGGCTCCACAGATAGGGTTCCAGATCAGAACCCGGGTTCAAGAACTCGGACACAGCTGCATCTTCCTGGTCCAAAAAGCCGGGGCCCTGCAGATATGTCCAACTGACGCCTACACTAAGCGGGAGTTGATCGAATGCACCCGGACGGTCAGCGAAAAGGTGGGTGCTTGGACTACCCCGCCCTTGCCACCCCTTCCTTCGATGGGCCATCCCTGCATCCTCCTGGGTCCCTTCTCTTGGGCAGGTGTCCCTGGTGCTGTCGGCTCTCCAGGCGGGGAACAAGGGCACCCAGGCGTGCATCACGGCTGCCAGCGCCGTCTCCGGCATCATCGCTGACCTGGACACCACCATCTTGTTTGCTGCGGCCGGGACGCTGAATGCCGAGAACAACGAATCCTTCGCTGACCACAGGTGAGGCTGGGTGCATAGTGAGGGGAGGGGGCAAGGGCTGGGAGTAGGTTTACTCTGAAATTGTTTGCAGGGGGGGGGGGAGATTGGAAAGAAGCAACAATACAGAGGTTCATGAAGAAAGTGCCCTCGGTTGTTGGTTTAATATTAGTAGCAGTATCACCTAGACTTATATACCGCTTCGCAATGCTTTCCAGCCGTCTCTAAGTGGTTTACAGGGTCAGCACACTGCCCCCAACAATCTGGGTCCTCATTTGACTGACCTAGGAAGGACAGAAGACGGAGTCAGCCTTGAGTTGGTCAGGATTGAACTGTCCAACTGCTGTCAGTCAGCATAAACAGCCTGCAGTACTGCATTCTAACCACTGCGGGCCCCCCCCCCATTCCTAATAGTAGCATTAATGTGATGTTATTCAAGACCCCAAATTCAAATGAACTGTGTTGTATTTCGGCTAGGATATCTTTGGACTACAAGGAACTTGTGTCTTAAATCAGTAAACTCAGAAATAATTTTAATTTCCTTTGGCCTAAATGAGATTTTTTTCCCCCCTTCCCCTTTAAACAGCAGACAACTTAAAAAAAAAAAAGATAAATTCTTTGTCTGTAAAGATAAATCCTAAGTAAGACAAGCCACCCCAAACCCCAAACCCCTGTTCGGAGCAACACCCGGAGGAGCTAAGAAAGAAGAGGTGGACCTGCGTCCGCTCTTGAGAACTAATTCCCAAGTTAATTACGGTAACAGTTTTTGGAACTACTGCACTGGTGATTGTAGCTGAGTGTAAATCAAAATAATTGGTTTGTTTTTTTAAGTTCATGTCGCCTGTCCAAAGCGATCAAAGCTAAAGGGTAGAATGCGAAAGGAGAGTTCAAATGCAGGAGGCAATCAATCAGAAATGCGCTAATAAAAAGGGGAAAATCAGCTCTCGCCTGTTTGTGCCTGTTTCTGCCAAGCAGGGGGAAGGGGCTGCCTGATTTTGCCTGCTCCTGCTAGCCCCACTTCCTTCCACCCTCCTCCTTTTCCCAGGGAAAACATCCTAAAGACTGCGAAGGCCTTGGTGGAAGACACCAAGCTGCTGGTCTCCGGAGCCGCCTCCAGCCAGGAGAAGTTGGCCCAAGCGGCCCAGTCTTCGGCCAGCACCATCACGCAACTGGCAGAGGTGGTGAAGCTGGGAGCGGCCAGCCTTGGCTCGGATGACCCTGAGACGCAGGTGCGTGTGGAGAGGCGTCACGGGAGAGACCCCACCCTAGGATCGGAGGGGGGGCTGGGTCACCCCCAAATCCCCCAGAACCCCTTGCCAGACAAGAGGTCTCTGCAGCAGAGTGGCGTCCAGAGACCGGGGCTGGGAGCCTGCAAGTAGCTGCAGGTCAGTGGTATTTGTTCTCCAGAGGACGGGGCTCATGGAGGACCTCCCAAGCCGCTCACAGGCCCTGTTTTTGACAGGTGGTGCTAATCAATGCCATCAAGGATGTGGCGAAGGCCTTGTCGGACCTCATTGGTGCCACCAAGGGAGCCGCCAGCAAGCCAGCCGACGACCCCTCCATGTACCACCTCAAGGGGGCTGCCAAGGTGTGGGGAAAAAGGGTTTGCTTTTCCTTGCCAGGTCTCGGCCAGGTCGCCTCCCGGAGCCTCGGCTTCCTCGGGCGCTGCCTCCGGCTCTTGCTTTTGCCCAAATCCCCGGAATCGGCCAAGGATCGCCTGCGGTGGTCCTTCTCTTCCCCAGAGCTGCCTCTCCTCCCGGGGGCAGAATTGTGCTTCCTGCTTCCCTTGCAAACAGCTTTGAGGTCTGCCGAGGACGCTCTGCAGGGAAGGGCCCAGCTCTGCTCAGGGTCCCTCCGTCCTTAAGCTCCCGGGGACCGGAGACCTGTAGTGAGTTTTACCCAGAGGCTTTCGTGACACTTGTGCCTTTCCACCTAATGGGAGATGCTCCCAGGCGGCTCTCCCCTTGCAGCCTCCCAGGAGAGAAGGGGGCTCAAGAAGAAAGGCCTCGTGTTGAGGGTCCAAGAGAGATTCCCTACTTGCCCCGGGGTCCATCAGCCAGTCGGCCGTCCTCTGCAGTGGCGCTGGACTCCCCACACGGTTGCCCAAACCCTGCTGCTGAAACTGGGCACCCGGGAAGGATGGGACCGGCCTTGCAGAGGGAGAGACTGCTGCAACGCCTCCTTTCCTTCCTTCCTTCCTTCCTTCCTTCCTTCCTTCCTTCCTTCCTTCCTTCCTTCCAGGTGATGGTGACCAACGTCACCTCCCTCCTGAAGACGGTGAAGGCAGTGGAGGACGAGGCCACCCGTGGGACAAGGGCCCTGGAGGCCACCATAGAGTACATCAAGCAGGAGCTCACGGTAGTCCAAGGCCGCTTCACGGGGGTGGGGAGGGGGGGGAGGGCTCTGCTTTTCAGCTGAGCACCGTTTCTGTCCTTCCCTCTAATTGGGTCGGGGAGCAGAGCAGCTTGGAGCCGCCACCCCCCCCCCCCCCTCCCCGGCCCCCGGCCCCGCGCCCCCCCCCCCTGGGGCCCCCCCCCGCCGGCCCGGGCCCCCGCGCCCCGCGGGCGGGGCCCCGCCCCCCCCCCCCCCCCCCCCCCCCCCCCCGTGTCTGCAGGTGTTCCAGGCCAAGGATGTTCCCGAGAAGTCCTGCTCCCCGGAAGAATCCATTCGGATGACGAAAGGCATCACCATGGCAACGGCCAAAGCCGTGGCAGCCGGGAACTCCTGCCGGCAGGAGGATGTGATCGCCACGGCCAACCTCAGCCGCAAAGCCGTGGCCGACATGCTGGCCGCCTGCAAGGTAAACCCCCACAGGGCTTCTCAGGGCTCCAGAAATGCGCCTTCGAAACACGTCCGTCCGGGGGTCCCGCCTGTTGCGTTGAAGAACCGTTTGCCTCCTTTCCCAGGTGGTTTTGTTTGGGGCAGCTTTTCAAAGGGGCTGGACCAGTTCCTGGAGACCGGAGGCCTCTTTGGGGACAGGGGGTGGGGAGAGAAGGCAGCCGACTCCCCCCCAGACGCCCTCCAACCCCCAATTCAGGGCACAAGGCGGCGGGGGGAGGGCTCCACGCCCCACTGGACTCGTCTTCTTGAGCTTAAGCGATGCCCACAAAGAAAGGGGCGAAGGGTTTGGAGAAGAAAATTGAGGTTATTTTGGGGAGCCCACACAAGCGGGGCTGCGCAGTGATTCAGAGGCTGGGGGTGTATGGAAGGGTGTGTTTTGTTGTGTGGGCTTGCGTGTAAGTGTGAGGTGACTAGAGGCAGAATCTCTTGCTTTGAGCCTGAACAGGTGATTGTGGGGGCATCTCAAGGACCCAAAGAGGTTTGTTTGGGGAGGCGAATGGGGAGTAAAAGACACCCCCGCCCCCTGGGAGCAGCCCCCACCCTGGCAAGGACTGCATCCCATCCCGGCCAAGAGAGACGGAGAGGGCGAGCTGCAGGTCGGAGGTCAAAGCTCACCAGCCGAACTGCCGCTTCTGGCTTTGTTCTCGTGGGGGGGGGAACACCAGGGCAGGGGGGGGGCATCTCCTCCTGCAGCCCACATGCCCAGAGCATCTCCCTCGCCTGAGGGGCTCCGATCTGCCCCTGGGGGGGTCTTGGCTGGCAACCTGAAGACACCGTTCATCTCCTCCGTCCCTTTGGGGTCTCAAAAGCCCAACGCAGCGTTTCGGATTCGGTTCTCAAGGCCTCCGGCAGAAGGCGGCTCTTCGGCACCTGGGAGTGGAAACGCCTCTGCAGGGGGCTGGGGGGGGGCTGGGAGGGGAATGCTCATTTCTTGGGGGAGCATGGAGGACTGGGAACCCCCCCCCCAATCAGTTGAGCCGGAGGAGGGAGGCGTCGGCTACGGGGGAAGGTGGCCCCTGAGCGCTTTCTGTGCCCAAGGCTGCGCAAAGGCCCCACCTGGGCGGGCCCCTTTCTCCGTGGCTCCCCGTCCCTGCCGGGGGCTTTGGCTCCCTCCGAAAGGGCTCCATGTTGTGCCCCACAGCAAGCCTCCTACCACCCGGATGTCAGCGTGGACGTGCGGATGAGAGCCCTGCATTATGGGACGGAGTGCACCTTGGCGTACCTGCAGCTCCTGGAGCACGTCCTGATGGTAAGGAGCCCCTTCGCCCCTTCCTGACGAGGACGCTGCTCTGCGTTGGCATTGCGGGGGTCGGGGGTCGGGGGGTTAGGTGTTTCGCGCTGGCTGCGCGATGCCTGGTTTTGGCTGGACCAGATCAAGAGGAGGGAGATTTTACAGGGGAAGAAAGGGGGAGAGGCGAAGGAAGCCACTTTGGCGGATCCTTCATCCCCCCCGGCTCCGTGCCCACAGATCCTGCAGAAGCCCAGTGCCGAGCTGAAGCACCTGCTGGGTGCCTTGTCCAAGGGGGTTGCGGCGGCTGTGACGGAGCTCATCCAATCTGCCGAAGCCATGAAAGGTACGTTTTCTCTCCTGCGGAAATTCCAGGGGAGCAAGGCCCGAAACCTTGCAGCCTTTCAGCGACGCGGCCTCTTTGGAAGGGGCTCCGCTTCGGCTGCTCCCAACTCAATCGCCAGCTCTTAAAAATGGCACGAGAGGGGAGGCCAGGACTCAAAGCTGGTTGAACGATCCGTGGTAAAATCAAATCAGTGATACAGTTCAGAACTCAGTAGGGTTGGAACTAAATGGGCTGTCAGGATTCCGGCAGTTACTCCAATTAAATCACGAGCCTCAAGCCACACTCTCAAAACGAAAGATGGTTTATTTGAAGTATTGAAAACATGTTTGTATACGGGTTTTATGGTGGACATTGTCCTCTTGTGGAGAGGAGAGGAAGGGCAGGGGGGGTCTTGGCCTGGGCCGGGGCTGCTACCCAAAGGCTCCTGGCCTTTATCCCTCCCTGGGGAGACCCCCAAACAAGGGCCTTGCGTAGGGGTCAGCAGTGCTGGGTCTCTCCCGGCCGAGCTACACTGAGGAAAAGAATGATCTCCTCCTCCGTATGTAGGCCTAGAAACTGCCGACGTTTGTCTAGAACAGCATAAACCCTCTTCAACCTTGGGAAGGAGACCAGCAGGAAATCCCAGGGCTGCAGGTTTGTGTCGGCCTTAATCAGTAGACTAGACAGGAAACCCGACCAGATGAGCTAATGCTACTTCGGTGTAAGGTTCCACCAACGGGATCTTTCAGCTCTGGCTGTGCAATTCTCCTCCCTCCTCCTCTACAGCCCAGAAAACTAGGGAGGGTCTCTTCTGGGCTTCTTGCCCACCCACATCCCTGCTACGGGCTACCCAGCCTGTTACCTGGTCACTCCCACTAGCCAGGTTGGGAAGCCCAAGAAGCCACGTTGGGGTTGGTGTAAAACGGGTGACATTCAGGGGTTGAGTTTGGGTGGAGGGCTGTGGCCGGGTGGGGCATCTCTCCAAGGTGACCTGTTTTATTTATAAATGGTCAATGAGCGGACATTGCAGCAAACAGAGCCCAGAAGTATCAGTGACCCAACAAATTAATAGAATAGAATAGAGTTCTTGGTTGGCCAAGTGTGGTTGGGCACACAAGGAATCTGTCTTGGCGCAAATGCTCTCAGTGTACACGAAAGAAAAGAAACATTCGTCAAGAATCATCAGGTCCAACACTTCATGATATAAACGAGGCTGCACACGAGAAGATGTGAAACAAGCTACTAAACCAGCTGTGCCTCTCTCCCGGCTGAGGAAATCCAAGGGTTGTTGTAAAACAGACCATAATAACCGGTATTGTCACCTGCAATCTCCAGGTACCGAATGGGTCAACCCCGAAGACCCCACCGTGATTGCCGAGACGGAATTACTCGGAGCCGCTGCGTCCATCGAAGCCGCTGCCAAGAAGCTGGAGCAGCTGAAGCCCAGGGCCAAGCCCAAGGTGAGCAGGGAGGGGGGGGCTGCGACCCAGAGACCCCCTCCTGGGGAAGAAGGCAAGCAGGGTCCCAAGGAGAAGCTCCCCCCCCGGTGCTCTCAGCTGGCAGGAGAGAGAGATGAGGGTCTCTTGGACCCCCAAGAGGAGGGGCCCGGCCAGGGTCTGCGCCAACCGGCCTGCAGAAGAGGCCCAGCTGAGGCGGGGAGACCTTGGCCCCTCAAGAGGGGTCTGTGGGGAGGAAACGTCAGCAGGGCCTGGTTTCTGGCGGCCACCTCAGGCCTCCCCTAGCCCCATGGGAAGACCACCCTTTGGCCACAGCTGCTGCTTTCCCAAGACTGGCCAGGTCAGAACAGGCCACCCACGAGTGGCTCCTGGCACACACCTCCCGCTCCCCCTTCCTCTCCCCACGCGGAAGCTGCCCGGAGAAGCTCTTCCGCTGGTCGGTTGACAGGGAAGCCGAGGCTCCTCCGCGTTGGTCCGGAGGCTGCCAAGGCCTTGAGAGAGCGAGGGTCCTGGGGGGGGGGGCGAGAAACCCTCCCCTCCCTGCCTGTGGAGCCCATCACAGAGGCCAGGAAATCCCCTGTGGGCTTCCAGGCGAGGAGCTGTTGGGGGCAGCCGGAGGCCCCCCTCGCCACGGAGGAGGAGGAGGAGGAGGAGGGGGCCTTCCCCCAGACCCCCTGGACCTGGGCCGCTGGAGGGTGGGCCTCCCCCCACTGAGCAGGCTTCCCCTCCTCCGCTTGACCCCCACCTGAGTGCCTTTTTTGTCCTGCGAGATTCTGTGTGATATGTTTGATATATTAGGTTGTAATTTAGCCCAACTATATATCAAACATTCCTACGGTGTCTCGCTTTGTCTCCAGGCGTCACGGCAGGAGGCAGTCACAGATTCCGCAGAGGGGGGGGTTGAGGAATTTTTGCAGGTTCTTCCGGTGGGTTTCCCCCCCCCCCCTCTCTCTCCCAGACTGGTATAAAGGTTGCACAGGAGGGAGGGAGGGAGCCATGCAAGGACCCCAGCCAGCTCTTGGCCTAGTTTTCTTCTATTGGCTTTGGTTTCTCTGCTTCTGCGTTCCAACCTTCCAACCGGCTGGACCTCCGTAGGGGGGGCTGGCCTGCCTGGCCTGCACAAAAGAGGGGGGGGCAGAGCGGGGCCAGGCGGTCAGTGGCTTCTCCTCTGATTGCAGCAGGCGGACGAGACCCTCGACTTCGAAGAACAGATTCTGGAAGCAGCCAAGTCCATCGCTGCGGCCACCAGCGCCCTGGTCAAGTCGGCCTCTGCTGCCCAGCGAGAGCTGGTTGCCCAAGGCAAGGTGGGTGACGAGACCCCCAACCCACCCCTGGGGAGCTCCCTGGGCCTGTTCGGCCTCTCTCTCCGTCTGCCCCCCCTCCCCCCCCCGGCCTTCTGAGCATTTCCTATCGCACCCTTTCTGCCCAGCGAATCCTGGCCGCGTATATTTCTACTTCGTGACTTTCCCAGCTGTATCGATAAAACATCCAGGCTGGCTGGCTTCCTGACACGGGGATGATCCAAAGGCGGGGCTGCGTTGCAGCTTAATGTGACTGGAAAACCCAAACCCAGAGCAAACCCAGAGCAAACCCAGAGCAAACCCAGAGCAAACCCAGAGGAGCGGGGAGAAAACAACCAAGCACGGGAGTGGCTTTGAGCTTTGCTGGCTGGGGAATTCTGGGGATTGAAGTCCTCCAGGGTTAAAGGTTGGAGACCCCCGGCTTTGAGGGTCGGGCAGTGCCCCAGTGGGCGGTTCGATACTCTCCTGAAGACAAAGGGTTCTTCAGAGCAGCGCCTCAACCTTGGCAACTTGACAAAGGGTGGACTTCAACGCCCAGAATGGGGAAGAAACGGAAGGTTGACTTCCACCCAACTTCCAAGCGGCGAGGCCTGAGAAAGCAAAACAAAACCACCCACCTTTCCGTTTTACTCCCCAAATAATTGCATTTTAGAACGTTACTCCCCATGCTTTGAAATGCTTTGAAGGCCTTTTTCCATTTGGGCCTGCAGGTGGGGGCCATTCCTGCCAACGCCGCCGATGATGGTCAGTGGTCTCAGGGGCTGGTTTCTGCGGTGAGTCTCTTCCGAGATCTCCATTCGTTCTGGAAGATCCCCCCGCCCTCAACTGCTTGGGCTTGGAGGGGTCCTCTTGGGGGGTGGGGGTGGTGTCCCCCCCCCCGAGAAATCGGGAAAAAAAAAAAAACCTCCACAAAGAGTTGAACCGAAGAATCAGGAGGGAGTCCCGGTCCTCCGTTGACCGGACCTGAGGGACACGCGGCCCAGCTCCAGGCTCAGCTGGGGCCTCTTTGGGTGTCCTCCACAGGCCCGGATGGTGGCAGCCGCCACCAGCAACCTCTGCGAGGCGGCCAACGCCTCGGTCCAAGGCCACGCCAGCGAGGAGAAGCTCATCTCCTCGGCCAAGCAAGTGGCCGCTTCCACAGCTCAGCTGCTGGTGGCTTGCAAAGTGAAGGCGGACCAGGACTCCGAGGCCATGAGGAGGCTGCAGGTGAGCAGGCGGGGGGGGCTCCCCGAACGGATGGGGAGAGGGGGGGGCTTGAATCAGGCTCTCCCCTCACAGGCGGATGCGGCCCTTCGGCTTACGCGGCGTCTGAGTGACAGGCCTTCCGCTGGGGGGGTCTGCTCTCCGTCCACAGGTGGCAGGCAATGCCGTGAAACGGGCATCGGACAACCTGGTCAGGGCGGCCCAGAAGGCGGCCTTTGGGAAGGCGGATGACGACGATGTGGTGGTGAAGACCAAGTTTGTGGGGGGCATTGCTCAGGTGAGCCCGCTCCCTTCGTGCACAGCCGCTCCCCTGCTGCCCCCTCCCCCGTTTCTTCTGGGGTTGAGGGGGGGCGTTGAGTCCGTTCGCTCACCTGGGCAGGTGCTGGACCTGGCAGAGAGCAGCTCCTCCTGCTGCAGGAAGGAAGGCGCCCCTCCTCCGCCTGGGGTGAGGGAGGGGACAGCGGGTGAGGGCAGCTCCAGAGGTCCCCTGGGGGGGGGGGGCAGCGGGACCTGAAGTCCTCCCCGTCCAGCTGCACCCCTCGTGGGGAGGGGCGAATTGGTCTTTTCCATACCTGGAGCTTTGGTAGCACCGCCTTTGCCTTGCGGCTCCCCCAGATCATCGCAGCCCAGGAGGAGATGCTGAAGAAGGAACGGGAACTGGAGGAGGCCCGGAAAAAGCTGGCCCAGATCCGCCAGCAGCAGTACAAGTTCCTCCCGAGCGAACTGCGGGAAGAGGAAGGCTAAATGCCTGCAGGGTCTCGCTGGGAAGACCGTGAGCCAAGCACGGGAAGGGGGGGGGGGGGGGGGGGGGGGGGGGGGGACAGGTGGAGGGGTCATGCTGCAGAGACACTGCCAAGCCCTTGCCAAAGTCTGGGCTGCGTGAGAAGAGCCAGCGCTTCGGCCGCAGCCTCTTGGCAAGCCCACCCCGTGGTACAGTGTTAGGGTACCCTGTGCCCCCACCCTCCATTCCCCGGCCTTTCTTTCTTGCATCTCAGGAGAAGAAAGACCTCGCCCCGGGCAACCGGGGAGATCAAGTCAGTATTATCTCGTATCCTCTGAAGTATTGATCTATTTATTATTATCCTCTCTGACTGGCGTTAAGGACTTTGGTATCACGAGGGCAAACGGGCTGGAGAAGCCTTCGGCCCTGGAGAGAAGCCGCCCCCTGGGAGTTGGGGGCCGCGGGGTCTCTGCCAGTGTTACGAGGCGCTTTCACCAATGGAGGAGCCTTCCTTCCACAAGGACCCTTTTGCACTAAAAGTACTCGGTTCAGCACATTGTGGACAAGCAGCCCCTCCTGCACCCCCACCGGGAGTTAGAATAATCCTGCCTTCGGAGCGATGCGATGCCCACTCGCCCGTTTTCCTCCGGAGCAGCGGGCACCAAACACAACTTCTCAGCATTAAACACAACCGTTTTTCCCTCTTGTTTTTGTGGAGACTTTGTTTTGTGGGTGTCTGACCTGGTCCGTGTCTAAATCGTTCACTGCTGCGAACAAGGACAGGCCTGAGGGGTGGATTTAGACCTGGGGGGGCACCACATGGTGTCTGCTAGGGCTGCCCTTGGGCCGCGAGTTCCAACTGGATGAACCCGTGAGGACTAATAACGTGCGTACTGGTCTTTCTTTGTATTTCCCAAGTTTTGCTAAGGGAATCAGACGCTGGTTTTGGGAATTGCAAAGGGCCCCGTCTTTAACGTCTTTAACACCTGAACAATAAGGCATTTTTCCAGTGGGCCACTCTCCCAACTGAAGCATTTTAGACAAAAAAAACCTCCCATCTGAGGCTGCAGTTTCAAAGGTGCCGAAATCATTTTTCCTTCAATGTGACGTAAAGCCTTAGCTAAGGTAAAATTATCCTTTGTGTTTCTTATTCCAAACCACAACATGACTGAAAACGGGGCAATCATTCCTCAATACGCTCCGGCTGAGCCGTCTCGATCCACCAAACTCTTGGGTGGCAGAAATTTCCCAGAACGGGGGTTGCAATTTGTCTCCTTAGTCATTGAGGAAGCTCTACCTGGGAGGCAGGAGGCTCCGGCTGGGCGCTGGGGAGTCTCATCCAGGGGGGGGTTGGGGTGTGTGGCATCTACCTGCCAAGCCGAAGAAGCCGGGGCAAAACCTGCTTGTGGACTCTGTCCTCCAGCCTAGGGGTGGCCATCGTGGCTAGAAGGTCCCATCTCCAGCCAGCCCACGAGTAGCACGGCCCTGTTTCTGCCTTGCCAGACCCCCTCTTCCTGCAGGGAGGGGGGTCCTTGTTTGGATTGTTTCATAAGGGTCCCTGTGAGTGGCGGCTCATGCCCACCTGGTCACAGGAAATGGACAGCTGGACAGGAAGCCCTGAGCCAGAATCTCGTGTCCTTTGGGAAGAGGAGACCACCTGCCTGGGCTCAGGCCTGAACGGATCGGTTTTGAGTGCAGCTTTTCTCTACCTGCTCCCCACTGCAAAACCTACACCTGAGAAGCCGAGCAAGGCTGGAGCCAGGGAATTTCCAGGCAGGTCACGTCCTGGATGCAGCCGGTGTTTCCTGGGGCAAAACAGCCACGCTGGCACAGAGCATGAAGTTGCTGATGGGTTGAATCTCTGGTCCTTCCATCCAAAGGGGAGACAGATCTTGCAGGGCAGCCTCTGAGGAAGGGGACGCTCCCCAAGTCCTCCTCCAGGCTGTGACACCCCTCTGCTCTTGCCTACCGAGATCCCCCCCCCCCTTGGGGCTGGGCCGTTGGCTTCCTGCAGAAGATGCCTGCTTTGGTAGGGGGTGAAAAAATGTCCCCATGGGAAGCCACAGGGATGGAGGACTTGCCCACGGTGCAACCCTGGAAGCTGCCACAGGTGGTGCCGCTGTGCAGCCCTGGAACACCTGGGGGCAGCTGAGGCTTCTGGGAGAGGGGCTCGCCCACCCAAAGGAAGACGGCCACTGGCCAAAACGATGCGCTCTCTCGGTGTTACACTGTATGTACCCTCTTTATCGGGCCCACCAAGCTGTTTTGTACGTAGCCTAAATAAAATTTTGAACCAAGTCGCTCCTTCCTGCGCTGCTCTTGTGAACCCACCAGCAGTTCTGTCCGTCGCGTGTGCTTTGGGGGATTGTTTTCTAAAAGGTTGTGCACCCCACTTTCAGTTGGGCATCCTTGGGTCAAGGAGCTTGCCTTACGCAGGAGAAGAACAGGGTCCCCCCTGTGGAGAGCCTTGAAGCTTGTTGCATTTGTGTTAAATTTGTGTGCATTGTGTGTAACGGTGCTGAGGGAAGCAGCGATGCCTCATTTGTGTCCATGTGGCTCCCCCTTTTGGCTACTACATTGGGCTGCCCTTGAAGAAGTAGGTGTTTTTAAGCAAATTCCCGGATCCTTGATTAGGAGGAAGGTCAATCCAGCACGGAAGGGCAGCGTGAGAGCTGCGGCAGGGAGTGCGGACATCGAGGTGGAAGAGTCACCAGTGACCCCCGTGTCTGTTGAGGCTCTGAGGCGTCGAGGGGCCAAATCTTTGTCCCGAAGAGCTTCCAGGCCAAGACGCCGATCAGAGGAAGAGGAAAGGAAACCAAGTAGGGTGAGAAGGACAGAGTAGAATAGACTGTATTCTTGTGTGTGATTGGACACCCGAGGAATTTGTCTCTTGTTGGGGAACGGTCCAAATTGTCCAAATTTTGAGCTGCCCGTCTGATCCGTCCTTTGGAGGAGGAAAAAGGAATAAGCCGAAAATGAGGCTGCGCATTCCCGGCATATTTGGCAAGGCAACTGCCCAGCGCAGGGAAACTGAGTGAGCAGCCTCCCAAGTGCAGGAATTCCGAAATGCTTGGCATTTTTGTGGCTGGCCGAGGGGCATTCCTGAGCGGAGTTGTCACCGTCTGTGGTGCTCCAGGTTGGGTGGGTTTGAAAGAGGAGGGGGGGAGATCTTTTTTTTTTTCCTGGCACCCAAAGTTTCCTCTCTCCCCTGGTGCATTCACAAAAGGGTTGCCTGCCTCCCTTCCCAGGTTCGGTGCCGAAACCTTCTCGGTCTCGGGGTTGAAGGCAGCTCTCAATCGTCCTCCTTGTTCTTCATCCTGGAAGCATCGCAGGAGCCAGAAGATCCAAAGGGCATCTGCCCATGCAGCCAGGCTGGAGGGTGGGGCATGGTGGGTGTTTGGGGGCCACCATTGGTCAGCAGTTGGCTTTCCCCAAGGCCAAGGGAGCTGGGCGGACCTCGCAGGACCTGGCTGGTTTGGGTTTGTGCCTTAGGACAGAGTTTCTAAAACCCAGGCCACTTTCCGAGAGGGGGGCTCCGTAGCTGGCTGGGGAATTCTGGGAGTCGGAGTCCACCTCTCTTAAATTACCCCGGTTGAGAAGCCCTGGCTTAGAGCTGCCAACAGGCTCTTCCACGTGGCACCAGGTTAAGCATTGGGGGGTTAGTGCAACCAACGCCTTCCTGAAACAAATGCTGGGTGGGGATGATGGGAGGTGTACTCCAGTCCCACCAGGCAAATGGCTGGACCCCACTTGCATCTAGTGGAGGGGAAGGTTCTGGCTGCCCCCCCCCCAAACGCTCCACTGACCTCGGGTTGAGAGCACAAAAGGCTCCCCCCTCGTCTGTTGCCCTGCGCATAAATCTTCCCTCAGAGAGGGCCAGAAAAGGCTGGTTTCCCCTGGGCTCCTTTTTAAGGTGGAAATTGATCCTCCCTTGCGATACAAGGGAATTATGGCTTTCTGGACCAGCATCTCCCAGGCCAGCTAGGAAGCCCCCCACACCTGGCCGGGCTTGGCTCCCCCCCAGGAGCAGAAAGGGGGCAGCAGCCCCTGGAAACGCACCCTGAGCCAGGACGGGGGTTTGGGGGGCGGCAGGAGCTCACCATTCAGTTTCCCAATCAGGCTCCTCTCTTCAAAGATGGGGAGGGAAATGCCTCGGCGCCCCTTCCTCAAGCTCTCCTGGGCTCGGGCATCTGTCGCCAAGGAGTTGGCGATGCCCAGAGGTTGCCCTTTCTGACTGCCGCCACCCCCCCCCCAGGAACTGCCCCTCCTCCACCTGGGTGCCTGTCTTGGGGGGGGGGGTTTCTGTGTTCACTGAATGCAAAGGCAGCTTGGCAGGAGTACGAAGTGCCCCCCCCCCGTCACCAAGACACAGAGCAGAGACTGGCGGGGGGGGGGCAGAGGAGGTGAGGAGGGAGGGGG